>ML660774.1:27222889-27292360 GCA_007570785.1 Antilocapra americana | reverse complement strand
GGATGGGGACACAGTGAAGAGACCCCTCTAGGGACTGGCGGGCGGGCCGGGGCCCGGGACCCGGGGGCCGGAGCCCCGCCGGGCCCCGCCGAGCGGCCGGCGCCGGTATTTTTAGCCCGATGCCGGGGAACTTGCTGGCGCCCCGCGCGCCGCCGAGCAGATAACGGGGGAGGGGAGCCGCGCGCGGGCTCGGGTTTCCGCGCGGGCGCCGGACGATGGCAGCGCGACAGGGCAGGTCGGGTCCGGACGCCGCGGTGAGTGCCTGGCCGCCCGCCCGCGCGGGGTCCCCGCCGCCGCCGCCGCGCCCCCAGCCGCGGGCTCGCCGGGCGCCAACTTTCGGGGCGCGGGCGCGGGCGCGGGCGGGGCCGCGCGCCGGCCGCCCTTCTGCTGCCTCACGCCCGCCGGCGCCCAGGCTTCCAGCCGGAGCCGGAGGAAAATTCCTCTGACCCGGAGGCCGCCGCCGCGGAGGGGCTGGTGCGGGACGCGTGCCCGGCGGGCGGGCGGGCAAAGCGGGGCGCACGGGCGGGCGCGCGGAGGTGCCCGGAGGAGAGTCCCGCTGGGCTGGCTCTACGGTTGGGCCAGGGGCTCGGAGGGGCGCCCGGCCGCCCCTCGCAGAACCCCCTCGGACCCGCCGGGATGCCCCGGGCTTGGCCTTGGCCAGAGAAGGGCCGCCTCTCAAGCCCGCGGCGCGCCTGACCCTTAGACCTCGGAAACGCGAGCGCCGGGACGTCCAGGAGCAGCGGGAAATGAATGGGGGGAGAGGGAGCCGGGGCCGCCTGTCCTCTGTCATCCTCACCCCCCACCTCCCGGAGGGCTGTGTGCGGTCCCCATTTTAGCAGTGGGAACACTGAGGTGGGAACTTGTCCGAGGCACAGCGTCAAGTTGCAGAGCGGGGCTCCCCACCAGCTCTGCCCACCGTCAGGGTCCGCGGGTGGCTTTACTCCCGTCAGTCCGGCATCGCCCAGGCTCCGAGCCCGCTGCCCGAGGAGCGCGGGAAGGGAACGGCTGGTTTCCCCCCTGGCCTGGCACTGGGGTGGATAGCTTCGAAAAGAACCCTGGGGTCTCCGGCCTGCGCGCCTCATTTCGTCAGTGACGCCTTTAACAGTCCAACTTTCCAGAGAGAAAAATGAAAGGGACCTAAGGAAAACGCACCCTAGCTGCTGGGCTTGAGGCAGGGGCCAGGCAGGTGTGCGCCCGCGGTCACTGCGCCTTCTTTCTTGGAGGCCCCATCTGGACCGCCAGCCAGGAGCACCCGGGTGCTGAGTCCGAAGGGCGCTCAGAACTTGAGGGCTAGCCCCAGAGCAGGCCCGGCCGCCTGCTCTACTTGGTCTCCTGGTAGAACTGCTGTCCCCTGGGACAGGGTCCAGAGCCTGGACCCGGAGATCCGACCCTGACTCTGGCCAAGAAACTGCCTTTTGCCCAGACAGGACCATTTGGGATGGAGATCCTGTCTTACTACTGTTTACAGAAACTGATAAGAGCTCAGTTTCCAGTCATCGTTTTAGATGAGAATTTTGCACTGAAAGACCTTGAAAAAGTCATGATTGGTCCTGGGAAAACTCAGGCCATCTCAAGCTCCAGACAAGGCCTGGGGAGGCCTTGGGTTCTCCCCGCCGCCGGGTCTAAACCTCAGCTTTGCTCTGGTGTTGGGCTCTGGTCTTGGGGAGCCTCCCCCACCCCCAGATGCTGCCTCCTCCCCCCCAACTCCCCCTGGACACCAGGCTTGCTGACATTTGGCAGCTGGCTTCCGGCGCTCCCTCCCGGAGACACTGGAGCCCCCTGGGCTACTAGCTATTGCTATATTCGTGTGGCCCCACTCAGGAAGTGCAAGTTTAATAATAGTCTGGGTGTCTCAGGTAACCAAGGGCTCACCTCCCTTTTCCGAAGAGCAATCCTGATGGGAACTTGACTCCCAGCAGGAATCTTGGTTCCTTTCTTCCCCTCTACTTCCTTCCTCCAGAGGGGAGGGCTGAAGTGGGCACAGTCTCCTAGCGCGGGCAGAAGTCTCCCCCCTCCCCCAGCCAGAGCTGAGCTGGAGAAGAATCTCTGGGCAGGAGAAAGTGGGCAGTGAAGAAGCACTGCTTAGATTCACGTCCTGACCTGGCCAGGATTCGCTGTGTGACCTTGGACAAAGTGCTTAACCTCTCTGTGACTTGTTTAGCTCCTCAGTGAGGAGGAAACAAGGAAATGTACCTGCCCCCAGAGATTACTGGGGGGAGCCAATGAATGTTGATGGAGAGGGCTTAACCCAGAAGAAGGGCTTTATAAAGGTAACTTCTTTTGTTATGGAAGGACGTTCAGGGACGTCACACGAGCTGACCTGTAGGGATGGGGGCTGGGGACACCATGAGATGTGTGTGCCCCCTCCTCCCCTCCGTGCTGGTGGTTTTCTCATGGAAAAATTAGATTTCAATAAAGCTCAAGATGAGGACGGAGCTGCGGTGCTAGCAGGCAGCCTTGGTGGGGTCCTCAGAGGGATGACAGCTCTCGGGGGTGGCGCAGAGGTTAGGGCCAGCATGGATTGTTTCTGGGGGCAGTGAATAGCCTTCTTTAGCCCATCTGATCTCTCCGCCCAGAGGCTGCCCACAGGGGTGAGCACTCAGGCAGGGCCAGGGGCTCCGCTCCAGTCTGTCCAACCCCTGAGGTAGTCTGGTGCGTATTTGTCACTGTTGTTTTCCTGGTTGGTGTTGCTCTCGTAAACAGTCTAAAATGGAGCCTATTGGATTCTTTTGACTTTCCGCCCTATTGGATTATAGATTGTTCCTAGATGCACCAGGAAGCGGCTCCCAGGACAGGTCATTGAGTTGGAGGTAATTGAATTAGTGGCTCAGCAGAATGAGCTGGCAAGAGGTGGTCTCATACTCCAAAGAGGGTCATCTGTTCTGCAGCTGAGATAGTCCCTGACACCCAGGAGATGCCCACTGTGTGCTTGTTGAATGGGTCACTTTCAAACTCTTTGTCACTTTGCGCTTCACATCTTGAGGGCAGGAACCTACATGCAGAATTTCTACTGTCTCCATCTTTGCCCTAGTAGGATCCTGGACTTGCAACAGGACCTCAGGAAATACTTGTAGGATTAACTGAGGGGGTGCCCAGTGGAATGACACCATTATTACCTACAATCCACCTGTAAGATACCCCCAGGATCCTGCTGGGGTCCTGACTACCCTATGCCCAGAGAAGACCAGAGAGGAAACAAAAAAGCCTTGGCAATTGAACCTCACCTCTAATTATCTAGGTGACCTTAGCCAGTCACTTCCTTTTTGCCATGAGTTTTATCGTCAGAGAAGGGAAGGACTGGGACTAGATGATTCCTTTCTAGAGGCCTGTCTTGGCCTCAATGCAGTGGCCAGGGTCAGAGCAGAGACCTGCCGGGTCCCTTTCTCTGACGTGGGTTCACTGCTTAATTGGAAAAGGCATGGGCCCCTCCTAGCGCCTACATCTGTCAGGGCTTTCTGGTCACCCTGAGGTCTGAAGTTGTGGAGAATGCACCTCGAGATCAAAGGCAGTAGGAAGGCGTCAGCGTGGTTCAGGGAGTCGTGGCCTGAATCCCCGAGTATTAACTAACACGGAACCTCGGCAAACTGTCATCTCCCCCAACCTCTAAAATGGACGTCATCATTACACCAATGTCAACAATCCAGTTTGTGATCAGGATTAAAAGACAGAATGTTAGTAATATATTGAGCTGGCCAAAATGTTCATTCAGATTTTTCCTTAACAGCTTGCAGAGAAACTCAAACTTTGGGGCCAGCCCAATACTTTCCCAGTGATTGGTATAAGTATTATAATTTCATCGTTCAATTATATACACAACAGAAAGTATTCGGCCTTCCTCAGCCTAGTCTAGATCAGGCTTCCCCTGCCCTCTATTTATCTGCTTGTCTGTCTGTGGTACATACTCTCCTTTGCTGCCTAGATTCATTGTTTCGAATAGTGACAGTACCATCAGCTGGTGCTGCCCCTGTTTTTAATCTACCATGCTTAGTTTCCATCCCCAATGCTCTGGTTATGCTGCAGAAGATAGTTTGGGCAGGTGGGGGGATGTGTTTCTAATGCTCTCATTTTGGGGGAATAATATACTGCATTTTTCTAAACAGCTGAGTCCACACAGGCCTTCTGAACCAGCAGGCGCCGACATTTTTGGAGGACTAAACCCTGAGCCTGATTCCTCTGGGAATCCAGCTGATAGGGAACCCACGGATTGGTCCTCATTTCTGAAATACTTCCTCCTTTACAGATGCCTTGCCAAGAAGCCTGGGGACACTAGGTGCCCTGTGTTTTAGGTCAAGGGAAGTCTTGGCCTAGCACACGGTTCGTGCTTTGAAGGATTCAAAAGAGATAGACGATTTGGTCCCTGACCCAAGAAGCAAATGGTTTGCCCAAGGGAAAACAAGACTTGCATAAAAGAGGAAAGCGTATTGAAAATGCATTGTAAGAAATTGAGCTCTTGTTCCTAGATGTAAAGATGATAGAGACTGAGTTTCCAAGGTTAGCATCACAGAGGACACCGGGCCTGAGTAGATCTGTAACAGGTCCTGTGACGTCAGAGACGTCCTGTCCTGGGTCTGTTGGGAGACAGGGTGTGGGAATGCCAGGGCAGGGGTAGGGGGCAGGGAGGACGGGGAGGGAGGATGGGGTGTGGGGAACAGGCCCTCCTGTTGCGCTGGGGGTCTGAGATCCATGTGTGTCATGAACCAGCAAACCCGGGGTTTGGCTTTGAGCTTATGTAGCAGGACCCTCACGGGCCTGGAGTCAGGGAGGACTGGCAGAACATCAGGATTTTAGGAAGATCAGCAGGGTCGAGTGGAGAAGTATCAGCCAGGAGTCTTGGAGCAGGACCAGAGGGCTGAGATGGCTCCCCAAGGAGCCCTTGGGGGTGAAGGTCTATAAGGCTGGAGACTCTTTTTCTGCCTTGGATTAGCTGTTTTATTGGCAAAGGCATGCAGCCCCACTCTGGTTTAATTGTCGGACGCTGTGATTGTTGGCTGTAGATTTTGAATCTTCCATGGTTAGGGACCATCATCTGCTCTAACAAACTGCTGCAAACCTGGTGTCTTAAAACAGGAGAAGCTTCTCCCAGTCTGGAGGCCAGAGGTCTGAACTCAAGGTGTGGGCAGGGCTGAGCTCCCCCTGGAGGTGCCAGGGGAGATTCTATGCTTCTAGCTCCTGCTGGTTGCTAGCTTCCTTGGCTTGTGGCAGCATCACTGCAATCTCTACCTGCATCTCATGTGTGTGTGTGTGTGTGTGTGTGTGCATGCGTGTTCTTCTGTCTTTTATAAGGACACTTATCATTGGATTTAGGGCTGGCTTCCCAGGTGGCGCTGGTGGTAAAGAACTTGCTTGCCAATGCAGGAGACCCAAGAAACGTAGGTTCAATCCTTGGGTCAGGAAGATCCCCAGGAGGAGGAAATGGTAACCCACTCCAGTATTCTTGCCTGGGAAATCCCATGGACAGAGGAGCCTGTAAAGAGCAGGACACGAATGAAATGACTCGGCACACAGCTCACAGGGTATCGAGGGCGCTCATCTCAAGACCCATAACATCATTACACCTGCAAAGACACTTTCCAAAGAGGACACATGCTGGGGTTTCAGGCGTTGGGGTACAAACATATCTTGGGCACCACCCTTCAGACCATGACAGCACGTTCTCGGATGAGGGGAGCATGAAACAGGGAGACAGAGCACCCCGGGGTGGATCTTCTGGAGGAATGGCATAACCCGCCCCCCACCTCAAACCTAAACATCCCTTCACTCGTGGCCTGTCATGTGACAGCCCTCCCCTGTTAAACTCACCCCGAGTGTACACCACATGCAAGCACTGGGCTCAGCGCTCACACTGATGTCATCATTCTTTTTTTTTTTTTAATTTTCTTTATTGCGTTGGTTTTGCCTTACATTGACATGAATCCACCATGGATATACACATGCTCCCCCTCCAGAACCCCCCCTCCTTCCTCCCTCCCGACTCCCTCCCCCCATCAATCCTGGGCTGGCGATTGATTTCACATATGATAATTAACATGTTTCAATGCCATTCTCCCATATCATCCCACCCTTGCCCTCATCTACAGAGTCCACGAGTCTGTTCTATACATCTGCGTTCCTTCTGCTGTCTCGCATGCTAGGTTCTCATTACCGTCTTTCTAAATTCCATATACATGCGTTAATATACTGTATTGTTGTTTTTAAAAGTGGGCCAAAGAACTTAACAGACATTTCTCCAAAGAAGACATAAAAATGAGTAACAAACACATGAAAAGATGCTCAACATCACTCATTATCAGAGAAATGCAAATCAAAACCACATGAGGTATCACTTTACACCAGTCAGAATGGCTGCCATCCAAAAGTCTACAAGCAATAAATGCTGGAGAGGATGTGGAGAAAAGGGAACTCTCTTACACCGTTGGTGGGAATGCAAACTAGTACAGCCACTATGGAAAACAGTGTGGAGATTCCTTAAAAAACTGCAAATAGACCTGCCATATGACCCAGCAATCCCACTGCTGGGCATATACACCGAGGAAACTAGAACTGAAAGAGCCACATGTACCCCAATGTTCATCGCTGCATTGTTTACAATAGCCAGGACATGGAAGCAACCTAGATGCCCATCAACTGACGAATGGATAAGAAAGCTGTGGTACATATACACAATGGAATATTACTCAGCGTTAAAAAAAAATTCATTTGAATCAGTTCTACTCAGGTGGACGGAACTGGAGCCTATTATCCAGAGTGAAGTAAGCCAGAAGCAAAAACAACAATACAATATATTAACGCATGTATATGATGTCATCATTCTAATCACATACGATCTGTAATATTTCCATTCAGTTTCACAGCCAGAGTATGGGACAAGCCTTGCCCACCCCTGGCTTACAGATAAGAACACAGGAGCGGTGGTACCTGAGACCGTAGGGCCCCCTAGATGCAGGGGAGCTACTCGGAGCCCCCTGCCCGTGTCCGCCATGCAGACCTTATGTCACCCCCTTTCCCACTCCCCTTCCTGGCTGTCGTTCATCCCTAACACAAGCCAGCGTCCTGGGCAGGGGCAGGGTCTGCTTGCGTCTTTAGGGGGCTGAGCCTTAGCCTACGGAGCCTAAATGCCTTACTCTCATTCAGGAGGACTGGCGAGGGGGACCTGCCCGGTCGAGGGGCGGGGCCGGACTGTCACTGCGCCTCTTCCCGGCTGTGTGACCCCGCACAAGTCGCTTGGGCTCTCTGGGCTTCGGTTCCCGCATCTGTGAAATAGGGATGCGGAATACTCACCTCTTGGGGATGTCTTTAATGGCTAAATGCGTCTCTCTTTCTCTCTGTGTAAATGCATATTATAGTCAAGTGCTGATAATGGCTCTCGGCCTGTGGTAAGTGCTGTGTGCTGTTTACGTGAAAACAAAAGCTGCAGAACAGCACCGAAGTGCTTGTGTTTGGTTCCCGTGGTGCCTCTGCCTTGTCTCAGTGGGTGGGGCCGGGTGATGGGGGCCGGGCTTCTCAGTGGGAAGGTGGAACCCACGGAGGTCCCAAGGCAGGGAGATGCCAGGCCTGCTGGGAACCCTCTAGAAGGCGGCCTCTCCGGGGTCCCAGCCAAGATCGCTTGCTTATGAATACACCAGAAGGAAGGGAGGCCATGCTCTGAAGGCTGCCCCACCCTCAGGCCAAGAGCCGTCCGTCCTGGGGGGCTCCAGACCCGTGGCACGCCTGGGGACCATGGTGGGCACTTAATGGGAGGGGGTGGTGGCTGCCACCGGGACCTCGGTTCTCTTCGCAGGCCTGGGCTCCAGCGGCCCGGGAGCCCCTCAGCACGCAGACCCACTCACGGCTGCTCTCTGTCCTCACAGGCCGACGCTGCTACCAGCTTTCTGAGGGCAGCCCGATCAGGTAACTTGGACAAAGCTTTGGATCACCTGCGGAATGGGGTAGACATTAACACCTGCAACCAGGTAAGTGAGCGGCAGGCGGGCGTGTGGTCTCTGAAGAGTGGCTCGTGCCTGGAGCCGTTTCCTGAGGGCTCTGCCTCTATGCACCTTTTTCCCTGCGGCCTCAAACACCCCCCTGACCGGGCGCGTGCCAGCCCCGAGACGGCCCAGGGTCCCACGGGAAAGGGCTGGTGCCCAGCAGTGGGGGCCATGCCCTGTCCCCCCCCCCGAGCGAACTCTCCCTCAGAAGTGCCCGCTGGTGCCCACTGCGGTCTTGGACTGTGTGGCCGTTGAAGAGGGGGTGGGGTGCGGAAGGGCTTTGAAGGGTGCTGTGTCTGCGGGCATTCCTCCCCTTTGTCAGCCGGCGGCCTTTGTGGGGCTGCCGCTGAGAAGGAGGTAGTGCTGAGGACTCCCCGTCGGGTGTGGCCGGAGGCTGAGAACCAGGGCGGCTGAAAGGGTTCTCTGGACGTGTCTGGTGCTGAGTGACGGGGCTCTGTGTGGGGAGGAACTGAAGGTGTGCGGGACGGACTGGGGGACAGAGCGGCAGGTGTGTGTGGGGCCTGAGGCTGGAGGCAGTGACTGAACAGAGAGGAACGTGCCCCCTGGAGAAGAGAGGCCAGGGCTGTGGCCAGGGCTGCGGATCGGATGCCTTTGGTTTTGTCTGTCTGCTTTTGCCAGTCGGTTGAGTTGTTCAGCTACATGGCTGTTTCTAATTGAGAAGAAATTTACCCATCCTGGCTTCATAGAAAGCCATCCTAACCATTGAAAAAGTGTTTCTGACTGTGGTGAGGAACTTCACATAGAGTTGACCGTCTTAAGCATTTGTAAGGATACAGTCCGGTGGCCTGGGTTACATCCTTGGCTGTCACACTGTCCGTGCCCAGCTCATTTTTCATCTCACAAAACTGAACCTCAGCACCCAGCAAACTAACTCCCCAGCCGCTCACGAGCAGCATCCTCCTGTCTGTCTCTGGGAGTCGCATAGCAGTGAACTCACGACGCCGTGTTTGTCTTTGCGGACTGGCTTATTTCACAGAGCACGGGCTCCCCCGGGTCTGTCTGTGTGGTGCTGGACTGGGCGACTTTCACAAACCAGCAGAAGAAACACCCAGGATGCAGTGTTTCCCAGCCCGGCCTGTCCCTGGGCTGCCGCCCCTCAGGGCCCCTTCTCGGTCCATTGCGGGCTCTGCCAGCGCCCAGGCAGCGTTTGCACGTTATGGGCGCCACCCGTCTCTGACAGGCTCGGTGCCAGAGGAGAGTGCTACCTGCTGCTGGCGACGAACAGGGGCTGCTGGTACAAGGCAGGGCTCCCCAGCACGCAAAGCCCCCTGCTGGCTTAGCCCCACGGCTCCTTCACCCGCCCCCCCAGATCTGGCCCCGCCGGTCCTCGTCTTTTGCTCTGTGCCTACTGCAGAGCTGCCAAGGATCGGCAGCGAGGCCGGAACCTCCTTCCGGTGTTACAGGGCGATCAGGCCTTTGCTCCAAGGGGAGATACAGGTGGGGACATGACAGGGCGAGGTGGGCCAGAACCTGAAGCTCAGCTCACCTTGGCACAGCCCTGGAACAGCGCCCCGGCTCTGCGGCGCGCACAGGCCCATCCTCCTTAGGGGATGGGAGCGTCTTCTCTTTAGAGCACACGTCGCTGTCCAGAGAAGATTAAAGAACATAAGCTCTTGTCCTGGGGTCACGGCTCGAGAATCTGCTTCTGTCGGAACCTTTTGAGCCGATGGACCGCAATCACAGTGATAGGGCAAACGCCGATCCTTACATAAGTAACATACTTTCAGAGGATGTTTCGTGGAAAGAACGAGAGTCGTTTGCCATAATCGGAAATAATTACTCTAAGTAGTGTGGAAAGAGGCTTATATAAGAGACATCTGAATATTCAGGGCAGCTTCTTTGGTGCATAGATTTTGTCTTCTGATTTTTATCACCATGATTACAGTTGTAGAAAAGAACAAATCCACACACAAGGACACACAGCTACATGTGCCCATGCCAGTATCTCTACATAAATATTCCTTTCATTTATCCAAGTGTTTTTCAAGCTTCAAACCTACATCGTCCATGTCTTCCCGGATACCTCCTCAAGTGCAGAGCTGGGCTTTAGGGCTTTAATAGTTAAAAAACAAAAGCCATCCTCCTCATCCACTCTGACCCATAGTCTACTGACTGTGAGAGCTGTTGTTAATCGAGTAATCACGCAAACGGATCTG
This sequence comes from Antilocapra americana, assembly GCA_007570785.1. NCBI lineage: Eukaryota > Metazoa > Chordata > Mammalia > Artiodactyla > Antilocapridae > Antilocapra > Antilocapra americana. The sequence goes on along the minus strand of ML660774.1, from coordinate 27,282,219 downwards.
CGGACAAGCTATGTTAGGAGCCCAGGAGGAAAGTCACAGGGAGTTAGGAGAGTTTGTAAGAGAGACTCTGGGTAGGGCAGGAGGTCAGGAGACTCCTGGAGGAAGGGCTGTTGAGCTAAGGGGTGAGTCAGGGTTAATGAGGGGAGGGAGGGAAGAGCATTCCAGAAGCAGAGAAGAGCCCCGAGAGTTCGAGGGGAGGGTGGCAGAGCGGCGGCAGGCAGGAGGGAGAGACCAGGGGCCAGATGAGGCCGGAGAGGTGACCTCGAAGCTGTGCTGGACATGAGAGGTGGGGGTGACAGTCAGCAGCCAGCAACTGGGTCAGCATGCCCCAGGGCCCGGGCCGCATGTGCGCGTCACGTGTGTGGGCACGTGTGTGCCCACGTGTTTCCTGCTCTACCACATGTTAACCCTCTGGTTGCAGAGTGAGGAGGGGGTTCCGGGCAGGGCCAGAGTAGCCAGAGCGGCAGGGGTGGGAGATGGACCGAGAGGGATGGAGGGATTTCAGCCTTCGACCTCCTACCCAAAGCACGTACATATCCTGGTAGAGCGTCCACCCGGCTTGTAGACCTGGTGAGGGGTGCCGATCTTTACCCTGCGAGCCAAGGGGGGTGACCACAGATTCAAGTGCAGGAGCGGGGGGCGGCAGGGGCCCACTGTGGACACGGCAGGTGGCAGGGCTCATGGGTGCATACAGCAGAGCCAGGTTTCAGACGACGGCGGTGGTCCAGGAGGGACGTGTCACTGGCCCGGGTAAGGGTCGTGGCCGTGGGGACAGATGAGTTGGTCAGGTGTTGGGGGAAGGGAGGAGACTTCAGAAGGGACCCTCAGATGTCTGGCTTGTGCCGGGGGATGGGTAGGAGCGACCTCCGCTCACTGACCCAAGAACTAGGAGCCGGCTCAGTGTGTGGGATCAGGGTGAAGAGGTGAGAACGGGGTGGGGATCCTCTTACAGAGTCTTTGAGGAATCTGGATATTTGAGCCTGGAATCCAGATAAGAGGTCCAAACCAAAGATAGATATTTGGAAACCATTCAACACTTGAGGAAGTGATCCCTGGCCATTGGCTGATGACAGCAGGATGGAGAGGTGTGTCAAATTCAGTTCCCCAGTTGTCAGTTCACACGTGTGGGAGTCAGTTCACCCGTGTTTATTAAACAGCTTCTTTGTGCCAAGTATTGGGCACTGAGCAAGATAGACTAAAGGGACAGCATCTGTGCTCTCATAACATTTACAGCTGGTGAAGAAGATGGGCAAGAAGAAAAGCAAACAGATATCTAACGTCCGCTAATCAGACATCCCATGGAGGAGAGAGGGTGAGGTGTCTAATCTCGAGAGTGGTTAAGCAAGGCCTCTCTCAAGGGGTGAGGTCTCCGGAGGTGAGCAGTCTTGGACGATGGGGGGGGTGTGTGTGCAAAGGCCCTGGGGCAGTGTGAGGTTGGTTGGCTTGGCGAGGATCAGGAACAGGATGGCTGCAGTGGAGGGATGGAAGGGAGGCATGGCAGGGGGAGGGGGGAGGCACTGCTGGGGCTGAATCTTGAAGGCAAGGACCTGGACTTTGCTCCAAATGTGATGGGAAGTCTTCGGAAGGTGCTCCGTCTGACTTGATGTTTAAGAAGTCACCCTGGCTGCCTTGTGGAGGATCATCTTGGGACACAGAAATGGAAGCAGAGAAATGGTGGGGTGTGAGGGAGGGGGCCAGGGGGAGACAATGCAGAGGGTAAAGCCCAGGGACTTGCCTCCCCAGGGTCACAGGGTCAGCGCCTTGGCTAGGGCACATGGGATGTGGGGCCTGGGGACCCTCACTCAGCCCAGGACCATGTCATTCTCATCACTTGGCAATGGACTGGTTGCACTGTGTCTCAACTCAGAGGCCATCATGAAGACCCCGTGATTCCCAGGGCCTGAAGCTATGTCCCCTGCGGTCACTCCATTCCTCTCATAGCTCAGCATGCCCAGCCACCCAGAGTGGCTGTGTCTTGTCTGTCCCAGTAGACGCTAGGTGTCTGGGGGGGAAGTCCACAGCTGCCTCTGCCCACAGCACCTGGCACACAGCATGTCAAGTGGTCAGTAGTGGGCTGAATAAATAGCTGTATAATTAGGCACATCCTAACATCAGCTTCAAAAGTGCAGTTTCCAGAATGGTTGCTAGATTTCAATATCAAATTAAAATATTTTATTATGGAGGCCATAGTAAGGTAAAATAATAGTTTTCTGGGATGGACTGATTGACTGCATGCACTTAGTCATCAGCCCAGTAAAAAGAGAACGAGAGGAGACCAAGTCAAAAATCCTCTGTTCTCCCGAATTCCTAGAATTGCCAGGTCTACACAGGGCTCCGACCGGGAACAGCCTGCTCTAACTCCAGGGACGAAAAGCCTCACTGTTTTAGGTTTCGTCTCTGCTCCTCTGATGCTCACCAAACCTGGCCTTTCTGATAGGAATAGAGTTCCTTGAGACCCTTGGAGGAAGTTTCGCTTCAACAGGAGAAGCCTTGCTGTCTGCAGTGCTGGCCCAAGGCAGAGTTAGGAGGGTGTCACCTGGGGCATCCCAGGCACCGCCAGCCCCTAGCCTGTCCTTCTCCGTGGTCCTTACTGCTGCCTGACCTACTACCACGCGGTCCTGTATCTCTTCATCACTCTCTGACTTCCCTGCTACAGTGGAGGCACCCCGATGGGCAAACGCTTGCTCTGTTCAGTGCTCCTTGTCGGGGATTCTGCCCGGCACATAGTAGGTGCTCATAATTTCAGTCCCGAGCTGTGACCACGAAAGGTGAAAGCTTCTGTGCCTAGCCCATGAAGGGACTCCACCTAGGCACTGCCACTATATTTTTGTCTTAAAAATGTATTTACGTGTGAATTTTTCTTGAAATGTAGTTACAATGCTCTGTTAGTTCCAGGTGTTCAGCAAAGTGGTTCCGTTATACATAGATATTCTTCCTTATACTCGCTTCCATTACAGGCTGTCACAAGGTATCGACTGTAGCTCCCTGTGCTATACAGAGGGTCCTCGGTGGTCATCTCTTTTGTATTCGTCACTCAGTCGTGTCCGACTCTTTGCGACCCCATGGACTGTAGCCCGCCAGGCCCCTCTGTCCATGGGATTCTCCAGAACACAGGAGTGGGCTGCCATTTCCTACTCCAGGAGATCTTCCCAGCCCAGGGATCGAACCCATGTCCCTTGCGTCTCCTTGCATCGGCGGCGGAGTCTTTACCCCTGAGCCACCTGGGAAGGCCCTGTGTACGTTAGTGTGTGCGTATTTCCATCTGTCCCTCCTTCCCTTCTTCTTTGGTAACCATGAGTTTGTTTTCAATGCCTGTGAATCTGTCTCTGTTTCGTGAGTTCATTTGTAGTCTTTTTTTTTTTTAGATTCCACATATAAGTGGTATCATATGGTGTTCGTTTTTCTCTGTCTGACTTGCTTCCTTCAGTATGATCATCTCCAGGTCCATCCATGCCGTTGCAAATGTAAAGCACTGCCGCTTTTAAGAGCATCGTGAAACAGTCACTCTTAGGATAATGACTCTTTTGCAGGATGGCGGTTTTGGCACCAGCCACATGCGTCAAATATGTGGCAGTATTTGCTGCTGAAGCCAGAAGCTCGACCATCTGAGCAATCACAAAAACATAAACAATTTCCAACACAGCCCACGGGAGCGTGTAAAACCATCCGAGTTCCATCGAGGTTCCCTAAATTACCACGTGCGCCTTCCCCACACAGCCGTCCACTGCTGGGTACTCGCTTATCTTGGAGGTTTCCAGCGTTTCAGATACATGGAGGACCTGAACAAGAGCCACAGAATAACCTTTTCTGCAGCAGCCAAATGCCAAGTCTTCTGATCAGGATTCGTTGGGCTCTGGTGATTGTGATAATTGCTACCTTTCCAAATTACAGTCTTAGTGCTTAGAGGAGAGTGAGCGGGGCATTCAACTCTCTCTCACTTTGTAGGTCGGGAGGCTGAGGTTCAGAGGTTACTTCTGAGCTTTATGACTTTGGATTTGGAGAGATGGCTTGGCAAAGGCCACCTGAAGTTTCTCTGCTCATTTTTTTATTCTAAAAGTTGTAGATGTATTTAAAATTGTTTTCTTTCAGTTTATTTTTTTCCTTGTTAAAACTTTGTTTTATTGAAGTGTAGTTGATTTACAATGTTGTGTTCATTTCTGCTGTACAGCAAAGTGACTTGGTTATACACATAAATTCTTTTTCACATGTTTTTCCATGATAGTTTACCACAGGCTATTGAGTAGAGTTCCCTGTGCTATCCAGCAGGACCTTGTTCTTTTACCCACTCTTCATATACTAGTTCTACAAACGTAAACCGAGCTCTTACAATGCCCCCAGCACGTTGGTGGCCACTTAATTCATTCATGCTCTGCTCTCAAAGGACTCGAAGACTAGTAAAGAAGCCCAGCTTGGAAATAGAAGGTGACAAGTCTAGTAGAATCCAGGAGGAACACTGGGGCTGTTCTCATTCATTCTCTCCACACACTTTTTGAGCTGCTCTACTAAGCCACATGCTGGCCACTAAAAGGGAGTCCCGGCGTCGACTCCCCCGTCGCTCCCAGTCTGGGGGTGGTGGCTGGAATGCCAGTGAGTCAGAGAAAGCCTCAGAAGAAAGAGTGGGAGTCTGCCAGGGAGACTGGGCATGGGGAATTGTAGCGAGAAGGAGCGGGCGCTGCAGAGGCAGGGGCGGTGAAGGGCCTGGGGAGTGGGCAGGGAGTAAGGCTGGGGCAAATGAAACGTAAGAGGGAAGGATGGAGGCAGTCAGGCTAGGAGGGTACGTCTGGACCAAGGTCAATACGCAGCCTGTTACTCTTCTCTGGATTCATCTTTTTTTTTTTTGGCTGCACCACACGGCATGCAAGATCTTTGTTCCCTGACTGGGAACTGAACCCACACTCCCTACAGTGGACATGCAGAGTCTTAACCTCTGGACCCCCGGGGAATTCCCCCCTGGCATCATCTTATGCTTAGGAACTCCTGATCAGCATAGAGATCGTGTTCATCTACATCCTCCCCTAATTCTACCTGCACCCCCATGCCCCAACTCACACAGAAAGCCTCTCCATGTAATGACAGGGTAACACATCAAGCTTTCTGGTGGGCTTCCCAGGTGACTCATGGGTAAAGAATCCACTTGCAGTGCAGGAGACCTGGGTTGGATCCCTGGGTCAGGAAGATGCCCTGGAGGAGAGCATAGCAACCCACTCCAGTACTCTTGCCTGGAGAACCCCACGGACAAGAGGAGCCTGGTGGGCTGCAGTCCATGGGGTCGCAGAGGTGGACACGACTGAGCAGCTGAGCACACACGCACAAGTGTGCTTCGTGTGCTTCTGGAAGTGTGCAGCTTGGATGAGTGATGAGGAGAGGGGAAGGATGTGTAATCGCAGCCCTATGTGGGAGAGAGGTGGTCCTGGGGAGGGGGGAGGGAGTGCAGGTGAATGAGGGGAGCGCCAGACACCGCAGCGTCCAGATCCAGGGGCTTTCCTGGAACTCTAGTTTCCACCAGAAAAAGATATTTGTGAAAAAGACAGAACCTGAAAACCTCCTTCCCCTGAATTATTTTTTAAATAGGTAAATTACTTCTGCATTGCGGCAGAAATGAGCTATTTGATGTTCATCTTGCTAATTACCTTGACTAATTTATCGTTTGAAAGGAAGTTGATTGCCTGAGTGGAGTCAGAGTGACCTACGGTGTTTAAGAATCGCAGGGTTCGGTTCTCCAGTGTGTCTGCTTTCTCAAGCCCCTCCAGGCACGTCCCCTTTGGAGGTCCGCATCACCTCTGTGGGCTGGATCATAGAGCAGGTGCTTGATTAGTAAGGGCGACAGAGAGGCAAAGAGTCTTCCTGGGCTGGAGCCGGGGTCTCCCAACACTGAATGCCGAGGACAGGACGGGCTGACTGTGCAGCGGGCCCCCTATACTCTGGGTGGCCTTCCTTGTGCTGGCTTTATTTTCATTTTCCTTCCCTCCTGGTGAAGGAAGAATCAACAGACCGCTTCAGGCAAATAAGGATGCCCACGTGTAGCAACGACGGGGACATCTCTGGGATCCTAGGGACGAGAAAGGTTGACAGCATCATCAGGAATGATCTGGAATGCACTGCAAGGGAAGCACACTTCCCAAAGTCCACTCAGTGGTTTGACTGGTCTGAGTTTATAACATGAAGATCAGATGTGCCATGTTCGTTTCGAGAGGCTGAAAAGAAAGATAGCTCTGTGTGCGTGTCAGGTTGCACGCGTGTGAGTTCCATTCCGCCAACCCCTGGGAAGCACACAGTGAGTGCCCAGGCCCCAGGGTGGGACCAGAGGTACAGGGAGAATCGGGACTCTGCAGACAGTCCTACCTGGGGACAGAGACACGGGAGCTGGTAGACGCAGTGATGAGACAGAGTCACCAAGTGCCCTGGGGATATGGTCGGGGGAGTGACTAACTGTGGGAGCTGGGAATACAGTGTAGACGGGGGATGAGAGAGGGACGAGGCAAGTCACAGAGGAAAACGACGTGGGATCTGGGTCTTGGAGGAAGATTTACCTCCCTGGCTAACAAGAAACGTACACAATTCGTTTTCTTTCTGAGTAGAATAGACCAGGTCGGTCTTCTGTAAGTCTCCCCTTCTGCCCCTACTTCCCCCAAATCACTGTGAGCAATTTGGCATGAGTCTTATATCTTTTTCTGCATCTCTGCATGCAGAAACATATCTCTTGATTGTCTTCTGAGAGGGCATATAACTGTTTGGTTCTGGAATTGCGGAATTAAGAGGAAGCAGGCTGGGTCTCCCCTGGTGGTCCAGTGGCTGAGACTCCATGCTCCCAATGCAGGGGGCCTGGCTTCAATCCCTGGTCAGGAAACTAGATCCCGCATGCCTCAACTAAGACCTGTTGCAGCCAAATAAATAAATATTTTAAAAATACAAAATTAGAGGAAGCAGGCCTGCCATTTTGAAGACTCACAGACGGAGGCCCCGGAGGTGAAGTGACATGTCTAGACATTAGGAGGACAGCTGAGAGGCCTTTGTTCGGTATCTGATGTCCTTCCCCTAAACCCCACTGCTCTGCTTCTGAGGGGCTGGCTCTTTTTATCCTTTTAGAGGAATGCCGAGGTCTCGGCCGTGGACACTCTTTCCAGTCCCTAGGAGGTATTCTTAGTGGTCGAGCCGCATGTCAGAGTCCCAGTGTCTCATTACCCTGAGCTCACCCTTTCCTGTGTGTCCCTAGGGGCTTCTAGCCCCTGCAGCTGCTGGGCAGCTGAGCTGGGAGGCTGCCCAGGTGTGTCCAGCAAGGAGCGGACCAGGTTGAAGCATCTCCTCCCAGAGCTCCCAAAGACGTGTGGGTTTCTATTTTTTCTTCTTCATCTTCTTCTTAAGATAATGAAAAGCATTTGGGTATTTCCCTCCTTGTGAATATCCAGTAAGCCCAGAGTCAGAAGCACTGCTAGGGTCAGAAGGTAAACTCCAGTTGTGATAGAGCAGAGAAGGGGCACGCTCAGAGCTGGCCCTGAGCGTTCCTCTTGGACCCTGCGCCTTCCTCCCGGTTTCTGAGCTCCTCCTCCCTTCCCCAGTACTGGACGAGAGACAGGGTGGCAAAGGCGATGACGGGTGATTTCCCGCCAGCGTGACAGCCATCACGTCGGCTCTTTCTGGCTTCTGATGTGTAAGATCCAGGATCATGTATTTTTAGCAGACCTTTCCCACCAAGCGGTCACACGATATCTGGGTCAGAAGGAGGCTGCAGGTGGGGGACCTGCCCTCCCCTCAGCTGGTTCCCACACAGGGCTTAGGCTGCTCTCTGGGGTTTCCAGCCTGGAATGGTCTCTCAACGTGGGTTAGGGTGGCACCTCTTGGGCCTGCAGAACTCAGGGATGTGTATGCTCAGCCTCCCACACCGTCTCTGGTCCTAGATGTGCAGGGACCCCAGTGGGCTGCCCATCCTCTCCCACCATAGCCTGTGCCCAGAATCACCCCCAGATCTGCCTCGGCTTCTCCAACAGCCTCTGCTACCCTTCCCCCATGTCTCCCTCCTACCCAGCCCCTGGCTTTGTTTTTTAAAACTTTAAACTTTCACACCTGTAGAAAAGATCCATGAACAGTACAAAGAATCCTCCATCACCCAGATCCTCTGACCTTTCCTGTCTGTCGATGTGTACAGGATGTACAGAGATGTACAGGGATGTCGATGTACAGAGATGGTATCCTTCCCCATCACTGCTAAACAGCCGGTGGGTACCATACAGAAGTCAGGACACTTTCCCGCGTATTACAGGATCTCTCCAGGAGTACACTTCGGGCTCACTTGTCACATCTTAATGGTCTCCTTCGATCTGGAATGCGTCCTCAGTCTTGAAATGCTCTCATCTTCTTGACTGTCTTCCATTCTGTACTTTGAACCCCAGTTGTGTCCACAGACATTTCCTGGTGACCAGGCGGAGGTCATGCATTCTTGGCAGGATCAAGCTCTCTTTCCATAGAGGATGTTAACCTTGATATTGGTGTCTGCCAAGTTTTTCTACTGTAAAATCATTGATTTTTCCCTTTGTAGTTGCTCAGTGTTTTCTTGGGGAGGAGTATTCCCACATATTGCCAATATCCTGTTCTCATCAGACTTCCAGCCATCATTCTTGGCAAACACGGTTGGTTCTGCCTGCATCGGTTACCACTGTGATGGTTCCAAGGAATGATTCTCCATCTTCATCATTCCTTTTACATTTATTAGCTGATATTCCACTGAAGGATAAGCTTTCCCTTCTTTCTTATTGATTCATTTTTTCAGTATTTATTTATACCTGTTCCGACTCATGGGTTCATTTGATGGGTTGTAGTCTGATGTTCAAATCTGAATCAGGCCACTAGTAGGCTTTTCAGTAAGCTGGCTTCTGTGTTCTCTGACATGTCTGCATCATTCTTTGATTTCTGTACTTTATGGCGCAAGTTATCCCAGTGTCATTTTGTACTTTCCCTGCCCCAGTCCTGAATCAGTCACTTTTCCAAGGCCTCTGTTTCCTTTGAGTGGAGCCTGGTATGTAGACACCAAAATCTGGTCACTCAGTGTGCCCATTGCTACTGCTTTCATGTGCGTACACACATCTATAACGACTTCTACATCTGACTGTGTATGTGTGTTTAAAAATCCATGAGACCAGGCAATACTTCTCATCTTAATCCAAGACCTCAGGGCTCTTCCTAGCCTTTCCTCTTTCCAGGTTTTAAATTTCTTCAGACAGTGAGAAGCCCGAGTCCACTAATTCGCATCACCTTCAAAGCGCTTGTTTATTTGCTCTATGTACCCACCTCCCAAGCACTCCAGAGCAGCCTCCACCTCCCTCTCAGATGCCTCTGCAAGGCACCCCTCTGGTTCACCATCCTGCATCCTCAGATGCCAGCATCTTCCTGCTGGGCAGTGAGGGAAGGGAAGAGGAAGAAAAGGGAAGAAAGGAACATCCCCGTTCCCTTTTGATTTTGTTTCTTTGGGGGCTAAAAACTTAATGCAGGCAATTTGAGGAGAAACCCCAAGATTTACAATTTTGTAGTCACTTCTTTGTCAGCAGCTTAGTTATCTCGTGGGCCCAGGATAACAGTCACCTCATCTCTCCTTCCCCATCACCTCGGGTTGCTCATCGTCTCCTCGGCCTTTGGTTTCCGCGGTCTCTGCCTCTCCTTCTCCCCTGACCCTTTCTCTATTTTCCATCAATTTTAGGGTTCAGAGGAGGGACGGCCGAGAGACGGCCACCATTTCGACCTTCTTGTTACTCTTCAGCGCCCCATTAAGATGCTTATTTCCTGCTCTGATTCAGGGCTGCAGACCTGCAAATATATAACGTCAGTGATCTTGCTCCACAAATAAGAACCAATAATAGAGCAAAGCCAGAGGTCACAAATGCATCAGCAGGTTTTTATTCAGGGAATTAAGCTTCTGTAACATAGACTAGAATACTTATCTTCTCTGAACAGCTACAACAAGCTAATAGAGGATCCAGACTGAATGGAAAGTAGGATATAACATATAAGAACTAGGTGTATGACCCTCTGTGTGCATGTCTTTGTCCTTTATGGATGAGACTCTCACTCTTTGCAGACCACCTGAAGGCGAGTTACTTGGAAGCCCCTCCCTGGCTTCTTGTTCCCCTCTGGGGTCCTTGGCTTCTTGGCTTTCTCTGCCACTCCTCTGACTTGTTCTTCCAGGACTCTACTCCTTTCCTTCCCTATCAAAGCTTCCCCTGCCCAGGGCTCCATTGCCTCTGGCAGTAGGGCAGCCAATTAACCTGATAAGCCCAATCAGTAGTAGGGTAGTAGGTGTTTATGAAGGCCATGCTTCCCAGGTGCTGCAGGAGCAGACATCGCTTAGCCCAGAGAAAAGGGGTAGGGGCTAGAAGCACGTGTTTTGGGGGCAGTGGGGTGGGAGGGGCAGGTGGGCACGAGGTCCTTAGGACACAGCCAGAAGCTGCGCCCGTGAGGGCAGGACCGGCTGTGTGTGCAGGTGAGATAATCACCAAGTGTGAGAAAAGGCGCGGAACAGAGCGTGTCCACACAAGCATCAGCCTTGGAGGGGTTCCTGGAGTTTCCAAAGAGGCAAAGGGTCTCCGGACACCATGGCCTCTCTGTTTGCCTCTCTGGAACGGTCCTCTACTCTGGGCACGACAAGAGTTGAATTTCCTGTGACACGTCTACTGTATTTGTACATTGAGAAATCAATTAGCGTAATTGGGGCAATCAGAGACATGAAACAGAGGGATCATTTACTGAGAACAAATGTCTAGAATTGTCTGTTTTGCCAGTGGAATTTCTCACAGTTGGTACAAGAAAATACTGCAAATTAAATCATTCAGGTTGAATGATTTTTTTTTTCCCTTTCTTCTTAAAAATGTTAAAAGAAACACAGCCTGGCTGAGATCTCCTCTCCCTCCCATCAGACAGATTGCTGCTCAGAAGAACCCACTACACTGACATTTTACCTGAAAATAAAAGAGCAAAGGCAAATGAAAAACTCCAGGTGTGCGTGCTTGGCATGAATACTTTTGCCATAAAGATCCTAAAATGGTTGTCTGCCGTGTTAAGACCATGTGGGACAAGATCATATGGCAACCAGGTGGCCTCAGAAACTCAGGATGTCAAACGCTTTGAAGAACATTGCTCCCACCCTAACAGCAAAAAAAAAAAAAAAAAAAAGGCCTGGACACTCTGCAGAATGACAGTTTTCCCTAAGCCCATCAGAAGGCTGAGATTGCAAGGTGACAAGGTTGGCTGAGTTCTCAAAAGGGACAAGCCCTCCTAGGAGAGGCCACTGTTTCAGTTTTGGTAGATGCAGGAGAAAAGCGGTTGCTGTAAAGCCGGAGTCTTAACAGATTCTCGGCTAACAGGCCGGCGTGGCTGCAGCGTGTCTGGAACCTCAGGCCTCCACGAGGTGCTCCTGAGAAATATTGGAGTAAATCAGATCAGAGAGCATCCCTGGTGAGCAGAGAGCTGACCACAGGAGAGTGGGTGTTGCCTGTGACTGTGGGATCGGGGTGGAGGGGACCACAGACAAAGCTTTGCCTGCGTTCCAGACTACCTTTAAGTGAAGCAAAAATAGACCTTCTCCCCTTCAGACCCCAGGCAGAAATCCCGTCTCTAGGGGAGAAGTAGAGTTACGCTGCCTCTGCTTTTGGTGAGGGTGGGAGACCTTCCAGCCCCGGGACACAGGCAGAGACCCCTGCAGGAAAGGGATCTGCACCCCTAGGCAGGGCAGGAAACTGGGGCCAGTAACTGTCTTGTACCAAGAAAAAAGCAGAGGTCTGCTTCTACTAGGGGAGGAAGAGCAAGGAAATGTCACTTAACACCAAGTATAGAGACAAGGCAGGTTTTGCTGCTACGGAGAAGAGGGGAAAAAATAATGGAAAAAAAAAAAAAAAACACCTCTACCTTTGAGGTCCAAGAGCAAAGCCTGCCTAAGACTGAAGCTGGACCAGGACTGAAGAGTAGCTCTGTGCTCTGACCTTGTAACAAGGAAGAACTTAGGACTGCAGGGATGGGGCAAGAGTGGAGAAAGACCCCAGTGGAGGCACAGGTGTGCCAGGATGGGCTGGACGCTGAGGGGAGATCGGGAACACAGAACAGGCCTCTGGACCCAGACCCCGCTCTGGCTCTGGACCCAAGGTGACAGCAGGTGCACCAGGGGCCACAGAACACTCAGGCGCAGGTCAGCTCCTGAGCGGACTGACTCAGCTCTCCCACCTCCACTCCTGTGCCAACAGCTTCTCAGGAGAAGAAGCATGTCCATTTCCAGACACAAATTACTTCAGTCGCTACTGTTCTTCTGTATATGATGTCTGGCACTCAATTAAAAATTACTATACACACACACCCAAAGTAAGAGAAAAACAAAGCAATGTCAATAGACGAAGCCATCAACAGGACCAGACTCAGAGATGACCCGGGTGTGGGAACTAGCAGATGGACTTGAACTGCGCCTAACATGGATCCAGTAGGGAGAATGGACACCATTCACGAACAGAGGATGTTTTAGCAGAGTGGTGAAAACTGTGGAAATGTGTTAGTCGCTCAGTTCTGTCCCACTCTTTGCAACCCCATGGACTGTAGCCCACCAGGCTCCTCTGTCCATGGAATTTTTCAGGCAAGAATACTGGAGTGGGTTGCCATTTCCTTCTCCAGGGGATCTTCCCAACCCAGGGTTTGAACCCACATCTCCTGCTTTATAGGCAGATTCTTTATCATCTGAGCCACCAGGAAAGCCCCAACTATAATAAAGAGCCTAACGAAATGCTAGAAATTTAAAAAAAAAAAAAAAAAACGCTTTCTTGGCAATGAGAAATTTCTTCAACAGGCCCAAGAGTAGAATGGACACAGTTGAGAAAAAAATCAAAGAACTTGATGATAAGTCTATAGAAATGACCAAAATCGAAACAAAAGAGAGGAAAAGAGTAATGAAAGAAAAACAGAACAGAGCAGGCAAGGGCCGTGGAACAAAATCAGTTGGTCTAACATGCGTGTAGTTGGAGACCCAGAAGCAGGTGTCTTGAAGGAGAGGAATTTGGCAAGCTGGCATTTTCCTGAGAAAGGCACATGTTAAAAAATGGCCACAAGTAGCTACTGCTTTGCTCCCCAGTATCTAATTTAGCTGAACCTTTTCCTCTAATATCCCTCCATCTCCTTCTTGTTTATCTTCTACTCCCAGTTATTTGAGCAAAGAAATAGGTGATTTCTCCCCTCAGTCCACCTCAGTAGCCTGTCTGCCATTCAGTATGGAGCTGGTCAGGTTAGCTGGACCAGCTGAAAAGGTTCAAGGAAGATTCAGCAGCCTTTTACTTGTAGCCAACATCTTGGCAAACAGACGGGGAAACAATGGAAAGAGTGAGAGACTTTGTTTGGGGGGACTCCAAAATCACTGCAGATGGTGACTGTAGTCGTGAAATTAAAAGATGCTTGCTCCTGGGAAGAAAAGCTATGACCAACCTAGACAGCATATTAAAAAGCAGAGACATTACTTTGCTGACGAAGGTCCATCTAGTCAAAGCTATGGTTTTTCCAGTAGTCGTGTATGGATGTGAGAGTTGGACTATAAAGAATTGATGCTTTTGAACTGTGGTGTTGGAGAAGATTCTTGAGAGTCCCGTGGACTGCAAGGAGATCAAACCAGTCAATCCTTAAAGAAATCAGTCCCGAATATTCATTGGAAGGACTGATGCTGAAGCTGAAGCTCCGATGCTTTGGTTCACTGATATGAACAACTGACTCATTGGAAAAGACCTTGATGCTGGCAAAGATTGAAGGCAGGAGGACAAGGGGATGACAGAGGATAGGATGGTTGGATGGCATCACCGACTTGATGGACATGAGTTTGAGCAAGCTCTGAGAGCTGGTGAAGGTCAGGGAAGCCTGGCGTGCTGCAGTCCATGGGGGTCTCAAAGAGTCAGCCATGACTGAGTGAGACTGAACTGAACTGAAAGACTTGAACCTCAATTTAACTCCAATGCAGCTCACGGATCCTGATTTTAAAAGGGTGGTAGATTACAGTCCGCCTCTGTCCGTAGTCACAGCTAAGAACAAGAAGCTCCCCAAAATTTGCACCCCTCCCCTGTTTGGATTTGAGAAATAACAAATCTGCTGGAAAAAAAGGTAGTATGAAATGAGGTGTTTATTCATAAAACACTCTTGAAATACTGAAAGTAGTCTCCTATACAGACTAGCTGTGCCTCTAAGAAGTCTTTGTACAAGCTCCTTCGTGTCCATGTGCAGTAAACTGTTTTTTAGGCTTCGGTGACTTCAGCTGCTGGAGGTGAGCGGTCATCCACTCACTGAGGCCACCTACTGGAGAAGCTCGCTGCAGTGGGTCTGGGGGTTTGCGGACCCCCTGAATCCAGCTGCTTCACAGAAGAAAGAGGAGGGCGCTTGATGAGAATGGCTCAGGACACGGTTTCTAGAATCTGAGCTCATGGGTTTGGAATTCAAACTCACGTTGCCATTATTAATGGACTTGCACCCCTGGCTGTGTGCAGGCTGCCCTGAAAAGACTTCCATGAAGCTTTCTGACCCCCAAACCAAGCAACTCCTTTCTCGTCTGTGCTACGTGGTCCTATACCTACACTTGGGGCATTTTCCACGACTTCGCGTTTGTCTAGGCATCTCTTTTCTCTACAAAACTGAGTTCTTTGAGACTCAGGGTTTGTGTTTCAGGCCTGCTTAGCACGGTGCCACGCACGGAATAGGTCCTCAGTAAATGTCTGCTGAAGCAGATTAAGTGTGTGCTCGGCCTGAGGCAACTATAGCTGGGATAGGAGTTTATAGCTGTAACCTGTGTGATTTTACTCTGCACAAAACTCGGGAGCCTTTTGCACACTTGTCATAGCTGTGCCACATGGGGCTTACCCTGGGGCGCTGGTGAGGGCGTTGGATTCAGATCATCCCAAAAATGGAATTGAAAGTACCTGAGGGTGACTGTGTTAGAAACTATTAAAAACAAAATGAGAAAAATAAAGCCATCAAGAAGACGTCTTTGAACCAGGATCTGAGGTGGAAGCTGAGTAAAGCTATTGGAGACGCTGATCTATTTAGACCATCCCTTGTCTTCTGCCAGAGTGCAGCTTTGGGAGGGGCATGTGACTTGAGGAGGAAGCAGAGGGGCTTCCTTGGGACCAGGGCAGTGAATGAGCTAAATCCTGAGGACCATCTACAGTGTCGTGACCAGCCCCACATGGATGCTTACGGTGGCTGGGAAGTCCCTCTAGGCCGCCTGGTAATCACAAAGGGAAACTGTGCTTTCATCATCTGTGAAAAGAAACATAGTAGTTCCTCAGATTGAAAAGAAACAAAAACCCAAACCCTTTCTTCTGGGGAATCAGGGTTAACTCTGCCTGTGGCAGTGCCCTAGAAAGGCTGTGTGAATGCTCAGCTCATTTGACTGCTCTGGGCCTCCGTTTCCTCAGCATCCAGGGATCTCCAGCATCCCGCTGGACACCAGCTGTCTCCGGGCAGACAGCACGCTGACCCTGTGGCTACAAAGAGTAGGGACAGTCACCCTGGGGCTTTAGCAGCAAACATGAGTGTTTTCCTTCTAGACTTGCCACCTCCCCAGCTTTGAGGCATATTCAGGGCCAATAACTGCTCCCGGAAGGTGACTACAACCCACAGCACCAGCAGTCAACACGCATATGCAGACACACACACACACAGCCACAGCTGAGACCCCTGCGGTGAGCAGACTTCGATTCCCATGGCCGCACACGCCATCCCAAGTACCCACATAACCACAGGGTGCCTGCGCTCAGCACCCCAAACCTTCCAGCCTAGGTGGCTGTTGGGTGTGTAGATGGGATTGCAGATCACGGTGCTGGGGAGGGAGGGGGTCTTCTGCCATGCAGACCAACCCCAGTATTGAGTCAGGGTGCAAAGCTGGAGAGAGTGGCTCCTGGGGCCACCAGCCAGTCACCTGACAAATTGCTTTACTGCAAGTTTGTGTTTTGCAAAATGATTTGAGGGGGGCTGGTGTACTTCAACCCCAAGCTCTTTGTCCTCCCCCAGATTCCTCTACTAACAAACTGCTCTCTGACCCTCAACCACTCTCTCCCTTTCTGTTACCCAAACTGGCTCTGACCTGGCCTTTATCTGATAAACCCATTCACACTGGACTGTGAATAATTCGCAGTTTTGGACCCTATCTTTCATGCTATCCAGAATCTACAAGAGGAAGAAATCTCATGGAGATTTTCAGGCGTGCATTTGCAAGAGGAAATGGGCTTCTCAGGTGGCGCTAGTAGTAAAGAACCCGCCTGCCAATGCAGGAGATGTAGGAGACTCAGGTTTGACCCCTGGGTTGGGAAGATTCCCTGGAGGAGGGCATGGCAACCTACTCCAGTATTCTTGCCTGGAGAATCCCATGGACAGAGAAGCCTGGCGGCCTACAGTCCATACGGTTGCAAAGAGTCAGACACGACTGAAGCAACTTAGCAAGCATGCAAGAGGAAAAATTGCCACGGACTCTCAGATCACCTACCTCCCACCCCCTCCACATCCCTGCCCCCACTGGCAAGGCTGGCTGTGCTGATGGGCAAAGATTTGGGCAACCGCACTCTGTGTGCTCAGGGTGCAGGGCGGGTCTGATCTAAACAGGAAGTAGGTAAAGCTGCCCTCCAGCCTGCTGTCGGCTGTCTTCTGACACCCAAGGCACCCGTTGTATTTGCTGCACCAAGACCCCGCCGTGATGACGCTCCCAGACACGTCCTTACTCTCTGCCCCTTTCCCAGCATGAGGCACCTGTGTCTTGTGACTGCAGTGATCCCTCAGTACTTTGCTCTGTGGTTTTAGCAAAGCACAGGACCCATCTGTTCATGGGTGGGAACACCACCACTCCCAGGCAGAATATTTGTGCTTTGATTGGAATCTTCTGAAAATGATGTCCTGATGCAAAGTGAGAGTGGGTGTTTCGGGATCCCGAGGTGGAGCTGCAGAGGTGTTTGGAGATGGGTGAACCAGGGACGCCTCCACTCACATCAGCAGGAACCAAGTTCCTCCATCCTGGTGGCAAGGGTCTTTCTTAGCGGCCAGAGCCTGAGGTGGCCCTGGGGCACCCCCTGAAAGGGCACATGTGAGAACAGAGTTGAGCAGCTGAGGAGCAGCAAGGGGAAAATGGGAGGAAGG
Source organism: Antilocapra americana (assembly GCA_007570785.1). Classification (NCBI taxonomy): domain Eukaryota; kingdom Metazoa; phylum Chordata; class Mammalia; order Artiodactyla; family Antilocapridae; genus Antilocapra; species Antilocapra americana. Next base: position 27,265,098 of record ML660774.1, on the reverse strand, counting down.
GAGAATTGCTGGTGGGGAAGGAGGTGGTTGGATGACTGACTGATGGAAACCATTCTTTACATGGAGCCAGGATCCCTTCTCCATTGGAACTGACAGCCATCACCTAGTCATTTATCTGTGCTCTGAGTAGCTCTCTTTGAATTCGCCTTTTGCCAGGAAGTTTCGAGACATCTGAGGGCAAGGGCAGAAGAATCAGAGGCAGAGGGGGACCACGGGGACTGCACTGGCTCCTGACTCTAGGGCCCGGAGGAGCTCCGCCAGGGTGGCAGGAGCTTCAACTGCTGACTGAGAGAGTTCTGCTTTTGCGGACTGATGGTTGGGCCTGAAAAATGTTTGCTTGGGTTTTTTTTCCCCCAAAATTTAACTGTCAGACAGGTTTTGGTCCTATTTCAAATGCCAGGGTGGCTGAGGGGCTATTTTATTTCACTGAAGTATAGTTGATTTACAGTATTGTGTTCATGTCAGGTACACACCAAAGTGATTCAGTTATAAATGTGTGTGTGCTAAGTCACTTTGGTCATGTCTGACTCTTTGTGACCCCATGGACTGGAGCCCGCCAGGCTCCTCTGTCCCTGGGATTCTCTAGGCAAGAACACTGGCGTGGGTTGCCATGCCCTCCTTCAGGGGGTCTTCCCAACCCAGGGATGCAACCTGCATCTCTTACATCTCCTGCCTTGGCTTGCAGGTTCTTTACCACTAGCACCACTTGGGAAGCCCTTTATATATTTACATCTATTTTCAGATTCTTTTCCATTATAGGTTATTACAAGATGTTGAATATAGTCCCTGTGCTGTACAGTAAATCCTAGCTGTTTCTCTGTTTTATGTATAGTAGTTTGTATCTGTTAATCTCACACTCCCAGTTTATGCCTCCCCAACTTCCTCTTTGGTAACCATACATTTGTTCTGTGTCTGTGAGCCTATTTGTTTTGGAAAGAGATTCATTTGTATTATTTTATAGATTTTACATATAAATGATATCATAAACTTTTTCTCTCAGACTTATGATATACCCTAGAACTATTTTTTAAATACATTATTGGCTTTATCTTACTATTCTTATCGTTTGCCCACACTGCGAGGGTTGTGTGATTTTAGTTCCCTGACCAAGGATTGAACTTGCACCCTTGGCAATGAAATCAAAGAGCCTTAACAACTGGACTGCCAGGGAATTCCCCCAAAGGGCTGTTTTAATACCAACCCTTCTGTAGAGGAAATCTTACTGCCAGATGATTGATGGTATTTGGTTTTCAGAGGACCTTCTTTCAAAATGCATTAATTTATAAATATATGTCTAGCTCTACAAATGTTTAGGAGGCCCCGGTGTTGCTGCTTTGCCGTTTCTGGTTGCTGCTGTGAAAATTAACCAGGGGGTTAAAGCTAGACCATCCCAGTTAAGTGGTGCCTGCACCCGGCTAAGATGTGAATTTCAAGGTGGCTGCTGGTTTTATGAGCACTTCCCACACTTCACTCACACCCCCGGGGTGGGCGGCTTGTTACCACCCTCTTTCTTTCCTCTGACTCACTACAGATACCCTGCTTTGGAGCCGGATTGGCTCAGTCCTGAGCCTGTGTAGACACCCCTCCGGGGTCCCTCGGGTCTCCCCTTCCAGCCCTTTCACTTCCCCTCAGGGGCAGGGGCCTCGGTCCAGCCTCATGGACCGGCAGGACACACAGACCCTCTAACCCCACCCTCCCTGCCTCTCTGCTCTCCACAGAATGGGTTGAACGGCTTACATCTGGCCTCCAAAGAAGGCCATGTGAAAATGGTGATTGAACTTCTGCACAAAGAGATCATCCTGGAAACCACAACCAAGGTACGTCTCTTGGGGAACCAGAGCTTTCCACTGAAATTCATGTATTGCCCCAAACCTTCAAGCCGTAGAAACCAGCCCTTTAGGACAGAAACCCAAGCCTGCTTCTGAATTTCTCTCCTTTCAGTTGCTTCCTAGGTCTATGAGCCCCTGAAGTCACTTGGAAAGCATAGGATCCCATTTCCACAAAAATTCGAGGGGTCTTTATCCTCATCACTAGACTATAAATCTAAAAACACACCAACCCCTCTCCCAGTGGCTTCATGCTCTCCCTGGCTGAGAGCCCTGGAAGGTCCACAGGCAGGCGCCTTGTGTCCAAATCCTTGCTGAGGTGCTTCATGTTTTGTGACCTTAAGCGAGTAACTCAACCAGTGAAGAAGCCTTAGTTTACTCATCTTTAAAATGGGGATTCTGTTAGTTGGTTGCAGGATTGGTATGAAAGTTAAACATGGTACTATATAGAAAAGGTCCACATAGAAAGAAATCAATAAGTATTGGTGAATGTGTCATTTGTGAGGGCTTCGGAAGAATCCAGATCCCTCTCATTCACCCTTCTCCAGCAGGTTCTCCTTGATCACTTCCAAACCCATTTCCTCTCTTTACTGGGTCCCTGGAACAGCAAGCAGAGTTCTCTTTTACTCCGAGCATGGCTGGCATCACACCTCTCGTAACAGGAGGCTTCTCCCCAAAGCAGTAGATTATAAACGCCAGTGATTCAAGTCCAGAAACTACAGTCATGAAACTGATGCATTGATACGTGTTGCGAAACAGTTTCATTTCTTATGCATCTTATTTGTTTACTCAGCACCCTTCAGCCAGCCAGTCTTTAAAGACAAACAACATTAAATCAAAAACTCACCTCTGTTTACTGTGTCCAGTACTGTTTCCTCCTCCTCTTCCTTTGTTACGTGCATCCTGTGCCTCTTTTCCCCTTGGCTGGTCCCCTCACTGTCTTAATTTTCATTTGCTGTTTATTTAACGTGGCCTCTAGCACAGGCTGATTTGTTCCACACAGCAAGCATTTTGCTGCCTCGCGAGCTGAGAACAAGAAGAACAACACAGAGAGAACAGACGTAATTTATGGTTATGAAGTGAGCTACCAAAATATTATGAAAGTAGAATCATCTCCGAGGTAGAATTCTGTAATTTTCATGTCATTTCCCGAAGGTGAAGAGATCTCACCGGTGAAATAGACTGACTTGCTCTTCCTGAACGTGTACAGGGTATTTTATTTTCTAACCCCGTGACAAACTGAACATTCACTGGAAGGACTGATGCTGAAACTGAAGCTCCAGCACCTTGGCCCCCTGATGCAAAGAGCTGACCCGTTGCGAAAGACCCTGATGCTGGGATAGATTGAGGGCAGGAGGAGAAGGGGATGACAGAGGATGAGATGGCTGGATGGCATCAGTGACTCGATGGACATGAATCTGAGCAAGCTCAGGGAGATTGTGGAGGATAGGCTGGTGGGCTACCATCCTTGGGGTCACAGAGAGTCAGACACGGCTTAGCCACTGGACAGCAAACAAATGATGGACACTGGTTGTTTCCATCCGCTCCTTCTGTGGGTGAAGGGTCCATGGCTCTTTCTCTCCTGATGCTCTCGCCTACCTGGCTGCAAACACAAGGCCATCTGACAGGCTATGGGGAGCGGAGCGGCTGTGCTTTCTCTGGCGTCCCCCCAGGAACGGCAGAAACAGTATGCTTCAGCACGTTTACGAGCTCCGAGTTTCCCTCTTTGATTGGTATTTTGCAAGTGAACGCTTGGTGTGTCTTTGTTATTTATAGAAGTGGTATAAGCTGGCGTGGTTTCTGAGGGCCCAACAGAGGGAGTTTAAAAAAAAAAAAAGGGTGAAGCTGAAACCGTGGGCAAAGCAAGAATCGCAACAGATTGGGGAATTGTAATGGGTCTCGCAAGCAGGAGCAAGATTAAAAAAAGACACGCCTGAAAAGCCAAAACCAATATAGATTCCTAAACTGTGCTTAGAAATTTTAAAAGCGTGAAGCAAATGTGTCGCCTGCCTCCCACCTCCACCTCCAGAGGCCAGCTGAGCATCCAGGCTGATGGTGATCGAAGATCGTTGACCCCCACCCCACCTCCACCCTCACTCAGCACCCACTGCAGCCGCCCCGCCTGCTGTGAGCTCTGGGATCCCTGGGAATGGAGAAACTGGGTCTTTGTGGATCCAAATATAGCTAAGTAATTTTTCCAGCTGCTTTGAGGGCATGTTCCTTCACGCCGAGCGGGGGCCAGAGAAAAACCCGTCTCCCCGCGACTCTGAACCTGAGGCTAGGGGGCCTTCCTCCTGAGCCTTGCAGCAGGTACAAGCGTGTGGATGGGAATGGGGGGTCCCTTCCTCACCTGGGCTGCCCTTGGCCCAGATCCTGAAGATGTCACGGGCTGAGACCCACAGCTGGGCCCGACAGCCCTCCTAGGCCAGCTTCCTCTATGTGGTTGATCCCTGTTGGAGTGGGTCAGGCAGGAAGGAGCAGATGGAAAGAAACTTGTGATAACCCCTCCTGAGCTGGCCTGGTGCCTGGCATACATGTGCTCGGCCTGTGCAAATAGATGGACGGACACGGCGTGCCTCCATCGAGGTGGGGAGGCCTGGAGGTCCCAGTCCTGATTCCTAGAGCAGGTTCTGGTGCCAATACCCTGTTCCTCTCGGTACAGAGAGTGAGGCAGACCCAGGTGCCAAGACCTCTAAATGTAGGCTCTTTGGACGTCTAAGAAAAATGATTAATTAGCATCTATATACTCATTTCTGGCTCTTGCTCTCTGATGGATATTTGAGAAAGAACCCTTTTGCTTATCAAAAAGGAGAAACCAGAAAGACAAGTTTGGGAGGTAACCAGGGGCCACTCCTGCCTGAATCAGGTGACATGGTGGAGATAAGAACCTGAGCCCTGGCCCTGGGGCAGCGGTGACCCATGGGGGGCCCTCACCCCCCAGGTGCTTGGATATGGTGCTCAGACTCCCAGGGGAGGCACTTGGTTCCTAGTGGCTGGTCAGTGGCCCCGTCGCATGGGTTGAATTTGAAATCCCAGTTTGGTGGGTTTCCCAAGATGGGTTGGCAACTGGATTAGTTTAGTTAGAAACTAACTATAGTTAAAAACTATATGCCACTTCTCCGACTCGATGATGGCATGACCGACTCGATGGACATGAGTCTGAGCAAGCTCCGGGAGTTGGTGATGGACAGGGAAGCCTGGCGAACTGCAGTCCATGGGGTTGCAAAGAGTTGGATGTGGCTGAGTGACTGAACGAAGCTGATATGCCGCCTGAACTAGAAAAAGTGAGGTCATGAGAAATCTCTGCTCCTTAAGTGGCATAGGGCCAGATGGGTGCAGCTGTGGTCCTTGTTTGATGGATGTTGTCAAGTGCCTGCCCCTCCTGGAGCGGGGGTGCCCTTGGAGTCACACGGACAAGAGTGACTTCACAGGGAAGCAGGACGGAGCCAGCCAGGAAGGAGGTGTCCTGGAAATGAAAGATGCCTGCGGGGCCCAAGCTCGTCCAGAAAGTGCGGTTACACATACCCAGGACAGAGCCAGACAAGAGACCTGCCTGTCCTCCCAACTTCTCAAAACCCACCGGGCTCCCTAGTCTCTGCTCTCAGTTTGCAGCTTTTAAAAAGTTTACTTTAACTGGTCCTTCCCATCAGGAAGCTTACACAAGCCTCAGTCCCCTTCATCAGAGGGCTGACAGAAGAAGCAAGAAGAACCAGAGTCCCACAGTGACTAAAACCAAACCACATTACAGAAAGTTAATCAGTGTGAAAAAGAAAACAGAAAATTACACCCCAGGCTTTAGGGAAGAGAGAAAACCCCAGAAAAACAACTTAATGAAGTGGCGATAGGCAGCCTTCTGAAAAGTTGACTTTGAAACAGCTGTGACCCTCACTTTCATCTAGCATTTCTTCTGTGAAAGGAGGACTCTCTCCCCTCTCTTGCCTGTTGATCTCTGACTCGCTGTATTTTATTATTCATATTTTCTCTTTGGATTTCCTGTTGCCAGATTTTGTTTTGTTTAATCCCCTCCCACACACATACCCTTAATTTCGTATTTTTCCTACTCTTCTACATATATTACATAGTCCGTTTTATTACCTCCCCCACCCCTTTACCTATGTCCACGGGCTTCCCCTGGTGGCTCAGTGGTAAAGAATCTGCCTGTAAGGCAGGAGATGTGGGTTCAGTCCCTGGGTTGGGAAGATCCCCTGGAGGAGGGCATGGCAACCCACTCCAGTCTTCTTGCCTGGTGAATCCCCATGGACAGAGGAGCCTGGCGGGCTACAGTCCATGGGGCTGCAAAGAGTCGGATACAACTAGATGACTAAACAGCAACAACAGCGCCCCTCCCACTTCTGCTGATGCTGCACCCGCCACACCTGCGCCCTGGCCCATCTGGTCCAGCCTCTGGGTGGTGGGTGTTACGGTCGCGGCACAGGGTGCTGGCCCACGGGATCTGCAGCCTCCCCTGTCCCGGAGCTCCCGCAGAGCCGCAGCCTGCGAGGAGCTAATCATCCAAGGAGCTGGCTTGCCCGGCAGTCCTTCAGCGGGTCTCTGCCGATGAGGGGAACTTGAGCCCGCGTGCAGCAGATCAGCTGAGAAGGGGTGCTCTTATTCCAGAGAGTTGTTTTTCAGGAGAACAGGAAGCGTTCCCCTCCACCCCTCCCCCGGGCTTCCAGTGCTGCTTTCGAGGTCTGGTGGGTCAGGCACACGAGTGCGTGTTGTGTGCCCCCTGGGGCCATAAAGGAAGCCTGCTGCCTGCCGGGGGCTGGCACATGTTTCCCCCACCTGCGGCAGGCCCCGGGAACCTCCTGTCCTGCCCTGTGTTGCAGAAGGGGAACACGGCGCTGCACATCGCGGCCCTGGCGGGTCAGGACGAGGTGGTCCGGGAGCTCGTCAACTATGGCGCCAACGTCAACGCCCAGTCACAGGTGATGTTCGGGCCCCTGGGGGCTGGTGGGGCTGCCCTTCTGCTTCACCCCAGGGGCTGGAGGTACACGCACTGTGTGGCCGAGTCCGGGTGTATTCAGGTGTTTCCAAGCGCTTTCTTGCCTTTTCCTGCTTCGGTGGGCATTCTGAGCATGGTGGGCTGGGTCACTGTGGACCCTGTTCCTGGAGTTGAACGATACGTCTTGTTTAGCTGTGGCTTGTCTATGTATGGAGGGGCATTATGGAAGGGGAGGTTGTGAGGAAGAGAGGGAAATTAGTGGGGTGTGTGTGCACAGAAGAGGCTGACCATTCTGGGGGGGCAGAAGCAGACTTCCGAGGAAGGTCGCCCACCTGGTGGCCTTCTGCAGTGACCCTGCTATGCCAACTGCAGCGTGTCAGGTTTTGACAGCTGGAGACACAAGTGGAGGTGTTGCCCCCAGGGCTGGGTGGAAATAGGATGTCGGAAGAGCCGTCCTTCAGTTTGGGGGATTCTGGACCGGTGTTAGCCTCTGTCAGTAAGGTGGCTGGATTCCAGTGGCTTTTCCTCTTGGTTTACAGAAAGGCTTTACCCCCCTGTACATGGCGGCACAAGAGAATCACTTGGAGGTGGTTAAATTTTTGCTGGAAAATGGAGCTAATCAGCATGTAGCCACAGAAGTAAGTACCTTGAGGGGGTGTGGCCTCATGGCTAAACATGTCTTGGCGGGATGGCTGGGTCAGGGGGGCTTGGGTTCCTGGGATGTGGCTTGGGATTCATCCTCTGTCTTGATGAGCGTCCAGGGCACCGTCAGACCCTGCAGGGGGCTGAGAGACAAAGTCATGGCTTTGTGAGATGCTCAGACACATACCAGAGAAATTACCTCAGGGGTGAATCTGTCATTCCCACTGTGATCCACAATGGAGGCTGGACAGGGGTGGAGGGCATGCGTGCATGTGGGTGACAGGTGAGCCTTGGACCTTTATAACAAGTATAAAGGTCTTGCTCTGAGCCCACAAACATCCTTGGACAAGTCACTTGACCCTGAGTTTTGTCACTGGTGAAATGATGGTATCAGAGTAGGCAAGCCAAAGCTTCTCTTGACTCTTCGCATCTGATGACTCAGTGATTAGATGGCCGTTTTCATTCTGCTTCGCCAGTTCAGGGGGCCCTGTGCCCCTGTACACACCGAGGAGATAAATAACAGTAGCTCACAATCGAAACCTCGGTGCCGGCTGTGGTTTCCAGCGTTTGGTGGGTGTTCAGTAATCTTTGTGAAATGGTTGAAGGCCTGATTGTCAGCCATCCATTCAGGACACTGTCCTGACACCGGGTGACGATGTGAGAGGGAGGGAGACAGAGACAGCGCTCAGTAAAAGCACTCCGAACAAGTCATAAAGGAAAAGTTAGCCAAGTGCTAAAGGGAAGTTCTCACAGGGGCTGTGAGATGGCAGAGAATGAAAGTGGAGCCGAGGTAGGCATTAGGGAGGAGGCGGCATCTAAGGCGAGCTTTCAGGTCGAGGAGGAGGGAAGCGCTCCCAGGCCGAGGGCAAGGGCCCTGAGCTCGGGAGAGCGCGCCACGCCCCAAGGATGCGGTGGTCAGGACAGTCGGCGCACACGGGTCTCTCCTCTGCCCCCGCCAGGACGGCTTCACCCCGCTGGCCGTGGCCCTGCAGCAGGGCCACGAGAACGTGGTGGCTCACCTCATCAACTACGGCACGAAGGGCAAGGTACGCCTGCCCGCCCTGCACATCGCGGCCCGCAACGACGACACGCGGACGGCTGCAGTGCTGCTGCAGAATGACCCCAACCCTGACGTGCTTTCCAAGGTGAGGCACCCGGTGGGGCTGGGAGCACCCTGGGGCCTCGGTCGGGGGGATTCCCCAGAACCAGCCCAGACCAGAGAAGCCCCATTGTGCAGCCCGAGCAAGCCCCCCACGCCCACCATTCCCAGCAGGCACTTGGGGGAGCGCCCCGCTTTAAATCCCCGGGCAACGCCAAGAAACACATGCTGGGTCATACAGACCAGCGTCCCGGAGAGACAGGAAGGGTGTCTGATCAGAGTAGGACTTTGGAATCCAGCCCCTGACCCCTGATGGTGTGTTAGAATTGTATTCCAGCTCTTTCCCCGGCCATCCTCTGGTAGAGGGAGGCGGGGGTCCCCACACGGAGAGGGGTCCCTGGAGGGACTCCTGGGGGCCTAGCCAGTCCGCCATCTGCCCACGCTGTTCCGTGTTCCCACAGCCTGTAAGTTTAGGTGGTCAATGTCTCCCTCCCAGGGGAGATGATGTATTTGCTCCAAGTCAGTCACACAGCAACCCCCTACCCCCCACCCCGAGGTCATGGGGTTCCATCTGGAAAACTCTCCCTGGGTTACTAGTCGTGGCACAAGGTTAGGACCAGAATAATGACAAGGGACACACCAAAGGTCAGAGGTCTGCCTTGTCCACCCAGCTGAGTCATCACAGCCCTTTGGGGGCGGAAACTGTCCCAAGGATTAAAGTCATAACCCCATGACACTTCTCTCCTTCATGAAAATCTCTTCAAAAGTAGCTGTTCAGAGGACTGGGCCCCGTCTGAAGGGCTGGAGGTGTCCCTGGTCTGTGGTCTGTCCACGTGAACAGAGACTGGGCGCCCCCCTGCAGGCAGCACCTCACTTTTGGATGTAACTCGCTGTGGGATGCCCGATGAGCCCGTCGGTCCCAGTCTGCCCCTGCGTGGGGGCCTGTGGTCCTGCTAGCTTTTCAGAGCCTGGGCTGATCCTGGGTAGAAACGACAGTACATGCAGTACAACGCTGCCTGTTCTCCATTGTGCCCCAGACGGGATTCACCCCCCTCCACATCGCAGCTCATTACGAGAACCTCAATGTAGCCCAGCTGCTCCTCAACCGCGGAGCCAGCGTCAACTTCACGCCCCAGGTGAGGCTCTCAGGGGCGGCGGCAGGGCTGGGGGGCACACACGTGTGGCGGCTGAGGGTCTAGAATCCAGTGCCCCCACCTCTCCTGGCACCGAGGACATCCTCGCAGTGCGGGTGGGACAGCCTGGACTCTGTCGGGGCTCCCAGCGGGTGGGTTTCTGAGAGATTGCAGCCCGTGTTGTTGACTCCCCGGGACACCCAGCTAGGCCAGCTTGCAGTGATGAACCACAATGCTGGCCTGTCCTTAGAGGCTTGGAAATCTTTCTTAGGCGAGAAGAGTCCTAGCAGTGGGCTCAGGCTGGCTGCCTGTCTTGGGGCAGGCACACGGGGGCGCAGGGTGTGGGGCAGCTGCAAGGATGCACGTCCTGATGGGTTCCTCCCCCCTGATGGTCTGTCCCTCTTTCCAGAACGGCATCACGCCACTGCACATCGCCTCCCGCCGGGGGAACGTGATCATGGTGCGGCTCCTGCTGGACCGCGGAGCCCAGATAGAAACAAGGACCAAGGTGGGTGCCGGCAAGCCACACGGCGAGGCCAAGGAGGCAGTGCTACCTGCCAGGGCCCCACTCCGGGAGGTGGGCTCTCCGTGGCCAGTTGAGGAAGGGCGTCCAACCTCTAGAGCAGCCCGCAGGGGCAGCCGGAGACCAGACTGCTCCGTCCAGCCGATCCTTAAGGACTCGATGTGCCTCCCTGTGGCTGGGATGATGCCGCAGGCTGTCCTCTCTCCAGCAGCCTCTGATGGGCGCCTCTGGGGCTTTCTCTTTTTGACTGTCTTTTAAAGGATGAATTGACACCTCTCCACTGTGCAGCTCGGAATGGGCACCTGCGAATCTCAGAGATCCTGCTGGACCATGGGGCACCCATCCAAGCCAAAACCAAGGTGTGGGCTTCCTTTCTGCGAGAAGCATCTTTTAGGCAGGGCTCCAGGTCAGGCCCACCCAGAGTAGAATCCCATTTCTGAGAAACAGACATGCTAATACTGCTAACTTAGCCATTGTATGCCATGTTGACCCCAATGCCTGGCACACAGGAGACACTCAGCTCTATTATCTAGATCAAGGTTGGCTGACTGTCTCTCTAAAGAGCCAGATATTAAATATTCTTAGGCTTTGCAGGCCATGGTCAAGGTCACAATGATTCAAGTCCATCACTGTAGTGGGAAAGCAGCCCTGGACACGTGTAAACAAACAGCCCTGTTCTAATAAAACTTTACTGACAAGCACAGGCAGTAGGCCGGATGTGAGCCTTGGGCTTTCATTTGTCTGTTCAGCTCTAGAGCAGGCCTCGTCTCTTTTACCCGAGCTCCAGAAAAGACAGAAACTAAGTCCTCAGGGAGTCTTCAGAGCCTGGGGTGGACTGGGTGATATTAAAAAGAAAACAAAATAGTTGTTCTCAAAGTCCTTTCGGGGCTAGAAGGCCCTCAGTTCTAGCATGAGGTCTTAGTCTTCCTGGGTGGGGCTAAAGCTGTCAGGCTGCCCCAGCGCTGCGTCCACCACCTCCAGGACTGGAGGGTTTGGCCCGGTGGGAAGGGGAGGGTTTGCCATCCGAGACCAGCAGGAGTATGGAGGCCAGAGCGACACAGGCTCCCTCCTCGAGAGCCACGCGGAGGCCCTGCAGCTAGGGAGGAGAAGGGAAGCGAGGCTGGACTCGGTGCCCTGAGTGTCCGTGTTCGTTTCCTTTGCAATTGCTGGCTTTCCCTCTTCACCAGAATGGCTTGTCCCCGATCCACATGGCGGCTCAGGGAGACCACCTCGACTGTGTCCGACTCCTATTGCAATACAACGCGGAGATCGACGACATCACCCTGGACCACCTGACGCCACTCCACGTGGCCGCCCACTGCGGCCACCACAGGGTGGCCAAGGTCCTCCTGGACAAAGGGGCCAAACCCAACTCCAGAGCCCTGGTGAGCGGGAGGCTGCCGAGAAGGGGCCGGAGGGGCGAGGGCCAGAGCTGCAGGGCCGCGTCTCCGCCCTAGAGACTCCAGGCAGGCAGAGGGTCCTGAGGCCAGGGGGCAGGCAGCCATGACCCCCTGCCCCCCGTGTTCCTGCACCTCATGACCGAGCCCCCATAACAGGCCGAGGGGCGCACACCGTGCTTGTGGGGCTCAAGCAGAGGGGTGCTCGGGCCTAAAGCAAATTCCCTCCTGGGACTGTGGTTCCTCTTCCCTTGCCCCAGGCCGAGAGCTCCCAGGGAAGTTCCTGGTGGGGCCGGAGTACTGCCCAGAGCCTGCCCATGGCCCCCATCCCCTCTCTGCTCCTTCCCAGAGGAGGGGATCTAGATGACAGAACAGCCTTCAGGGCCCCAAGGATGGCTCGGCCACTCTTCATCATTCATCCAGAAAGCTTTCCCTGAGTTCTCCCACCAGCCAGACACTGTCTGGGGCAGTCGGGGTTTCTCAGCCTCAGCCCTACTGACTTTTGGGGTCTGATATTTTTAGTTGTGGGCTTTCCCAGTGGCTTAGTGGTAAAGAATCTGCTTGCAAAGCAGGAGAGGTAGGAGAAGTGGATTTGATCCCTGGGTCAGGAAGATCCCCTTGAGGAGGGCATAGCAACCCACTCCAGTATTCTTGCCTGGAGAATCCCATGGACAGAGGAGCCTGGTGGGCTACAGTCCACAGGGTCACAACGAGTCGGATGTGACCGAGCAACTAACACACATAACATGTCACAGTGGGGATGAGGTACAGGAATCCACTTGACCAAAAAATGATCAGCAGTTCCAGGGATGAGGGAATGTGATGTGCTTCACAGAAATTCTCTTTATTGTAAATTTCCCCTTAAGGAAACTTTAAACAGCAGGCTCTTTCAGTGCATCCAAAAATAACGACCAAAGTTTTTTTAAAAAGGTGTGCAGGCATGTTCAGGACCATGCCTGGTGCATGGTGCACACCACCTGCCTCTTCTGGTCCATGGGAACTGCCGATGGGCTGGGCCCAAGGCCACCTTCTCATTAGCAAGGTTCTCTGGGTGTTCCCTGGCTCGCGGGTAAGCCCTTGCTCATCTGTCTCCCTTTGTGTGGGACCGCAGAATGGCTTTACCCCCTTGCACATCGCCTGCAAGAAGAACCACATCCGTGTCATGGAGCTGCTGCTGAAGATGGGGGCCTCCATCGACGCGGTCACCGAGGTAAGGGGGACTCCATGGGCTGGCCAGCCGAGGGTTCTCCAAGGGTCTTCTTCCAATAGCCATCTTGAGAGTTGTCCTTTGTGGCTGCCTGTGTGTGTGTGTGTGTGTGTGTGTGTGTGTGTGTGTGTGTGTGTGCGCGCGCGCGCGCACGCACATCTGGATGTATACCCATCTAGAACTCTCAAAAGAATTAATCAGGGATGGATAAGATCGGGAGCTTGTGTCAGAGCTCAGGGAGTTGTCCAAGGTCAGAAGCAATATTCTGAGCTGTGAATATGGGTGGAATCACCTTGCAATGAGATTCCACCCCTGACCCTTTTCTTGGAAGCAGACCCATTTCCTTGAACTCCCTTTCCTGGGAAAACTGTTCCAAAGCACCTAGAGGCAGGAAAGCCTAGCTCCCTGTGGCTGTGTCTCTGGAGGAACAGGGAGGGCTCCTGTCTCACTCCCGTCTGGTCTATTCCAGTCCGGCCTGACGCCTCTCCACGTGGCCTCCTTCATGGGGCACCTGCCCATCGTGAAGAGCCTACTGCAGCGGGAAGCATCGCCCAACGTCTCCAACGTGGTGAGTCCATGGGCAGAACCGGCCCTTGCTGGGGACTGAGGGTTCAGAGGAGCCCAAGCTGTCCTCTCCCAGACAGAGGTAGAAATCTCAGAATAGCAGGAACTTCTGACTTGGAGAGAATGCCTGTATCTCAGTGAAACTTGTTACGCATCTGTAAGTCTCAGGATTTTATTTTGGACAATTGTTTGGAAACTTCTGTGTTATTCTGGGAACATATGTGCATTTATAAACATTCCTTCACTCTAGGGTTTACTTTTAAGTGTATCTTGCACATAGACACACACACACTCACACACATAGACACACACACACACCCCAGGCATCAGCAGGCCAAAGGCTGATGTTGCTGGGGCAACTCTACCTCTTGGTAGAGTGAAAAACCCCCGAACTGACACCATGGAGCTCTATGTGTGCCCTTTTGGAAACCCGGCGTGAGTTAGCACTTCTATAATTTTGTTGTTTTACAGAAAGTGGAGACCCCGCTACACATGGCAGCCAGAGCAGGGCACACGGAAGTGGCCAAATATTTGCTCCAGAACAAAGCCAAAGTCAACGCCAAGGCCAAGGTGGGTTCAGGAGGCAGGAACGGTCCTGGACATGAGCGCTTCAAGTGCAGGAGGAGCTTCGGGGCTGGGCTGCAGGGCTCGTGGGGCCGAGATTCCCTGTCCCGCCCACGTGGTTGCATCCAATGCTCAGGTTCTGCTTTGCAGGGCTTCTGAGAAGGCCAGGCATGTGCTGGCATCAGAGCTGTTTGTTTAGCAAAACAAAAGGCCAAGAAGCAGTGTTTGGGGAGCTGAAAAGATGCATGGTGATTACAGTCACAGTATCAGAAGAGAAGTCACTTTTTCAAGGAACTTGTTGCCAGTGAAAATCAGGAATTACTTAATCTGAAAGCATAAGATTCCCCCTGGTGGTAACAGGCATCTCGGAGGGACTGAGTGAGTGAAGGGGAAGAACTGCTGAGCTTGCAGGCCGGCTTTGGGCACCATCAGCCTTCCCTACTGCACAGGCCACAGAGGTGCTGTTGAGTGACAGGACTCTGGTCTGGGTTTGGACCTTGTGACAGAGCCCCCACCCCTGGGCCCAGTAACACAGAGATCTGGCCCATTGCCTGCTTCCGCTTCGGGGGGAAACGGGGAGGGGTAGGGGACAGGGGATGAAAAATCCTCTTGCCCTTTCCCAGTTCTGACCCTCCATCACCCTTGGCATAGAGAAAACCAGGGAAGCCTTCAGATGGAAAGACAAGCAGACGCTCAGACAGGTCAGATCCCCTGGTTTAACTGCCCTTTGCTTTAGGGCACTTTGCAAATAATGTGTTTTTTACTGTTTTCTCCCGCGTTCCAGCATCAGATTCTTTTCAAATGAGGAGGTGGCCAAAGAATTGGAGTTTCAGCTTTAGCATCAGTCCTTCCAGTGAATATTCAGGACTGATTTCCTTTAGGATAGACTGCTTGGATCTCCTTGCTGTCCAAGGGACTCTCAAGAGTCTTCTCCTACACCATAGTTCAAAACCATCAATTCTTTGGCGCTCAGCTTTCTTTATAGTCCAACTCTCACATCCATACCTGACTACTGGAAAAAACCATAGCTTTGACTAGACAGACCTTTGTTGGCAAAATAATGTCTCTGCTTTTTAATATGCTGTCTATGTTGGTCATAACTTTTCTTCCAAGAAGCCAACATTGTTTAATTTCATAGCTGCAGTCACCATCTGCAGTGATTTTGGAGCCCCCCAGAAAAAAGTCTCTCACTGTTTCCACTGTTTCTCTATCTATTTGCCATGAAATGATGGGACCAGATGCCATGATCTTAATTTTCTGAATGTTAAGTTTTAAGCCAACTTTTTCACTCTGCTCTTTCACTTTCATCAAGAGGCTTTTTAGTTCCTCTTCTCTTACTGCCGTAAGGGTGGTGTCATCTGCATATCTGAGGTTATTGATATCTCTCCTGGCAATCTTGATTCCACCATACTCGGTGTGAGACTTTTATATATGCAGTCTGCTTGATTCTAACCATAGCCCTATGAGGTCAATACCATTATTTCCCATTTTACAAATGGGAAGGCTAAGACTTTAGGCAATTAAGTAGGAATAAGGACTCACTTGAAAGGTTGTTATTGGATTAAACAAGAGTTATAAGGGTTAAATGAGAAAGAACATATTGGTTTCCATAACTTGGAGACTTGAATATCAGCTCTTCCTCTTACTAGCTGTGTGGCTTTGAGAAAGTCACTTAACCTCTCCAGGCCTCACCTACCTGCTGCGTAAAATGAAGAGCTGGGTTAGGTAACCTTAGCGTTCCTTTCCTTTGTTTCCACTCTGGGTTCCAGGATGACCAGACCCCACTTCACTGTGCAGCTCGCATCGGCCACACAAACGTGGTGAAGCTCCTGCTAGAAAATAACGCCAATCCCAACCTGGCCACCACTGCCGGGCACACCCCCCTGCACATTGCAGCCCGAGAGGGCCACGTGGAGACGGCGCTGGCCCTTCTGGAAAAGGAGGCGTCCCAGGCGTACATGACCAAGGTATGGCCTTCTTCCTGTTGTCCAGAAGCAGCAGGCTGCTCCCTGCTGGGTCCCAGGTCGGGGAGGGCCATCCTGCCCCTGAGTTGCCTCGAACTGTAGTTTCTCATCCACCCACCCAGCCTTCGCTGTTCATCATGGACTGTCTCAGGGTCTGTTCTGAACAATACAGATGAGAGAAGAATGACGGTCCAGCCCCGGCCCTCAGCTCACTGGCCGTCAAATAACAGCACAAGCGGTTCTGACTCCGTCACAAGAGGGAGAGGGGTGGTGGCCAACTGCCGGTTCAGGTGTCTAGGCGGGACCACCCGTTCCGGACCCTTTACTGCATCTCCGTGCCAGTCGGGGTGGGTGCCTCCTCGGCCACACGCAGGCCCTTTCCCTGGGGAGGACAACGGGGGCTCCCAGGGTTCTGATGGCTGGTGTTTCTCCTCAGAAAGGATTTACCCCTCTCCACGTGGCAGCCAAGTATGGGAAGGTGCGCATGGTGGAGCTGCTGCTGGAGCACGACGCGCACCCCAACGCCGCCGGGAAGGTGAGCTGGACCTCGCGTCCCATCCAGGGTCAGGGTGGAGCCAGGATGGAGGGGCAGCTTCACGCAGGTGGTGGCATCTCTACCTTGCGAACAGCCGGCTGCCCGGGAAGAATGACC
Source organism: Antilocapra americana (assembly GCA_007570785.1). NCBI lineage: Eukaryota > Metazoa > Chordata > Mammalia > Artiodactyla > Antilocapridae > Antilocapra > Antilocapra americana. The sequence goes on along the minus strand of ML660774.1, from coordinate 27,248,582 downwards.
TCGGGGGGGACTGATCTTGATGACGCCGCACCCGTCTAGAAAGACCTGGTGGCCCCTCTGAGCCAGAGTGTTGAGGGCACTGTCCCACTGGCCCAGGACTGAGGAGGTGACTCTCCCGGAGTGAGGTGACCCCCAGAAGTGAGGAGGTAACTCTCCAGGAGTGAGGCAGTGACCTCCCAGGAGTGAGATGACCCCCCAGGCATGAGGTGACCCCCAGGAGTGAGGTGGTGACCCCCAGGAGTGAGGTGGTGACCCCCCAGGAGTGAGGAGGTGATCCCCCCAGGGCTGAGGAGGTGACCCCCAGCAATGAGGAGGTGACCTCCAAGAGTAAGGCGGTGACCCTGAGGACTGAGGAGGTGACCCCCCCAGGAGTGAAGTGACCCCCAGGAGGGAGGTGACTCCTAGGAGTGAGGCAGTGACCCCCAAGGAGTTAGGAGGTGACCCCTAGCAGTAAGGAGGTGACCTCTAGGAGTGAGGCAGTGACCCTGAGGACTGAGGAGGTGACCCCCCCAGGAGTGAGGAGGTGACCCCCAGGACTGAAGAGATGGCCCCCAGGACTGAGGAGATGACCCCAGGACTAAGGGAGATGACCCCAGGACTGAGGAGGTGGCCCAGGCCCCACTGGCTGGGTTCTCCAGTGGCCTGGCCCTGACAAGGCTGTTGCGCGGGTTTCCTGTAGCAGAGGTGACACAGACCCCTGGGCATGGCTCCTGGGGCCTGGCCAGGGGGCCGTCCCCTGAGTGAAGGCTGTCCCTGCCCCCCCACAGAACGGCCTGACCCCCCTGCACGTGGCCGTACACCACAACCACCTGGACGTCGTCAAGCTGCTGCTGCCTCGGGGTGGCTCCCCGCACAGCCCCGCCTGGGTAAGCCTCCGGGTCAGCCCCCGCCTTGGTGCCCATCCCGGGACCCTGCTGTCACCCCCAGGGGGGCTGTGCTGAAGCTGCTGAGCTGCCCGAAGCGCTGTGGGTGCTGCTGGGGGACCAGGAGTGGGGCGGGAGGCAGGGGACAGTTCCCACCACAGGTCACCTCCCAGAGTGGGCGGGGACTCGGTCACACAATAGATGTGTCCCCAAGCCTGACGTCAGAGGTCAGCGTGTACAGCATGCTCTTGGATGCTGGGACAGGGGCCCACCCGGAGAATATTCAGGGTGGGGGGTGAACTTGCCCGTTTTAAAGGCAAATAGTCTCCCCCAGCTCTGGTTTCCCCCTGAGTTCAGGCTCTGAAGTGGTGCTCCTTTTGTATATACGTTACAAAGGGACGCGTGGCCGCTGGCCGGCCTCACGCCAGCCCCAGAGATGCTCAGAGTCACGGGTACATTACCCCTGAGGGACCTTGAGTGTAGGGAGCATGTGGGGCTTATGTTAGAGTCGACTACAGGGACAGAACAAGGTACAGAGATGAAGCTGGACACCAGCATCATTTGGGGGAGGGGACAGGCTGCCCCCCTGCGGGATGAGATGAGAGGGTGGCAAGATCTGCGAGGGCAGAGGGGCCTTGGGAGTTGGTGGCCATGTGGAGGAGGATGAGGAGAGGGAGCAGGGCTCGTGGGCAAAGGACACACACTGTCTCTCCTCTCACTGTTAGATGGACAGCCGAGACGCAGAAGAAAGCAAAGTGAGAGTGAGGATAATTTAAGGATTTTCGGGGTGTGAGGAGCAAACCCCCGTGCTCAGCCCTTCAGCAGGAGGGGTCTCGGGTGGGTCAGAGTAAAATTCCAGCCCACCCCTGCAGACCCTAATGGGGATGCAGCCTTGCCGGGGAAGATCCGAGCCGGCCTTCAGATTGCCCTCCCTGCTCAGATCGGATGCCCATCTGAAATCTACAGCATCACCTTCCTGCAGACACAGCACACGGCCTCTCCCAGACACTGTCTCCTTGGGTTCCTGTCCCCCCTGCGCTGTTGTAGCAGAGCCCGCATCGCCGCGCAGACAGCACGCGGTCCCACGGAGGACGTGACTTACTCCTGCCTCTAAAAATAAAACTGCTGGACTCCCCTCCTCCTTGCACCCCCCTTATATAAAAGAAATTGGAGCCAGCCCCATGGTATTTAAAGAGAGCTTTATCCACACATAAACCCTGTACAGATGGGTTTTGTTTCCATGGCAAAAAATAGTTTCCAAAGTAGTCTGGCAATTTTGTAGAATTTCGCATGCAAATCTCTCTGCACCCAAACCAAACCCCCCCCTTTCTAATTCTGATGCTGATATTGTTTTAACGTTGAGGCAGCTCTCTCTCCAGTGTGTGCGTTTTTTGGGACGAGCTCGCCGCCTGGGGAAAGAGGAGCCTTTTACGGCTCACGTCATCTCTCCCTGACTCTCCTGCCCCTTGTCTCATCACCTACAGAAGGTCATTTATTCCCTGTAGTCCTGGCTTGGAGGGAGCTCCCAGGGGCCGGTCCCTGATTTGAGAGAGACGGTTGCTCTTGTATCTTGGTTTTAACCAGGGAGTCACCCGGCCGCCTGAGCTCCAGGGCAAGCTTGCCCATTGCCAGGACAGGATGCTGTTCTTGCCAGCAGACATCCTCCACTGTCTGCCCTAGTGGCCTGGACTCCTGATACCAACAAGAATAATTGCTCGAGTTCCTGTCCTCTTCACAGTGAAAGTCCCTGATCCTTGCTTCCATGCAGGGAATGGAGCGCAGGCTGAATTGAGGCACCCTGGGTGAGCATCAGCCTCACCACATTTCACCCTGACCTGGGAGCTTTTCAGAATGCAGAATCTGGGGCCTGCCTAGTCAGAATCTGCCCTTTAACAAGATCCCACATGATTTCATACACACACGTGAGTCTGAGAAGCAGGGCTCCGGCTAAAAGCACCTGTGTTCTGAAGTCAGAAGATTCTCTGATGCTCAGAGAGAAGGCTGTCTGTGTGGGCCTGACTCCAGATCTCAGGCCTGATCCACCCAACCCCGCCTCTTTCCTTGGCTCCCTTTTGATACAGTACAAAGCTCATTTTGTTTAATTAATTTTACTATAATCGAAATGCCAGTCTTGTCAGGGGAGCACAGCCTCCAAAGGATTTAATGTTTTCTCATAACATAATCCAATCTGAAAAGAGGAACACTAGAATGGTCTTACATAATTCCTCCAAAGAGAATCATTTTTGTTACTCAATTTCATTCTTTGGGTAAGTGACAACTTTTCCTTTCCACTATGCAGATGGATCTTACTGTGTCCCTCAGTGCTTTAAACTGGGATTTTACTGTATTGGTCCGCCACCACCTTGTACCACCATTTCTGTATCCATTCATCTGTCAGTGGACATCTAGGTTGCTTCCATGTCCTAGCTACACTATCCACTTTTAATAGCTTAAAAAAGTACAAAAGAGGTCATTGACTCTTTTGCCCCTCTTCATACAGCTGGTTGAAGTAGATCAGGGACTTGTAAAGCGACTGTCCTCCAATAAAAATTAATAAAAAGTAAAATAAAAGTGAGCTAAGGACTGATTTCACGTCCCCAGGTACCTTGCCAGGGGCTTGTCCTCTTACACCACCTGCCTGAAGCCACAGAGCTCGGCGGGGGGGCTCTTGGGCCGGCCACACAGGGAGGCAGAAAGAGCTTTGTTCTTTCCCCTCCATGAACTGTCCGGGGATGCTGTTCTCACAGCAGGAAAGAGGGTCTTATATTTTCATCCGCATCTGGCCTGCTGGTTGTTCTACAGGCTGCCTGGCTGAATCCTAGCATCTGCTGGGGACAGGGCACTCATGCTCAGAACATAGATGGAGAGATCGGGGACAGGGCTTTGCTGGTCTGGGAGCCTCTCCAAACCCAATGGACTCGGTTGGTTGGTTTGTTTCCTGAAGTGGCCCTCCCGGGGGACCCCAGCCCTAAACCAGACCTCCCGGCCCCGCCTCGGGGGATCTGAACTGGAAGGTATCCACTCTGCTTGTCAACTCAGCACTCCTGTAAGCAGGCTCCGGGGGCCCCTTCCCTTTCAGAACGGCTACACCCCTCTGCACATCGCCGCCAAGCAGAACCAGCTGGAGGTGGCCCGCAGTCTGCTGCAGTACGGGGCCTCGGCGAACGCGGAGTCGGTGCAAGGCGTGACGCCCCTCCACCTGGCGGCTCAGGAGGGCCACGCGGAGATGGTGGCTCTCCTGCTGTCCAAACAGGCCAACGGTAACCTGGGCAACAAGGTAAACACGCGTCTGCGATGTTCCTGTAGGCGCCGTCGCACTGGGGGTGAGCTGAAGACCGGGAGCACTTGTGGTGTGCCCGGGCTCTGAATCGGGGGATGCACGTATGTGGGTGTGCGTGTGTGCGTGTGTGTGCGACCCTGACGTCCAGGCCTTGGCCGGTCCTTCCTAAGTGGAGTGACTCAAGGACCCACAGAAAGGCCACTGTTGAAATCCACCGCACGCTTTCCCAAATAGAGGCCAGTTTCTACCTTCAGGAATGTATGAAGTTGGAACTAAATATTCTTTTTCTGTAGGGAAGGCATTGTTTTCAATGCTGACCTGTCCCTTACATGGGATTATCAGTCCAGGGACTATTGGCATGTGAGTAGAAAACCCTCCTGGTGTAGCGACCTGTGGAGGGAAGACATGGAAACTGATTTCCTGGTGATGTCCTCATGGTTTTCATCAGCTTCTCAAAGGAATACATGGCCCAGGAAAGGCTAAGAGTCACTTAGCTTTTTGTTTTGTTTTGTAACTTTTAAACGTTTAGTTTTCTCTTGGGGTATAGCCAGTTAAGAATGCTGTGATAGTTTCAGGTGAACAGTGAAGGGACTCAGCCATACATATCCATGTATCCATTCTTCCCCAAACTCCCCTCCCATCCAGGCTGCCACCTAACACTGAGCAGAGTTCTGGGTGCTACACAGTAAGACCTTGTTGGTTATCCATTTAATAGACAACAGTGTGTACATATCAATCCTCAACTCCCTAACTACCCCTTCCCCCAATCCATCCCTCCAGAAACCGTAAGTTCATTCTCTAAGTCTGTACGAGTCACTTCCTTTATTAAGCAACTGTTTTACTGAAATATAACTCACATAGCATAAACTTCACTGGTTGGAACTGTACTATTTGGTGGCTTGGGGCACATTTGCAGAATTGAATGAACACCACCACTAACTAACTTCAGGACATTCCCACCACCCCAAAAGGAAACCTCAGGCCCATTAGTGGCCACATCCCGTCTCCCTCAAAGCCCCGTCCCCTGGCAACCATTCACCGGCTCTCTGTCATTCTGAATTTGCCTGTTCTGGATATTTCTTGTAAATGGAATCATATGCTATAAAGAGTCACTTCTTTAGATGATGCATGAACATAATACAGTTTCAGAAGGGCAAGCATTTTAAGGATAACTTAATATTTCTTGAAGAATCTACTGGATCTGCTGGCTCTCTCTGGACAGATTTGGACAGGTGACCCCGAGGAGGGAACTGTCAGGGCAGCGCCATGATATTGGTTACTAGCTGGTGCCATTTACATGAGCTCTGTCAGGGGCCAGGAGCAGGATGGTTGTGCCTTGCCCTGGAGACATGCCCACCTGTCCACATCCACCACCACCAGGCAGGCTCCTGTGTTATCCCAGGGGTCGGGCACGGCGCCTGGTAGCTGGGGCTGACCCAGGACATACTCTTCTCTGGGCATCCCTGCCTACTTGCACTGGCTTCCATGTTGGGGGCACTGCCCGTGGGCCTCCCGTCCGCTGGGGAAAAAGGACAGATGGCAGAGGAGGGCGAATGGAGTTTCTGGAGAGGGGGCAGCCCCGTTTGCCCCACAGTCAGGAAGGCTTGTAGAGTCAGATACTGAAGACAGAAGGCTTTCCCTTATTTTTGTGCGAGGGTACACGTACCGAGCAAGGTTTCTGGAGTATTACCATCCTTGTGAGACGGATGGGCTTGCCTGATGGCTCAGATGGTAAAGAATCCACCTGCAATGCAGGAGACCTGGGTTCGATTCCTGGGTCAGGAAGATCCCCTGGAGAAGGGAATGGCTACCCACTCCAGTATGCTTGCCTGGAGAATTCCATGGACAGAGGAGCCCAGCGGGCTACAGTCCATGGGGTCGCAAAGAGTTGGACACAACTGAGCGACTGACACTAGACCATGTACCGTGAGAAGGATGTGATGAGAACTCCAAGAATCTGGCATTTTTCAGTCCCAGCAAGATTTTTCATCGTTCCCTCCTTTTTCCAGCCAAGCACTGGCTGGGTGTGCTGATCACAGACTGCATTTCAATGGCACGTCTTGCTTTACAACGTGTTTTTGTCTATGTTTTCTCAAGTGAGCCTTCCTTTGCCCTTGAGATTTGTCAGTGATAATCCCTATTTTCTCAATAAGCAAACCAAGACTTTGAAGCTCATCTCAAGTCATGGAAATAAGAAATGTTACCACCGAAATGGACAATAAAGTTCATGTAGTTCAGATATCAGCAAACTACGGCCTGAAGGCCAAATCCGGCCCACCACTTGTTTGTATAAATAAAGTTTTATTGGAACACAGCCATGCCCATTCATTTACCTGTTGGCACAGATGCTTTCTCACTATAACTGATGGAGTTAAGCCTAAAATATTGGTGATCTGGCCCTTAGCAGAAGCCATTGCTGACCTCTGGGTTAGTTCAAGCACTTCATGTTTCCACTAAGGATGTGGGGGGCCTGGAAGAGCTTGCTCAAGGTGAAACAGCTGGTTGGTGGCTACAGAGCCAAGTTTGACTCCCAAACCTCAGTGCTTTCTTAGTGTGACCTAGAACTCCATCTTGGCTGCAAGCTGATGAACTTCTTTTCCTTCTCAGAGTGGACTCACTCCCCTCCATCTGGTCGCACAAGAAGGCCACGTCCCAGTGGCAGATGTGCTGATCAAACACGGTGTAACGGTGGATGCCACCACCCGGGTAAGACCCACAGCCTGCATCCTGTCCACACCTTCCCCCTGCGCCCACAGGCCTGGCACCCTGGCCTCCTTCACTGGTCCATCTCAGGAGTTTGGAAATCCCGAGGACACAGTGGCCCATTCTTGTCTGCCACTTTCTAGGGGCAGCAGTGGACCCCAGGCCAATGGACTCACTTTCTAGTGGGGAGTTTAAGGAGTTGGTTAGACCCTTGAGCCTCGGTAGTGAGTCATGATTCCAATCCTTGTCTTACACGAGCAAGGTCTCAAAATGTCAGGCTTCCCTGGATGCCCTGGAGAATTCCGTGTCTTCTAGTCCATCCTTTGGCTCAGAGCGGGTCAGCATCCTTGAGCCTCTCTTGTGTGCAGAGGGTTGGTAGGGATATGGCTCTTGGGTTGGGGATGGAGAATAACCCAGTGCCCAGCACACAGTGGAATCTGCCTTGAGGCACCTGCAGATGATGTAAGAGGCAGAAAGGGACAGCAGGTGTGATGTCCTGTGCAAGGAGGGCACTAGTGAACCAGAGGGAGCGTAGGGGGAGGAGAGGGTCTTTCCATTTGGCGGGAAAAGAAGACTTCCTGGAAGAGGCATCATTTTGTTCCTTTTCACTGCAAAGTGAGTGTATTAAAAGAAAGGGACAAAGTGACACCCCTCCAGCCCCAGCCCCCTCCAGAGCTCCCAGGAATACTAGTCAGCAGAGTGACCTTAAAGGCTCCCAGGAAAATCCAAGATATATTTTATCCCCAACCACCTGCAGCTTCTACAGGAACCTACTTAAAACCCAAGAATGTTCTGGATCTTTGAAGTTCTCTTGCCGGCCCAGTTTAGTCTTTTGGGATCTTACCCTGAAAGATCCTATACTGTGAGTTAGAACTTGTTGCTGCTTTTGTTCAGTCACTAAGTCTTATCCAACTCTTTGCAACCGCATGGACTGCAGCACACCAGGCTTCCCTGCCCTTCACCATCTCCCGGAATTTGTTCAAACTCATGTCCATTGAGTCAGTGATGCTGTGCAACCATCTCATCCTCTGTCGTCCCCTTCTCCTCCTGCTGTCAATCTTTCCCAGCATCAGGGCCTTTTCCTGTGAGTCAGTTCTTTCCATCAGGTGGCCAAAGTATTGCAGCTTCAGCTTCAGCATCAGTCCTTCCAATGAATATTCAGGGATGATTTCCATTAGGACGGACTGGTGTGACCTCCTTGCTATCCAGCGGACTCGAGTCTTCTCCAACACCACAGTTGGAAAGCATCAGTTCTTCAATGTTCAGCCTTCTTTATTGTCCATCTCTCACATCCACTTCAGGTCCAGCCTGCGGGGTCTGGATCGAGATGGTCTCTGCAATCAGGCTCCCCAGGACACTTAGGGGCCAAGAGAGCCTTGGCCTGTCAGCCTGTGGAGGGAGCACTAAAGTATTCAGCAGAACAGCTTCCTTGAGTATTACCTCCTTTGTGGCCAAAATTTAAGGGAATAAATACCAAGAGCCCACCCATTTCAAGCCATGGCCAGTTCCGCCATCAGGGTATGTGACTGTACCACTCCATAGCCCAGGTAGCCGGGCGAGGCGGGTCTTGTCCGGGTCAGCAGGGACCTCTTTCTCATGCAAGGCCCCTGCTCTCCCAGCTTCCCTCAGTCTCTGAGTGCCCCATCTTGGCTTTTGCAGCATGGACCTCTCCTGGCTTTCCTCCTCCCTCTTTGCTGCCCCCTCCTCACCCTCTTTTCTGAACTCCCTATAAATATTGCCTCAGTGCCCGAGCGCCACTTTTTTCTCACCATACTTTATCTGGGAACTTTGCTCACCACCAAGACTTAACCCTCAGGGGTGCCTCCTTGCCAGGCCCTCTTCCCCAGACCCAGGGCCAGTTTCCCCATCACCAGCTTGCCCGCCCCACTTGAGTGGGGTCATCTCATGCTGCACTTGCCCGACACCAAGCCCCATGCCCCTCCCAGGCCCCTGGCCTCCCACAGCCTGGACAGTTGACCCCAGGGAGCCGCTGCCAACCTTGCCAAGGCCTCCTCATCCATCCTCCCCTTAACCGCCATTACCATGCGAGTTTCCTTCTCATCCAGCTCAGAGTGACTCCTGTTGTCCCCAGAAGCCCTGCTGGTCACCCTCTCTCCTCTCTTACTTTAGATGGGTTACACTCCACTCCATGTGGCCAGTCATTATGGGAACATCAAGCTGGTGAAGTTTCTGCTGCAGCACAAGGCAGACGTCAATGCCAAGACCAAGGTATGGGAAGGCCTGAGACGGAGACACGCTGGGACCCCCCACCCCCGCTTTGCTGCAGGGCTTACACCTGGACAAACATCTCCTCCAGCAACAAAAATGCAAAGAATCCATAAGGGGCTAAAAATAACTGTGAGCCTGAGCAGTTGGAGCAAGTTATGGAAGGCAAGATACACAGAGACCAAAAACCCAACTGCCATTTCCAAAGAGCCGGGAGCAAAAACAGAGCATCAGAAGCAAAAGCAGGGTCCTGTACATGCTCCCTGCACACAACATCACCCGAAGGCAAACCTCCTAAGTCACTCCTCCAGCCTGACCCTTGGACCCGCCCCTGCCCTCACTCCATGTCAGGAACCAGCTTGTCCCATCACCTTGGGGAGCAAGCAAGGGAACCTGTTACTTGCTTTCAACCCCCCATCCCCACCGCATCAGAGGCCCCAATAAAGCCTTGCCTGAGTTTCTTGTCTGGCCTCTGATCAATTTCTGTTGACTGGGAAGGCCAAGGACCCTGGTTGGTAACAAGACCAGTGCCAAATTCAGAGGTACCTAGAATCACTCTGGGCTCACGTGGGGCTCTGCCTCAATTTTCAGCTTTGACACTGGGGGAAGAAATGGGGAAAATGCATTTTTTTTTTTTTTTTTTTTTTTACTTTGCATGCAGAAGACATAGGCTCTGTGGCGGGTGGATGGTGCTTTCTCTGTCGCTAGCTCATCCTCCCAAATGTCTACCCGCTTTACAGCTCGGATACAGCCCCTTGCACCAGGCGGCTCAACAGGGCCACACGGACATCGTGACGCTGCTTCTCAAACAAGGTGCTTCCCCAAACGAGGTCAGCTCGGTGAGTACCGCCTGGGGCCCTGATTCCGGAGACCTGCTCTCACGGGAACCCCTGAGACGTCCCTTCACCGGGGAAGCTCAGGTCCTCCTCCAGTGCATCTGGGGCCCGAACAGGCTCCCGGGAGCCTGGGGCCTCCTTCTGGAAGGTGGAAGCTTACCCTAGTAGCACCGCTTACCTTTTATTTTTATTTGAATGTTGTCAAAACCCTTCATAAAATCCTTGCTAAAATCTGTGAAGCTGTTCTCAGTGTGACGAGAGTGAACAGAACCAAATGTCTTGAGTGGGTCCGGATGTTTGGGGGCCTCAGGGTCTTCAGCCACGTCAGCGGTCACTTCCTCCCTGGGCAACAAGACTGTCAGAGATGCTAGCTTATCTCCATGACTGCTTCCAGCTCGGAGAGCGTGAGGACCTTTGATTGTCCTGTGGTTGCTGAAGCTATATAGCTGTGGATGGGACCGAATCTGCGTGGGGTAGACCTCGGAAGCAGAGAACTTTGAAAGGGCGTCGGGGAACCGAGGTCCCACATGCCACGTGGTGCGGCCAAAAAGTTTAAAAAAAGAAGGAAAACCTCATTATCCATTTAGTTTCACTTAGCTCTTCCTTTTAAAATCAGAGTAGAAGTTTGTCCCCCCACCCCTTATATTCTGGTGACTTGTGATTTCCGGCTGGCCTGAAAAGAGTTCGCCTCGGTCTGTGGGTTATTTGAGCTCTTTCCATGCTCACTAACTGACCCCCGAAGAGCCGGCCTTGGGAGCTGTGGGCACTACTGCCCGGGGCCCTCTTATTCCTGCCAACCCCCTGGTGCCTCTCTGACCCTGACCTTCCCACTGGCTCCCTCTCGGCCACTATTGACTTTGATGGCAAGATCTCCTCTGAACACCCAGCACTGGCGGTTCAAGAGCCACGGCATCACGTCTCCTCGAGCCCCACGATCACAGGCACCTGGGCGCACATGTGGGCAGGGTCTTGCTCTGGGTGTGAACGACTGGGGTGTGGGTCTCGGCTGATCACGCCGTCCGTCTGCTCCTCTCCCCAGAATGGAACCACGCCTCTGGCCATAGCCAAGCGCTTGGGCTACATTTCTGTGACAGACGTGCTCAAGGTTGTCACCGAGGAAACCAGTGTGGAGGTACGTCCGCTCCTCCCCTGCACCTCCACCTCAGACACGCCCAGCCTGCAGGGTGCTCCATGGGGTGCCCCGGGAATTGGAGTGTGTTCTGGGGTCCTGGGATTCCTGAGGGAAGCTTGAAGCCAGAAGAATTGAGGGTTTGGGGGTGCGGTGGTGGGGTGGTCCTCCTCCATCAGGTGGGACTTTACTGCCACCTGGTGGCCGGAAGAGTTGGGGCCTCGACCAGACCGAGGGGCGGCCCAGGCGGCGCTGAGGGGCAGGGACCAGGCGACCAGGAGCTGAGGTTCCTGCCAAACCCCAGAGACCCTCTCAGCTGTCCTTTTCTTCATTTTGGACAAACCTCCTTTCGCATCTCCTTCCGGTCTCCACTGTCATAAGCAGACAACTGCTGACTGGGTGAAAGGGCCCACTGCGGTGTTGAGGTCCAATTGCTTGCTTTTTTTCCTTTTCAGTTGATCACAGACAAGCACCGGATGAGTTTCCCGGAGACGGTGGATGAGATCCTGGATGTCTCTGAAGATGAAGGTACAGGCTGGGATCCATACCGCGTGCGGGTGGAGTCAGGCTGAAGCGGGGCACTCGGGGCTCTGCACACACTCAGGGGGCCCTCTGGCCACCATCCCGGGTGACCAGGGTGTCAGAGCCGCCGCTGGACAGGACCACTGTCTGATGATGCCGTCCGTTCGTCAAAAGGGCGTCTTTAATGTGATTTGAGGAGAAGGAAGTCTACATCACAGAGAGTAAAAATAGAAAATCCCAGAAAGTTGCACAAATGCACGTGTGTTTGCATAAAGCATACGTGGGCTGTGATTCTGCTCAGATCAGCTCTCAGAGCCGTAAGGAACCGTCATAAAATTCCACCTGTTCCTCGTGCTGTTTGATTTAAAATGCCTAAGAATTGCTTTTCATCAGCTGCTCTTCAGACCACACAGTGGGTCAGTCGGTTTTGGGGGTGGGTCCATTATAAAACGACTGTATTTTCCTCTTCTGTGGGCCGTGGGGTACTTGTAGCACTTTTCCTGTTTCAAGTACACCTGTCTCCTTGCTTAAATTGGAAGAGAATCTTCGTGATAAGGAAAGGTGAGGCTGGACCAGATTATCTCTCTGGCCCCTTCCATCTTGGTAACCCAGGGGTTGTGTAGCTGGTGGGCTAAGCTCTCCTGAATGCCCTTTAATGAAACACCTCTCACTTTACCTGACTCCAATCCTGTCCTTCCTTAAACGTGGCTCTTTCTTTGCTTTCCAGGAACTGCTCATATAACTATAATGGGTATGAAACACTTTCTGTTCCCTGTGGTCCTTTCTCATGAGTGCATTTCACCCTCAGCAACCCGAGCTCTCACTAATCCACCCCTGCTTTCCATAACAACCGGAGCTTGACTCACACAGGACTTTTCCGCCTGTAAGGTCCACGCCCTGGCGGGCGGCTCCGGCCTGTCCTCGTCTGTGTCCGTGCCACCCGCCACTCTGTCTGCGGTCATAACTGCATGAGCTGCTGTGGTTCCATCCTGTAGGCTCCTGATCACACGGCCAGGAGGGGCTGCTGAGGGGCAGGAGAGGGCTCTGCGAGGTCCAGGGCCCCCGCTCCAGGGCAAGGAGTAGAGAGAATCAAAGAGGCAGAGTCAGGGTTGCAGAGGTTGAACTTCCCAGCGATGGGCTTAGGGAATGAGGATTCAGCCGCTGAGGTTACACAAGTCCCTGGTGCCTCTCCAGACCGATGGGCTCTGTTCCACGGGGAGCTGTCCTTCTGTTGCATGTGGGGTGGAAAAGAACAGAAGCACCTCTTTAAAGCACCCTCCACAAGGGCTGTTCTGAAGTGGAACTTGTCGGGCAAAGAAAGTTCCTTCCGGGTCTTCCCTGGTGGCCCAGTGGTTAAGACTTTGCACTTCCGAAGCAGGGGGCATGGGTTTGAGCCCTGGTCGGAGAGCTTCCCTGGTAGCTCAGCTGATAAAGAATCTGCTTGCAATGTGGGAGACCTGGGTTCGATTCCTTGGTCAGGAAGATCTCCTGGAGAAGGGAACAGCTACCCACTCTAGTATTCTTGGGCTTCCCTGGTGACTCAGCTGGTAAAGAATCCACCTGCAGTGCGGGAGACCTGGGTTCAATCCCTGGGTTGGGAAGATCCCCTGGAGAAGGGAAAGGCTACCCACTCCAGTGTTCTGGCCTGGAGAATCCCGTGGACCATATAGTCCATGGGGTCGCAAAGAGTCAGACACGACTGAGCAACTTTCACTTTCAGGGAACTTGATCCCACATGCTGTGGGGCTGCCACCACCCCTCTCCCCCCACCCCCAAAAAGAAGAAAGTCCCTTTTGATTGAGTTGTTGTCTTCCCCAAAGCCTAATGCAGACTATGTTAGGGACTGCCTGCCCAGCTTCAGGGCTGGAGATACGGGGCTGGTTGAAGATGAAGACATTGCTATGGTCCCCTTCGAGCATCAGAGACCTTGCCCCATGCCCCGGCAGGGGCGAGCTTTGAGAGGAGGAGCAAGAAAAACACTTTTTATAAAGAAAGAGGGTATCTCCTTCCTATCACTCACTTAAACTTGTGTGGTTTCAGGGGAGGATCTTGGCTCCAGGGCAGAGAGGCCGGATGCCAGGGATGTAGATGAAGAGAAAGAGCTGCTGGATTTTGTGCCGAAGCTGGACCAAGCGTAAGAAATGCTCTCATGAGGGAGTCCTCCCTCCCCGGACCCATGATAGAAGACCCCGGAGCAGGGAGGTTCCAGGAAGGCTGGGCCAGTGTCTTAGGATAAGCCAGCCCTGTACCGGGGGTGCCAGGTGGGGGCAGAGGTCTCCCCTAGAGCCTGCCACCCCCTCCGGGGTCCCTGCCTCTCATTGTTCCTCCTCCCCTCCCTCAGTGCTCTATCCACACCCCTCCCCCTTTCAAACACTCAGTTTCACACCAGAAAAATCCACTGAGGGAGACCCCATTAGAAACCACTGTCAAAAAAGGAGTGGGTTACTATAGGATGAAGCTTCCCAGGTGGCTCAGAGGGTAAAGAATCTGCCTGCAATGCAGGAGAGCCAGGTTCGATCCCTGGGTTGGGAAGATCCCCTGGAGGAGGGCATGGTAACCCACTCCAGTATCCTTGGCTGGAGAATCTCATGGACAGAGGAGCCTGGTAGGCTATTAGTCCATGGGGTTGCAAAGAATCAGACACAACTGAGTGACTAACACACGCACATATTATAGGTTTATATGAAATCACATGTATGAAATTTTGAAAATTGTAAAGCACTATAGAATTTAGAGAACCTTTCATTTGATTACAAAATTTAAATAGTAAGAAAGAAAGAAATTATTGCCGAGCTGAGCTCACAGGCCAGCCACATCCCTCCATCAGCCGGTCCAGTAGGGAACGCCCACAAAGGGCCTGTGTCTGCTTGGCACACGTTTCTCATTCCCCTGGGAATGCCGTGAGCTATTCCCACGTGCGTGTGTTGGTGCACACAGGGATTCTGTGAACGAATCTGAAAGCGACAAATTTGTAGAAACGTTGAGCCCTTGGGGTTTTCTGAAAAGACAGACATGTGCCAGTTTGGTTCCGGGGCTTATACAAAAGAGGGCCGTGGACCAAGGAGAAGGGAGCCTGTGATTAACATGACTAAACTTCAGTTAGAAACACAAGACTAAGACCTTGACCACGGAGAACCTACAGGTGTGTTTGGTAGAATGAAAACACACAACCAGTGGTCAGACCGTGATGCAGAATAAGATGTTATGGCCAGAACATGAGTTCCCTCAACAAGGGACTAAGGCTACAGAACTGGGGAGGTACATGCGGAAAGACTTCCTGGAGGAGGCAGTCTTTCAACTCGGGCTCAAGATAGGCTCTGGGCAAAGGCCTAGAGGTGGAGAGGGGAGGCCAGGATGTAGCATCTGTGCCAGTGGGGTTCAGATGGTGGAGGGGGCAGGGTCAGATAGGATGGGTGATCCTGAGGGTATGGAAACGTCTCCCTGAGGCGCCCGGTGGAAGATGACGGACTATGCAGAAGGATCGTGCCCTGATGTCCCAATGTCCTCGGCGTACAGGGTGGAATCCCCAGCCATCCCGCGGATTCCCTGCGTCACACCTGAGACAGTGGTGATCAGAGCTGAAGAGCCAGATCAGGTGAGACGCGTCCTTTCCCTTGCCTCCCCTTGGCAGGGAACAGATTCCCTGGGCAGTGGTCGCTCTGAGATGACCTGCAGCACGGGAAGAACTCATAAAGCTCACCGTGCTTACCAAGCCCCGCGGATCCCAGGTTTCTTGTGTCTTCTGCAGCAGCTGTGCCCCCAGCCTTCATATAACCCCAGCTTCAAAGCTCTGAGTCTCTGAGAACCCGAGGGTGCCTGGGACACCCTCGTGCTGGTCTCGGCAGGGCCGAGAACTGGCAGTGCAAGCTCTGGCTCCAAAGCCCGTGTTCTCTTGCACACACGCCCTGAGCACATGCTGTCTGCACCCATGGTGGGCCATGGGCCCCGGTACCGGAGAGGGAGCCCCCAGGCTGCAGCCGCACCTCCGTGGAGCTGCGGGCAAGTCCGGGGCAGTTTCTGCCTCACCTTCCTCAAGGGATTACTGGCAGCTTAAAAATACCAGTCCAGGTGGAAAGGGGATGTCAAGAAGAGCTCTCCCCAGCGTGGCTGTTACTCATTATAGTACCCTATTTGTGGCTTCCCTCAGTGCCGCTTGAATTTGTCCCCAAAATGGGTGGGATGGTTTAAAACAATGTAATGCTCCTCGATTTAATTTTTATGCCAGTTGACACTTTTTTTTCCCCAGGGCAAAGGGGCTTTCTGGAATCAGAAGGAAGCAGTATAGTGTTTAGAGGTTGGAAACGGCCACTCTGAGCTTGGTCACTGAGCCAGACGTGTCAGTTTTCCAGCTAAAGCCAGTCTCTTCCTCCACCCTGAAGGGATGTATGTCTGAAAGCAGCAGCGGAAGCCCTGGACCCAGACTGGCGCTGGGAGAGGGCGGCTGTGAGGTGGTCCGGTCAGCCC
This sequence comes from Antilocapra americana, assembly GCA_007570785.1. Classification (NCBI taxonomy): domain Eukaryota; kingdom Metazoa; phylum Chordata; class Mammalia; order Artiodactyla; family Antilocapridae; genus Antilocapra; species Antilocapra americana. The sequence continues at coordinate 27,232,559 of ML660774.1, read as the reverse complement.
CCCCAGCCTAGGGCAGGTCGCAGGGCTGTGACGGTGGTGTCACTCTGCGGGGAGTGGGGGGAGTTTGGGAGACATGGTGAGATATGGCCTGGCACTGCCACGGCACATTCCCCCGGTGCCGCCAAAGACGGCAATGAGAAAGCTCCAGGGGGACCCGGGTTCTGCTGTTCCCTGGCCGACCGTGCGCTCTGAGGCCCTGCCTAAGTCATGAACTGAGTCGGCAGGGGTTTCCTAGAGTCCCGCCAGGCACCCTGGAGGGGACCCTAGGTGGGAGGACGTGGGAGCAGATGGTCCAGCTGGGGAGGGTCTCAGAACGCTGGGGGTTCTGAGAACCCAAGGGCTCAGCAGTGTTGGGGATGGTGGGGAGACCTTCCAGATCAGTCAAGGGCAAGGGTTCTCAGAGGAGGCGAGAGGTGGATGATGCACGGGGGGAGAGGGGGCGTCCAGCGAAGGAGACGGACGTGGGCATGTGGGCCGATGGGGATGCCAGAGCGAGGGCCAAGTTGAGAATAAAGCTGGAGTGGGTAGGATCTGAACTTATGGGTTTCGTGAGTCCACGTGATGGGCAAGGCCTGGGCCAAGGCAGCCCTGAGGTCCTGCAATTACAGCATAACTATGAGGAGGGGGGCCGTCCCATTTGCAGAGGAAAAAGCAGGAAGTCCCCCCAGGATGAGGGGGTCTATTCTCTTTCCCTTGATGCCCCAGTTCACGTGGCTTGCCCAGAGCTGAGCAGCTCATAGGTGATGGCGTGGGCTCCAGCGCCAACTCACGTGTGAAAAGGAGATGCGTGGCGCTCACATGCCGGGTTCACAGGGCAGGTGGGGCAGGGGGCAGGCCGGGAGTGCACGTGGTGTGTGAGCTGGACAGGAGGGAGGACTCACTCCAGTGTCGGAAGCCTGGCCCAGGGTCCTGAGCTGAGAGGCCATGTAGGTCCCAGGAGGCCCGGGCTCCCTTTTAGACTCTGTGTGAGCTTTGTCCCAAAGGGTCAGTGAGTTCCAAGTAGCACCTCCTTCTCTGGGCCCTTGGTGGCTGGCCGAGCCTCCATGGCCTCTGCATGACGTCCACTGGCCTGGACCATCGGCTGTAGCTGCGGCCCGTAGGTGACAACAGCTGGCCTTTCCCCCCGCCCTGTCCCCAGGTGTCCAAAGAGTATGATGAAGACTCTCTGATCCCCAGCAGCCCAGCCACAGAGACCTCAGACAACATCAGCCCCGTGGCCAGCCCAGTGCACACAGGGTGAGTGGTCCCAGAGGGGCTGGCGGCCCTGGCCCTGCCTGCCCGCCTGCCCACCTGGGAGAGGCCGACATGGACCCTCTGTGCCCTAGGTTCCTGGTGAGCTTCATGGTGGATGCCCGCGGGGGCTCCATGCGGGGCAGCCGGCACAATGGCCTGAGGGTGGTGGTCCCGCCCCGGACGTGCGCAGCACCCACCCGCATCACCTGCCGCCTGGTGAAGCCCCAGAAGCTGCCCACACCGCCCCCGCTGGCCGAGGAGGAGGGCCTGGCCAGCAGGATCATCGCGCTGGGGCCCACGGGGGTCCAGTTTCTAAGGTGAGAGGTCACCCCCTTCCCCTGACCAGTCCCTGCCACACCCAGGCCGAGGGGAGGCGAGCCCGGAGCCTCCTGCCTGCTTTCTCTGTGTCCTGACTTGTCAGAACTGGAAGCCCCTGGGCTCCTGGGTACACATGGGAGTCTGGTGCCTGGGGTGAGCTTAGCACCCTCAGGTCCTGTGTGATGCTCTTAGAAGGGGATGAAGATGGCTACTTCGGAGGCCCCCCGGGGTTTCATTAAATTCTGAAGCGGTCTGCCTAGAAGACAGCCCTGCAGCCTTGTTCTCAAGGACAAGACTGATGGTTTCGGAGGGCCCCCTCACCTATCCTGCAGCAGACCTGCTTCTCAGCAACCCTGCATCCTTCAGACACCACGGGCTCCATGTTGGGGCAGGCCTGACCCAGGAGGCCTGACTGCCTGTCTGCATCCATGGCCTGTCTCGCTGCCCCCTGCCCCCCAGCTTTCTTCCACCAACTGCAGAGCAGCTGTAAACTTTCACCTTGATTTCCCCTTTAAATGTGACAGTCAAAGCCATCCTTCCTTGCTTCCCTGGTGGCTCAGCGGTAAAGAACCTGCCTGCAGTGCAGGAGATGCAGGTTCAGTCCCGGGGTTGGGAAGATCCCTTGGAGGAGGGCATGGCAGCCCACTCCAGTATTCTTGCCTGGAGAATCCCATGGACAGAGGAAGCCTGGTGGGCTGCAGGAAATGCCACTATCTAGACTGACAGAGGAGGGCGCTGAAGCTCAGAGGGTTTTGGTCCCCTGTCCAGGACATGGATGGGTTCTCAAGGTCAGGTCCAAGGTCAGGGTTATTCTGCCGAGCCTCAGCCACGTGGCCATGGCAGGACGTGCCCTGTGAAGTGAGGTTGGACCTGATGAGAGGGTCCTGGGGCATCCCAGGAACCTGAGGCAGGTCTGTCTGCTGAAGACCAGCCTGTCAGGGGGACCCTGCTACCCCCTGCCTGCCTGCTCTTGCCTTCCAAGCCCATGGCTGTCACCCACACGGCACATGCCTGCATCCAGCCCATCCCCATCCCCTCTGTCCCCTGCAGCCCTGTCATCGTGGAGATCCCACACTTCGCCTCCCAAGGCCGTGGGGACCGCGAGCTCGTGGTGCTGCGGAGTGAAAACGGCTCCGTGTGGAAGGAGCACAAGAACCGCTACGGAGAGAGCTACCTGGACCAGATCCTCAACGGGATGGACGAAGGTGAGTGAGCCCCGGGGTCTCGGCAGTGCCTTCCTCCTGGAGGAGGGGGTGTGAGGCTGCACTGGGGGTGGGCTGATGGGGCCCCCTCGGATGGGGGACGCCCTGAGAGTCTAGGGATGGCCCAGCTCCCGCGCCCAGGCCCCATGCAGCCTGGCCTCCTGGTGCTGCTCCCTCTGGTGCTGGACTCTTTCCTACCCCTGCCAGAGAGGGCCGCTGGAGCCGGGACAAGGGGTCCTAGGGGCCCGTGGTGGTGACCGGCGGGCGGGTGCATGCGTGTGGTTGCAGAACTGGGGAGCCTGGAGGAGCTGGAGAAGAAGCGCGTCTGCCGCATCGTCACCACCGACTTCCCCCTGTACTTCGTGATCATGTCGCGGCTCTACCAGGACTACGACACCATCGGCCCAGAAGGTGGCTCTCTGACAAGCAAGCTGGTGCCCTTGGTGCAGGCCACCTTCCCCGAGAACGCGGTCACCAAGAGGGTGAAGCTGGCTCTGCAGGTGATGCACACAGCCCCTTCTTGCCTGCTGGGGCCCCGTCAACCTGGACTGGGTTCACAGAGTCAGGGCCCTTGGAGACAGCCTTTGTCCTTAGAGATAGCCTTCTTCCCCAGGACATCTCTACCTGTTGGTCCACTGCCTAGAAAAATCCCATTAGAGCTCTGATCTTAAGCTCAGAAGAGAGTTGGGTGGCTGGTACAGGGCAGCCACTCCGTTAAGTTGCAGAAAACCCTAGATGATGTGTTTAAACCGCCGGGTGAGCACTGAGGGGCAGCCACGTGGCTACCTGATGCTGGGCACGGCCCCGGGGAGTGGGGAGCAGCAGGGAAATGGGGGTAGGGGCTCAGACAGGGGAGCTGGGCAGGACACGAGCAGGATGGGCCCCCCCCAGCCCCTGGGGGACCTTTGCCCCTGCCGGGACAACCGCTCTCATCCCTCCCCACGAGCCCCTTGGCTGCTCTGGGCTGAGCGTCCCCCTTCGGGCACCTTGCAGGCCCAGCCTGTACCCGATGAGCTGGTCACCAAACTCCTGGGCAACCAGGCCACGTTCAGCCCCATTGTCACCGTGGAGCCGAGGCGCCGGAAGTTCCACCGCCCCATTGGCCTCCGAATCCCGCTGCCCCCGTCCTGGATGGATAACCCCCGGGACAGTGGGGAGGGGGACACCACCAGCCTGCGGCTGCTCTGCAGCGTCATCGGTGAGGGGCACCCCCTCCGTCTGGTCCATGCCTGGGGAGACGGGAGGGGCCGGAGCTGGGGAGCGATGGGCCCCTCGGAGGGATGGGGGGCTGCCCCCGGGTAGAGTCTCCCTGTCCCTGAAGAGCCCCTGGACCCCAGAGGAGGGGGTTCTCCCAGGGGGGAGGAGGTCACGGGGTGCAAGGTGGCGGGGTGTGGGGCTGGGCTCGTGGCCTCAGCCAGATGTGCATGCCCCGCGTCTGCCTCTGGAGACGGTCCCCCAGCCCTGTCTACGCCTGTCGCAGGAGGAACTGACCAGGCCCAGTGGGAAGACATCACGGGGACCACCAAGCTCGTCTACGCCGGCGAGTGCGCCACCTTCACCACCAATGTCTCTGCCAGGTGAGACCCTGCCTGGCCCGGCCCCGCAGCCCCCGGACCCCGCATGAGGCGGGCGGCCGTGCTCAGGCTGACCTTGCACCTGAGGGTCCTCCGCTGTCCCTCTCCTTCTCCACCTGAAAGTGCTGCCCCCACCCCCACCGGGGATGTCTGAGTGGCCACTGCCCAGCTCACAGGCCATCCTGTTGGATGGAGGGGATGCCCCCACTCCCCACCCCCGCCCCGGACACTTAGGGACAGGCTCAAGGCTGCCCTCCTTTCAGGTTCTGGCTGTCCGACTGCCCCCGGACGGCTGAAGCCGTGAACTTTGCCACCCAGCTGTACAAGGAGCTGACCGCGGTGCCCTACATGGCCAAATTTGTCATTTTCGCCAAGATGAATGACCCCCGGGAAGGGCGTCTGCGATGCTACTGCATGACGGACGACAAGGTGGACAAGACGCTGGAGCAGCACGAGAACTTCGTGGAGGTGGCCCGGAGCAGGGACATCGAGGTAGGGGCCGGGCCCCCCAGGCTCATGCCTCGAGGGGAGACGGCACCTCCGGGGCTCTGAGTTGGGGGAGGTGGCGCTGGAACCCCAAGCCATCAGGAGGGTGGCCTCTGCAGAGGGGGCTCATGGCTGTGTCCCTCTGCATCCTTGGGAGGCTGCCCCAAAGCTGAGGTCACCGCCCTATGTGTCTCAGGGAGGCAGCAGGCTGTCAGCCCAGTGGTTTGCGGTGCTAAGAGCTGACATTCATTCAAGTTCTCACCTCCCAGATGCTATTAAAAGTGCTTGAGGGACTTCCCTGGTGGTCCAGTGGTTACGACTCCACCTTCCAATGCCGGGGGCCTGGGTTCAATCCCTGGTCAGGGGACTAAGGTCCCACATGCGTCACAGCCCAGAATCCAAAACATGAAGCAGAGGAGATATTATAACAAACTCAATAAAGACTTTAAAAATGATTCACATCAAAGACAAAAAAATCTTTTAATTTTTTTTTAAAAATAGAAAATGGACTCGAGTGACGTCATCTCCCCTGATTCTTACAATGGGGTGTCCTTTTCTTTCCCCCAGTTTACAGATGAGGAAACCGAGGCTGGGAGAGGTTAGGTGACCTGCCCAAGGTCACACAGCTAAGTTAATGGTAGAGCAAGGACTTGTCCTACTCTCTCTGCCACACCAGGGTTTGGTTGGTGCCCGGAGGAGGAAGCAGGGGAGAGGCTGGGCACGCGGGAGAGCCATGATGTGTGGGGCCTCAGTGTGAAGCTGTTGCTCATCCTGGAGTCCTCACTCGGGTTAAGATGTGTAACAAGCCAGGACCTTGCCCAAGGTCTGGCCTCAGAGGCTGTCCTGAGCCTTCCAGGGGTTCTGACGGGCCAGAAGGAGGAGCCCAAGGCTGGGACCTGCCTCAGATGTTGTTCGGGGCACTAACCGGGCAAAGTATTTAGTCTCTTTGGGCCTCAGTCTCCTCATCTGTCAAATGGGTTCCTGGTAACTGCTCAGTGGAAAGTATTATATATACAGTAGGGACCGTTATGCCATGTATGAGATTACAATACCACATAGTCTTTCTGGCACTCGCATAAACAAAACCTTGTTGGATGGATGTTAAAAGAGAGAAATGTTTTCCGGAGCCATATCGTGATCTGCTAGTGGAGTTCTGGAGTCCTTTGATAAGCATCGGCGATCAACCACACGGGGAGACATGGGAAGTCCTGCTTATTATAAAAACCCTTTGAAGTAAAGAAGCATCTGCCGTGACCTTTCCAAAGCCCTCCATGGGGCTTCCCAGAGCCCTCTGGGGTCGTGGGGAGGGAGAGACCGGGGCTGGCAGGTGAGACCGGGCGTCTGCGTGTTCCCACCTGCTCCCTCTTTCCTGCAGGTTTTGGAGGGCATGCCCCTCTTCGCCGAGCTCTCGGGGAACCTGGTGCCCGTCAAGAAGGCAGCTCAGCAACGGAGTTTCCTCTTTCAGTCCTTTCGGGAAAACGGGTTGGCCATTCCCGTCAAGGTGCGCCCTCCTCTCATCCACCCCTCGCCTGGGTCTAGAAGTTCAGGAGGCAGAGGCCCCAGAGCTGGCCGGGCTGGTGGCTGGGGTCAGGGAGGCAAAGACTCCAGAGCCGGCCAGGCTGGTGGACGGGGTTGGGGAGAGGGATGTCCTCTGAGCCAGCTGGGCTGGTGACGGGGCTCAGCAGGGCGAGGGCAGCCCCCGACCCTCCATTCTGTGTGACTGAGTCCAGGTGAGGGACAGCAGCCGGGAGCCATCAGGGTCCTTGTCCTTCCTGCGCAAGGCGATGAAGTACGAGGACACGCAGCACATCCTCTGTCACCTGAACATCACTATGCCGCCCTGCACCAAGGTGAGCGCCCCGCCCCCCGGGGTGGAGAAAGGCCCTGGGCTCTCCTCTGACACAGGCTGTGGCCCAGTCCTTCCTGCAAAGCTCAGGAACAAACGTCAGGGTGCAAGGGTGACACCCGTGTTCACCCCGAGGCCCCAAGCTCCCCAGGACGCCCCCTCCGGGAGGTTGGAAGGCGAGGCCTGAGAACTGGATGGCCGGTGGCTGAAGGTGTCCCAGCCACAGCAGGGCTTCTTCGGAGCCTCTTTCTCCCGAACTTGCTCAGGGGCCAGGCCCCCCTAGAGAAGGGAAGCCTGATGTCTCAGCCCGGTGCTCGCCCAGGGCTCTGAGCTCAGTGGAGGTGTGAGACCGAGCGTCTCCAATGCCAGGGAGCACCAGGCTGCAGCAGGGATGGAGGGACTGCCTCTGTTGTGTTGGTGACTCCTGGTGTTCTCATCATCAGCCTTTCATGCCCAACTAGACAAGCAAGGCCATGTCCACATGTCAAGGCTCGGTTTCTCTTCTCTGACTAAGGACGAGGGGGAGCCAACTTCTTTTTCACCAGAAGGACTCCCGAAGCCTTCAACAAGCACCCTGCTGCTTGGCCACAGGGCCAGCATATAAAGGCTCTGGCGGCAAAACAGGTCTTTTGAGCACAAAGGCATTCAGAAAGAAAAGCTCTCGTGTTTTTTTTTTTTAAGAATTCAAACCAGCTCCGCGATTACTGTCTGAGTGGCCTTGGGTGGGTGCCCCAGCCTCTGGGCCAGTGACTTGGGAAAAACAATGGTACCTGCTTCAGGCAGCTCTGACCACCAGGCAGGGCCCGGCGTGTGATTAGGGCAATATGAGCTTATTCTTGGGCTTAGCCGGTGGCTCAGTGGTAAAGAAGCCGCCTGCAAGTCAGGAGACGCTGGTTCGATCCCTAAGTCGGGAAGACTGCCTGGATGAGGGCACAGCAACCCACTTCAGTATTCTTGCCTGGAGAATCCCAAGGACAGAGGAGCGTGCTGGTCTATAGTCCATGGGGTCGCAAAGAGGCAGACACGACCGAAGCCACTTAGCATGCACGCGCGAGCTTAATATCACTATAAATGAAGCACGTGAACCTCATCAACTCCCTCTCGCCACCCCCCGCCCCATACACAGCCTGTGTGTCATGGGACTGCCCGTCGCCAGGGTGTCCTCCCCGCACGCACAGCATCCCCCCACCCCGTCTCTCTCCTGCAGAGCAGCGGAGCTGAGGAACGGAGGCGGACGCTGACGCCGCTGGCCCTGAGATACAGCCTGCTCAGCGAGTCCACGACGGGTACACACCTCTCTGTGCTCACTCCCTTCCCCGGGGGCGGCCTCACCCCGATGGAAGCTCCCAGAGGTGACACCATTGGCTCAGCCCTTGGCCGGGGCCCCCACTGACCCCTCGGGCTCAGCCGCCAATCAGGGGGACGCAGAGCGTGACCTGAGCGCTCTCTAGGTCCCCCCCACCGCCCCCGCCCATGCCGGGAAGTTCTATGTCCTGCCAAGGCCACTAAACAGAATGCCCTGCTTCCCCCAGGCTTCCTCAGTGGCACCGACCGGGCTGACATGAAGATGACCCTCATATCAGATCACCTGGGCCTCAGCTGGGCCGGTGAGTCAGGAACCGGGGTGAAAGAGCACGCTGCCTGTCCCCACGCCCCGCTACACTGCCTCCCCTCTAAGGAGCAGTGCCGACAGCGTTTCCAAGCCTCTTCCCGCCGTCCACTGTGCATCTGATCCGGGGCTGTCTCTGACGGGGCTGTTGCCCGGACAACGCCTTCGGGTACCAGGGGAGGTGGGCCCCCTCCCTCCCCTACTTCTTTCTAGTTTTCCTCTTGAGAACTCAACTTCTGACATTACAGGAGACCTTAGGGTGGATCCAGTCTGCCCATTTTACAGATGGGGAGGCTGAGATCCCACTAACAAGGATAACTTTGGTTGTACAGCGAGTTATTGATAGAGCCCTGAAAAGACCAGCAAATCAAGAATGTACGCAAGCAAACACAACTGCTGCCCACTGCTCCTGATACCACACACGTCACCGTTCCTGCAAGGGGCTTTGTTGAGGGAAAGGAGGAAAGACAAGGGCAAAAAGCACTCTGTTGCCGCTTCTTGGTTTTGTGAGTGTGTATGTTCATTTGTGTGTGTGTTGTGTATGTGTATTGTGTATGTGATGTGTGTGTCCTGTGTGTGAGTGTGTGTGGTGTACATGTGTTGCATATGTGTCTTGTGTGTGTTGGCGTATGTGTTGTGTGTGTCTGCTCTGTGAGTGTGTATGTGTGCTATGGGTATGCAGTGTGTGTGTGTTGTATATGTGGTATGTGTGTTTGTGGTATGTGAGTGTGTGTGTGCTGTGTATGTGGTGTGTAGTGTATATGTGATATATATGTGATTTGCATGTGTGGTGTGTGTGTATGTGATGTGTATGTGGTGTGTGAGTGTGTGTATGTGCTGTGTGTGTGTATGCGATGTATACATGATGTGCACATTGTGTATGTGGTATGGTGTGTATGTGGTGTGTGTGTGTGTGGTGTATCTGGTGTGTTGTGTGTGTGGTGTGTGTACATGGTGTATTGTGTATGTGGTGTGGTGTATACATGGTGTGGTGTGTATGTGGCATGTTGTGTGTGTGGTGTGTGTTTTTGGTATGTGAATGTGTGTGTGGTGTGTATGTGGTGTATTGTGTATGTGGTGTGTATGTGGCATGGTGTGTGTGTATCATGTATGTGCTGTGTGTATGTGGCATGGTGTGTATGTGGTGTGTGTATGTGGCATGTTGTGTGTGTGTTGTGTGTGGTGTGTATGTGGCGTGTTGTGTGTGTGGTGTGTGTGGTGTGTATGTGGCGTGTTATGTGTATGTGGTGTGTGTATGTGGTATGGTGTATATATGGCATGTTGTGTGTGTGTTGTGTGTGCATGGAGTGTTGAGTGTGGTGTGTATGTGGTGTGTTGTGTGTGTGGTATGTGTATGTGATGTGGTGTATGTATGTGGTGTATTGTGTATGTGGCATGTTGT
>ML660774.1:27161599-27222789 GCA_007570785.1 Antilocapra americana | reverse complement strand
CCCCGAGATGAGACTCAGACCCTGCGCTCTCACCTAAAGCACCTGCGAGAAACAGCAGTGAAGACAGCGGGAGAGGACGCGCTCTCTCCCGACAGCGCCTTGCATTTAGATGGGGACTGGTGTTTCCGTTTCAAGTGTAAGCAGCGCCTTGCCCTGAAGAAACACAGATACACAGACTGTCTCCATTATGACGGCTTCCCAAGGGAAGGGCAGCGCCTTTGCACACTCACAGTGCTGGGGCATCCGCTGTTCAGCCCTCCCCGGGACCCCGCCGGCCCTGCGTGCTCATGAGGCTCAGCCTCACCGCCTGTGTTCCAAGCGATGACAGCAAGAGCGTCAGTCCATTCATTCATTCAGTCCTTATAACTCTGCTGTGATCACGCCGCCTCCCGGCGCATTTCCTGGGGATGCCACAGGGCAGGTGTCACCTTATACTAGGCATCCTTGGGAAGGAGGCTCCAGGCCCACAGGAGACTGTTCTCTATCTTGGGGTACCCCTCAGGGCACCCCGCTCCCCGCTCGGGCTCAGGGCCAGGGCTGGCTCCAGCTGGTCTCACCCCGGTCTTGGTTCCTTGCATGCAGAGCTGGCGCGGGAGCTGCAGTTCAGCGTGGGTGACATCAACAGGATCCGCGTGGAGAACCCCAACTCCTTGCTGGAGCAGAGCCTGGCCCTGTTGAACCTCTGGGTCACCCGTGAAGGCCAAGACGCCAAGAGTCAGTACCGGGGCGGGGGCGCAGCTGGGACCCTTCTCTCCCCAAAGCCTATGCCAGGAGCTCACCAAGCAGTTCCCCCAGAAGTTCTCCCTCCAGATTCCCGGGGTGCTGTTGACCTTTGGAACCAATCTCTTCTGCACACTCTGTCTCTCGCACACACACACACAAGTGCACACACACGCATGCACACACCTCTGAGGGTCCCTGGTCTTTTGGGCAATCCTGCCAGGAGGGCACATCAGAACCTTGGCCATGACCTCTTCCCATTCTCAGGATGAGTTTGCCATCACACCAGGACCCCTAAAAGACCGCATCTGTGTAGGGGGTGTGCCTCCTGGTTGAATTTCTCCAATGAGGACTGTCCGCTCAGGACAGAACAGAGACCAGCCAGGAGTCCCCTCGGATGTAGTTCTTGTTCCCCCAGGATTTTCTTCAACCTGAAGGGAAGATGTGACTCACTCCTTTTAGCTCCTCAACAACATTCCTGAACACAAAACACTAAGAGGAACCTGAGTGTTTACATTTGCATTTCAAATCCACTGGCAAGGACCAAAGATTTCCAAAGGACAGAATCCACTTCTTGTCACTCTCATTTTCTTGGAGTGTTCCTCTTGTTAAAGTTCTGTTGTTTAGTCGCTAAGTTGTGTCCAACTCTCTGCAACCCCCTGGACTGTAGCCCACCAAGGTTCCTCTGTCCATGGGATTTCACAGGCCAAGAATACTGGAGTGGGTTGCCATTCCCTTCTCCAGGGGATCTTCCCAACCCAATGTCTCCTGCATTGGCAGGTGGATTCTTTACTGCTGAGCCATCAGGGAATCCCAGTATTCCTTTTGGGTTACAAAAAAAAAGGAAAAAATAGTCTCTCCATGCCTTGAAATTCACCACTGTTAGGGTTTGGAAAAGATCTGTTAAAGAATAACAAAACACAGACCTCGCTCATTTTACTGTGCTTCAAAGATACTGCATTTCCCCCCCAGACTCATCAGGTCTGTCGGTGCCAATTTCCAGCAGCATCTGCTCACTTTGTGTCTGTCACATTTGGGGAATTCTCTCAGCGTTTCACATTTTCTCATTTTGACTATATTTGTCCTGCACATCTGTGATCAGGGTCCTTATGTGACTATGAAGACTCACTGAAGGCTCAGAGGAGAGTCTGCATTTTTTAGCCATAAAGTACCGTTAAGATGTGTATCTTTTTTCTAGACGCAATGCTATTGCACACTTAATAGACTAGAGTGTAGTGTAAATGTAACTTATATGCGCTATGTATTGGTTGCTCAGTCATGTCTGACTCTTTGGGACCCCACCGCCTGAAGCCCTCCAGGCGCCTCCCCCCATGGAATTCTCCAGGCAAGAGTACTGGAGTGGGTTGCCATTCCCTTTTTCAGGGGATCTTCCCCACCCAGAAATCGAACGCGGGTCTTGTGCATTGTGGGCAGAGTCTTTATCATCTGAGCCACCAGGGAAGCCCCTGGAAAATCAAAAAGTTTGGTTTCTGGCTCTGTTGGCTTTATTGCATAGCCTGGATGGAAACCGTATCACCTCCAGGTCTGCCTGACTTCTCCTAGAAGTAGTTTGTTTGGACTTTTTAGAAAAGAGGGGGCCTGCAATTCCCCCGCTCCCCCGCCAACACACTCCAGAGTTCAGAGCCCTGCGGGCGGCCCCGTGGCCCGCGATGGGTAGCGGCCGCGAGCGCCCTCTTCTCTGCTCTGCCCGCAGTGGAGAACCTGTATGCCGCCCTGCGGAACATCGACCGCGGCGAGATCGTGAACATGCTGGAGGGCTCGGGCAGGCAGGGCCGCAGCCTCAAGCCTGACCGCCGGCCCGCGGACAGGGACTACTCGTCGTCCCCCTCCCAGATGAATGGTGAGTGTCCCCTGGACATGGGGGGGCGGGCCGAGCCACCGCCTGACCCTCCCTGGAACCTTCTCCCCCGGTCACCAGAGGTCAGTCTCCCTCTGGATGGGCGGTGGTGAGAGCAGAGGTGATGGGGGTCCCGAGTTGGGGGGGCCCAGCAGGATAGGAGAGGCGACTGCCGCGCCCCTCCGCTCCCCTCCCCTGCTTGCTGCGCCCTCCAGCTCTGCGCAGACCCACCTGCGACCCCGTCCTTCCGTGGGCACGAGGTTTAGGCGCAGGTCGGGTGGGGACCAGCCAGGAGGTGTCCTCAGGGTACCCCTTCTCTGGGGCTAAGCGGGCTCTTTCCTTTGAGCCGGTTTCTGCTTTAGTCTCCTTTTTTTCCTCACTGCATCCCTTCCTCCTCACTTGTTTGGATGCGGTTTGGCCTGGCACAGAGCCCCTCCACCCCCCACCTCCCTCCACGGGGGCCTGACCTTTGCCCCCAGCACCCGCTCTGCAGCCTTTAGAACACCTTCCTTGCAGTAGAGGACAGGGCCGTGTGAGGAGCAGGGCCCAGACCCCCTCTCCCGTCCATCTGCATCTCTAATCAGAGCACACAGAGGCAGGCCTGGGCCTCGACCTGCTGGGATGGTGGGACCTAGGACCCTTCCTTTCCTCTTGACTCCGTGTGCTGGGCCATCAGCCTCTTCTTTAAAATCCATAAGTTGGATCAGAGATCTGAGGTTCTTTACAGGCCTTGAAAAACAGTTTGGTTCTGGGGACCGGCTTTCAGGGTGTGGGGTACGCCCCCCCACCCCACCCCTCCAGCTTCACCACTGACCTCCCTCAGCTCCTAGGTCACCGGCCATCCCGGCCACCCCCATGTGCGTGCCCCCATGCGGGCCCCTGCAGCCTGAGCTTGTGAGAGACTGAGGCAGGGGGCAGGGGCCTCCTCAGTGAATGCCGCACCCCTCACACGGGTCTCTCTCCCCAAAACCTGGCGTCCAGTGCCCCCCGGGCGCAGGGCTCATCGGGTGACGGTGTCCTGCGGCCTTTCTCTTCTGCCTCTGACCTCACCTGGCCTGCTGGTCTGCTCTCGCCCGCACTGCCTGCCTGCACTGCCTCACCTCCAGCGGCCAGTGTTATGGGGCTCTCGGCCTCCCCAGATGCTTTTCCCGAGGACCCCAGCCTGCTCTGGGGGGTGCTGCCCTTTCGGCCTGTGTGCAAGCTCCGGGCTGTCCCCAGGGAGGAGGCGCGCCCTTCAGCCCCAGCGTGCAGGGCTCCCAGACCAGCCCTCTCCCTGCCCCTTGGGGAATGGCTGGACATGATGGGGACCGCTAAGCGACCAACTCGCTTTCACAAGGACCAAGGGAGGGTGGCTGAGAAATGCTGCAAACTGGGGGAAACCAAGAGAGAAGACATTTTTCCCTGTTTTAACGAGATAACCAGTCACTTGGTTGGGTTTATTAACAGAAACCCAGAGTTGGCTCAGTCAAGGCAAGTCAGCAAGTTTTGGGGGTTTTGTACCCCAAATCTATGGACACTGGGCACACAGAATTATATGAGGATAAGCAAGGCAACTACAACAGTTAAAAACCTGTCAAGAGGACAGATCGCACACAAGTGTTCTTATCACAGTAAAAAAAAAAAGTTTTTTTTAAGGGCAGTTACATACCCGAGTATCTATGAATGTCTCTTCTGGCCCCGGGACTCCCGTGGGGCCTGGAGACTCTAAAACCCTAGCAGAGTTCTAACCCTAGGGCCTGGGCCCTGTGGTCCGTGACTGTGGAAAGGCTGTCGGGCTGGGCCACTCATCTGGCAAATGTTCCCTGAACACCTGCCACCTGCCAGAGGTTGTTCTAAGCGGGGCAGATAAGTCAGTTCTCAAACAGACCCCGAAAGGAGCAAAGCCCCACACTCTGCCTTCATGGAGCTTATCTTCTGTTGGGACAGGCAAACAAAAATTCATGTAAGTGAGTTAGATGATGTGCTAGAAGGGTGATGGCGGGGGGATGGAGTCAAGCAAGGTTGGCATGTGGGGTTGAGAGGTTAGATAGTGGGGTGGGAGTGGGTAGCGTTGGAACAGAGGCTGGAGGGAGAGACAGAGTGAGCATGTGAACTGGGGAAGGAGTGCCCAGACTAGCAATCTGGGCAGAGAGGCCCTGAGCAGGTGAGCCTGGTGCGTCCGCAGAACACGGAGGGGCCAGAGAGGGGGAAGAGAGGGCAGGGGCTGCGGGAGGTTTTACTGGGAGGGCGATGGAGAGCCGTGGCCGGTCTGGAGCAGAAGAGTCCCGAGACCTGACGAGTTGACCCCGCTTTGATTGCAGACACACTCTGAATGCTTCTGTGCCTCCTGGCCGCTCTGTCGCCTGTCAGCCCTTCCGAACCCCTCGTCCCGCGGGTGTCCCGGCAGACGCGGGCCGTGTGCCCTGCGTGCTCGCTCCTGCCAGGCCGGAGCAGACACTCAAACGTCCGCTTGGTCCATCCTGGCCTTTCTGGGCACCAGAGCTGGCGTCTGTGTGTTTTTCCTGCCTTCTGCCTTCCTGTCCCGGGAAGACCATGCCCTTCTGGCCCGGAGAGGAGGAGCAGGAAGGATCAGAGGTGGAGGAGCAGGCGGACGGCTGCCTCCCGCGCTTCCTTCAGCTTTCTGTCCCTGGCCAGCCCGGCCCTCACGCTGATGGCCACGGCATTCCCTTGTTGCCTTCGTGCTTTCCTGCCCTCTGCTCGTCTGAGCCTCCCTCGGCCACCGCGGGCACTCAGGGCGGTGATTGGTTGCTCTGTTGTTTCAGGAAGATAGGAGCCTGAGGTCTCTCATCCTTCCTTCCCAGCTCTTCTTGCTGGGTTTGTCTGGACGGGCCGGGGCAGAAGGGCCAGTTTGCTCCTCCTGTACAGGAGGAAACTACCCCAGACCCTGGGAATAAATATGGAGGAAAAAAAATTGCCCATAGAGCAAAAAACAAAAAATTGTGTTCCTAAAAATGAAACAGATTTCTCATATGAAGGGGAAAGATGGACATCTCATATCCTATTCAGTCAACTCCATTTGGTTTCATGGGTTGGTTGCTATGTCTACTTGGAAGTATGTCTCATTTCTTTCAACTCTTAGCACAGCTAAGTGTGGCTTGCGTCTGAGGTCAGGTTGTCTGTCCACCCCTTGTCTAGTCTGTGACTGACATCAAACTATTAGGGTCATTGTTACGTCTGGGTTAACAGAGACCCCAGTGACAGCTGAGATAAGGAGGGGCTAGAATCAGGGGGTGGGTACTACTGGACTGTTCTGCCCCAAGGCTGTGTGTTTGGTTACCTATTACCTGATTTCCCCAAAATGCAACCCCTAGGGGACAGCTCTAGACAGAGGGATGGGCTGGTGACCCAGGTATGGCAGGGCCACGAGAGACTGCTCGAGAGACAGGCACTTCTGGATCTCAACCAGAGGACTCAGCCAACCTTCCTGTGCTCCAGTCCACCCAGACTTTGTTCAACAGTCCTCGTTGAACATGGCCTCTGCTCAGTACGAATCCCTACTCCACTGAGTATGGCCACCTACAGCCCCAGACCCATGCTTGTGGGGGTGTTGGGGGGTCATTGGAGTCTTCTGGAGACTGAGAGGGGGCAGGGAGCACAGCCCCGAAACCCTGCGATCAGGGAAGGGGCTCCAGGATAAACACAAGGCAGAAAGAAGTCCTGAGGAAGGGTGTGCATGAGTTCTCTTTGTGGACACACTTTTGTTTGGGTGAAATTCCATTTTTGTGAACCCCAGGAAGTTTCAAGGTGGTAAAGTCACCAAGAATGAGACTCAGGCATACTGTGACTGGCAGTTATTACCCTCTCTCACCCTTAATCAAATCTTACTGAGATTCCCAGGAGTGATAGAATGTTTATCCAACCTTATCTGAGGAGCTATCTGAGATGCAGTTCACTTCTGGCTCAGATAAGGCAACAAGGACTGAATATATCCCCACTGCTTAAAACAAGCAAAAAATGGACAAGCTATATGAAACAGCAGTTTTCAAGACACTGACATCAGGCAGTAAAGGTCATGTGAAATGTGGAAAATAAATGAGGTGAACCCTACAATTGCCTGGATTACTGCCTCGAAAGAGTTTCTAAGTCATGGCAGAAGGAAGACCCCCTGGTTAAGGAGAAGTTGCTAGCAGTCCAAGGAAATCAGGGCAGCTTGAATTCCCTAGAGAGACAGCTGCACAAAGACTGCACTCTGGAGAACTTCAGAAGGTCCCCCACAAATTTTGGTTGATTATTAATCATCTATTCCCAACACTCAGAGTGATTGTTCACAGACATTGCATAGAGAACACAAGAGTGGTCCTTCTCAATAATGGAGAATGATTAGCCCTAGACTGATCAATGCTTGCACCTCATTAACCTTGAAAGCAAAACTGAAGAGGATCAAACTGTTTTCAAGTAACTCAACGACATAACAGAACAAAACTCAAGAATCATCTGTTGTTGTTCAGTGCTAAGTCATGTCCAGCTCTTCACGACCCCACAGCCTGGCTCCTCTGTCCTCCACTATGTCCCAGAGTTTGCTGAAATTCATGCCCACTGAGTCAGTGATGCTATCTAACCATCTCATCCTCTGCTGCTCCCTTCTCCTTTTTGCCTTCAATCTTTCCCAGCATCAGGGGCTTTTCCAATGAGTCAGCGCTTCACATCAGGTGACTAAAATATTGGAGCTTCAGCTTCAACAACAGTCTTCCCAATGAATACTCAAGGTTGATTTCCTTTAGGATTGACTGGTTTGCTTTCCTTGCAGTCCAAGGGATTCTAAAGAATTGTTACAGGAATGCAAGATATCCAGCACCCAACAAGATAAAAGTCACAGTGTCTGACATCTGCATAGTCCAATTAAAGATTCTCAGACACACATTCAAAGAGGCGGGGAAACAAAACCCATAATGAGGAGAAAAATCAACCAATTAACACTGATGGAGATGTTAGTAGGCAAGAATGGTAAAAACAATTATTATAACTATTTCAGATGTTTCAAAAGTCAAGTAGAAATTTGGAAGATGTTTTTTAAAGACCCAAACCAATCCCCTAGAGATGAAACTACAAGATATAGGTTGAAACATACACTGAATTAAATTTCATTATAGAAGAAAAAGTGAACTTGGCAGCATAGTAATAGAAACTGTCCAAAATGAAGCACAAGGACAACAACAAAAAATCTTTAAAAGCGTCAGTGAGCTATGGGGCAATTTCAAGTGACCTAATATTTGCGAAATTAGTTTCCACCAGAGAAAGGGGCTGAAAAAGTATTTGAAGAATTAATGGCCCAGAATTTGGGCCAAATTGACAAAAACAATAATTACACAGATCCAAGAAGTTCCATTAACCGCATGAAACATGAAGTCTACTATACCAAGGCACATTTTAAACAAATTAGTCAGAACTAGTGATAAAGTGTTTAAAGCAGCCAAAGGTGGGGAAAAAGATGCATTATATATGGAGATAAAGATAAGGATTACATCAGATTTCTCATTGGAAACAATGGAAGTAAGACAGCATAACAATATCTTTAAAGTGGAATACATCTTTAAAGTAGAACATCTCTAAAGTAACCTAGAATTCTATACCCAGCAAAAATAATTTCCAAAAAATGAAAGCAAATAAAGGCTTTTCCAGACATACAAAAGCAGAAGGAATTTGTCAACAGGAAGTGACTGCTACAAGCAATATTTTTTTCATAAAACGTCCTTCAGGCCAAAAGAAAAATGACACCAGAAAGAAATATGGATTTACATGAAGAAATGAACAGTGCCAAAAATGTTAACTCTAAGGATAATACATAATTTTCTCATTATTTAAATCTCTTTAAAAGATAACTGTTTAAACAAAATAATATAATGTGTTTATAACATATAAAAGTAAAATGTATTACAACGATGGTAGAGAAGTTGAAAAAGTTGAGAGAGAAAAACGGAAGTGTCTTACTGTAAGGTTCTTATACTATATGCAAAGTGTTATAATATCACTTAAAAGTAGACTGGGGTAGTTTAATGACGTATGCTAGGAGCCCTAAAGCAACTACTAAAATACTCAAAAAATCATAGCTAATAAGCCATTAAAAGAGATAAAATGGAAATTTTTCAATTAACCCAAAATAAGGCAGAAAGAGGGCTTCCCATCTGGGAAGATCCCACATGCTATGGAGCTACTAAGCCCGTGTACCACAGCTACTCTAGAGCCGGGGAGCCGCAACTGCTGAGTCCAAGCACCCTAGAGCCTGTGTTCTGCAACAGGGAAAGGGACTGCACTGAGAAGCCTGCGCACCACCGTCAGAGAGAGACTGTGCAGCAGCGAAGACCTAGCACGGCCAAAAATAAATAAATAAAATTATTTAAAAAAAAAAAAAGTCACAATGAAAGGGAAAAGAGAACAAAAAACTGATGGGCCAGAAGTAAAAATTAACAAATGATAGATTCAAACCTAACAATGTTAATAATATCACTATTGTGAGTGGTCTAAAAGAACAAGTTAAAAGGCAGATATAAAGGTAAATTTCAACTATATACTGCCTACAGGAAATGTCTTTAAGTATAAAAACACAACTTCCTTAAAAGTCAAAAGGGTGAGAAAACATAAACTATGCTAATGCTAACCAAAAGAAGACTAAAGTGGCTGTAGTAATATCAAACAAATAGATTTCAGAACAAAGAATGTTACCAGGGAGAAAGAAAATAATTTCATAAGGATAAGCAGTCCATCAAGAGGGCATCGTGATCTTAAATGTTAATGCACCAGTAACATAGCTTTAAAATACATGAGCAAAATCTGAGAAAACCACAGTGAGGAATAGACAGGACCACAGTTACAGTGGGAGATTTCGATACCCCCATCTTGCTAATTTATAGAACAAGTAGAAACATGAGTAGCCAAATAGATTTGAACAACAGTCATTCACCTTGAACTGACTGACATCTATAGAACACTCCACCCAATGACAGCAGAATGCCCACTCTTTTCAATTGCGCCTGGAACAAACTGACATAGGCCATGTTCTCAACTGGAGGTCCCCGACCCCTGGGCCACAGTCCACCTGTTAGGAACAGCAGGATGGAGTGGTGGGCGAGTGAGCAAAGCCTCATCTGTATTTACAGCTCTTCCCAACACCCGCATCACTGCCGGGGCTCCATCTCCTGTCAGATCAACCGTGGTGTTCAATTCTCAATAAATTGAACACAATAGATGTAATGCGCTTGAATTATCTTGAAATCATCTCCTGCACCTGGTTCATGGAGAAAATTGTCTTCCACGAAACTGGCTCCTGGTGCCAAAAAGGTTGGAGACCATTGTTCTCAATTATAAAGCAAGTCTTGATAAATACCAAAGAATTTAAGTCATTCAAACTATATTCTCTGACCACAGTAAATTAAATTAAAGACAATAACCAAAAGATACATAGGAATTCTCAGACATTTGGAAGCTAAATAATACATTTCTAAGTAACCCGAGGGTCAAAGAAGAGAGCAAAAGGGAAATTAGAGAGTATTTTGAATCGAATGAAAATGAAAACACGAGATGCCCAAATGTATGGGATGCCAGCAAAAGCAGTATTAGGGAGAAATTTATAGCACTAAAAATCCACATTAAACAAAAGGAAAGTTCTCAAGTCAGTTACGTCAGCTTTGTAATATTTTAAGATATTCTAAAAAGAACAAATTAAACCCAAAGTAAGCAGAAGGAAGATAATAAAGATCAAAGCAGAATCTATGAAACCGAAAACACTAAAGAAAATTATTAAAACTAAAAGCTGGTTCTTTGAAATGATCAATAAAGTAATAAGCATCCAGCCAGACTGATTATGAAAGAGAAGAAAAGAATTACCAGTATCAAGAATAAGAGGTAATATCACTAAAGATTCTATAGGCAGCGAAAGGATGATACTAATAGAACAGTTTTATTCCAATAAATTTGAAAGCATAGTGAGATTGACAAAGTTCCTGGAAAACACAAACTATCAAAGCTCACATAGGAAGAAAGAGATACTCTGAATATATTAAAGAAATTAAATATATAATTTCAAACACTCCCACCAGTTTGTAAGTTGGTGCAACCACTGAGGAAAATAGTATGGAGGTTCCTTAAAAAACTAGTTGCCGTGTGATCCTGCAATTCTACCCCTGGATGTATATCCAAACAAAATTATTATTTGAAGATGTGTGCACCTAATGTTCAATGCAGCACTATTTACAGTTGTCAAGACATGCAAACAACCTGTCCATCAGCAGATGAATGGATAAAGAGGAAGTGGTATACATATACAATGGACTATTACCCAGCCATCAAAAAGAATGAAATAACGCCATTTGCAGCAACATGGATGGACCTAGAGATGATCATATGAAGTGAAGTAGGTCAGACAGAGAAAGACAACTACCATGTCACGTCACTTACGTGTGGACTCTAAAATATGACACGAATGAACTTATCTATTAAACAGAAACAGATTCCCAGACATAGAGAACAGATTTGTGGTTGTCAGGGGAGAGGGGAGCTGGGGGAAGGACGGATTGGGAGTCTGGAATCAGCAAATGCAAGCTATTATATACAGGATGGATGAGCAACAAGGTCCTATTGTATAGCACAGGGAACTATATTCAGTATCCTATGAGAAAACAGAATGGCAAAGAATATGAAGAATATGTGTGTGTATATATATATATATATATATATATATATATATATATCTGAATCACTTTGCTGCACAGTAGAAATTAAGACAACACTGTAAATCAACTATACTTTGATAAAACAAATTAATAAAAAAAGAAAACATTCCCACCAAGAAAACTCCAAGCCTAGATGACTTCACTGGTGAATGCTACCAAACATTAAGGAAGAAATAACTCACTCAGAACATTTTAGAGGGCATAATATTTCCCAGCTCATCCTATGAGGGCCACTTTATATTTCTGGTCAAAAAGAAAAGAAAGAAAGCCATTTACAGAAAAACTACAGACTGAAAGGAGTGAGCATTTATGCAGAAACTAAATTTTAGCAAATCCAAATCCAACACTATATAAAAGGACAATGCATCATGATCAAGTGGGGTTCATCCAAGGAATGCGAAATAATTGAATATTCAAATTAAAATCAGCATCTGGTTTTGCATGTAAGGAGCTTGGGTGTCCCCACACCATGCTGACAACAAGTAAAAGGCTAAACCTTTGAAAAATCAGTAACTCTTCTAGAAT
Organism: Antilocapra americana; assembly: GCA_007570785.1. Taxonomy (NCBI): domain Eukaryota; kingdom Metazoa; phylum Chordata; class Mammalia; order Artiodactyla; family Antilocapridae; genus Antilocapra; species Antilocapra americana. The sequence continues at coordinate 27,211,020 of ML660774.1, read as the reverse complement.
CTGTAGAAGTGAGGACTTAGGGCAAATGACTACCCCCCAAATTGGGCAATCTGATCGGTGAATAGGAAGAATAGTAATTTACTGGAGCAGAGACCTAAAGGCATCTACAAAAAAAACCCTGAAGCTAACATTACACTCGATGGTGAGACTGAGTGCTTTCCTCCCACATTCAGTAACAAGACGATCATGTCTGCTCCTCCTGCTGCTGCTTTTTTTCTTTTCTTTTTTAAAATATTTGTTTGTTTGGCTGCGCCTGGCCTTCGGTGGGCACTCAGGTCTTCAGTCTTCCTTGCCACGTGTGGGATCTCTTCGCTGTAGCCTGTGATACCTTGTTCCCTGACCAGGAATGGAACCCCGGCCCCCTGCACTGGGAGCGAGGAGTCCCAGCCACTGCACCCGCAGGGAAGTCCCACTACCCCCTGCTTCTGTTCGGCACTGTCCTTGAGGTGCTACTGGTACAATAAGGCAAGTAAGAGAAATAAAAGGCCGCTAGATTGGAGAGGAGAAAGTAAACTGTCTTTGTTCACAGACAACGTGATATATATAAAAATCCGATGGAATCTAACAAATGAGTTTGGTGAGGTTGCAGGATACAATTTCAGTATATAAAAAAATCAGTTGAATCGTATATACTAGCAGTGAAAAAGTACACACTGAAATTGAAAAAAGAATAGTCTTTACAATATCATTGAAAAAATAGAAATGTTTGGAGGTGAATCTGATAAAAGATGTGAAAGATATACACTGAAAACTCTAAAACACTGCTGAAAGAAATTAAAGAAGACCTGAGAAAACTCCGGGAGATAGTGGAAGACAGAGGAGCCTGGTGTGCTGCAGTCCATGGAGTCACAGAGTTGGATACGACTCAGCAACTGAGCAACAGCAAATAAATGTAGAGATACACTGTTCTCATGGGCCAGAAGACTCAGTACTGTTGACGGTTCTCCCTGAAATGATCTAAAAATCTGATGCAGCCCAATCAAAATCCCAGTAGGCTTTTTTGTGAAAAGTGACAACGTTGTTCTAAAATTTATATGGAAAAGACCTAGAACATCCAAAACAACTTTGAAAAAGGACAAAGTTGAAGGATTTACAGTGACCTTCAAGAAATGGCAACCCACTCCAGTATTCTTGCCTGAAAATTCCCATGGACACAGGCGCCTGGGGGGCTGTGGTCCATGGGGTCACGAAAGAGTCAGACACATCTTAGTCACTGAACAAGAATATTTATTACGAAGCTACAGTGACCAGTGCAGTGTGGTATTGCCATGAAGATGGATGAGTTAGCGAGTCCAGACACAGAACCACGCATACAGGTACAGCTGATATTCAGCAACGGTGTTGACAGTTCAGTGGGTCGTCTTTACCACATATTGTGCTGGAGCAATTGGATATTTATATGCAGAAATGAACTTGGATTCATACATCCTACACAAAAATTAAATCAAAATGGATCATAGACTAAATGAAAAACCTGAAACTATAAAACTTCTTGATTAAAACATAAGACAAAAACTTAGAGATCTTAGATAAGGCAAAGATCTCTTATATGTGACACCAAAAAGCACCACCCACAAAAGAACAAATCAACAAGTTGGACTTCATCAAAAACTTCTGGCCTTCAAAATGCACTACAATAAAAATGGGGAAAAAAAAAAAAAAACCAAGCTACTGATTGGGAGAAAGCATTAGCAAATAATCATCTGATATAGGACTTGTAGCCACAATATTTAAAGAACTCTCAAAACTCAATAATAACAACCCAAGCTTTAGAATGAGCAGATTTTAACTTAACCAAGAAGACAGACAGATGGCAAACAAGCACACAAAACGATGCTCAGCATCATTAGTCATCAGGGAAACACAAATTAAAACTGTTGATATAAGGAGGTACACCACACATCTGTAAGAAGAGCTAGAGTGAAAAAGACTGACCGTACCAAGTGTCCAGGAGGATACGGAGAACCTGGGACCCCCGTGCACTGCTGGTGGGAATGTAAACGGGAGGACACTTTGGAGAAACACTTGGGTTGTTTCTTTAAAAATTAAAGATATACCTACAGTGTGACCTAGCCATTCAGCAGAAACAACGGATGAATTTTCAATACATGCAACAACATGGATGAAATTAAGCTGAGTAAAAAAAAAAAAAAAAAAAAAAACAGACACAAAGATTCCACACTGTATAGCTCCATTTAGATAAAATTCTGGCAAATGCAACTAATGTACAGTGACAGAAAGCAGATTAGTGGTTACCTGGGAGCAGGCGGCAGAAGGAAAGACTGCAAAGAAGCCTGAGGAAACCTTTCAGGGATGATGAATGCCCCCTCGTCACTGTGCTGATGGTTCCATGGGTGTTTTCCTGTGTCGGAAATGATCAGATCATCTACTTTAAATGCATGCATTTAGGGCTTCCTCCATGGCTCACGGAGTGATAAAGAGTCCGTCTGCCAACGTAGGGGACACGGGTTCGATCCCTGGTCCAGGAAGATCCCACATGCTGTGGAGCAGAGCAGCTGCACCCACGTGCCGTAACTACTGAGCCTTCGCTCCTCAGCCTGGGGGCTGCAGTGTCTGAGCCCACACGCCTTAGCTGCTGAAGCCTGCACACCCTGCAGCCTGTGCTCCAGGGCAACAGACGCCGCTGCAATGAGACGCCCTCACGTGGTAACTAGAGAGTGGCCCCCATCGCCGCAACTGGAGAAGAGCCTGCAGAGCACAGCCAAGTAAATTTAAAGTGTATATATATATATGTGCATTTATCGTATGTCACCTATACCTCCATGAAGCTTATCTTTAAAATACTGTATTGGCAAAATCTAGAACCACTCTGTGTTCCTTAAGCAAGTTGCTGAATCCCTGGTTTCCTCATCTACAAGGTAGGAGTAATATTGTGACAAATAAAAATAACATGTTGTATATATTTTCATGAGAGAGAACTCAATCAGTAATGGTAATAATGGAAAAATGCTTTCTAGAATAACAAGAAGAAAAATAATTATGTGATTCTTAAATGGCCTGCTCACCTCTACCTGCAGAGGTTTCTGTGGAGGGTTGGAAGGCCGTGGCCCTGGTTTCCCAGTTCGCTCATAATCTCACATGTAATGACTTGGTGTCACTATGGGGGGAGGCTCCAGTGCACGCATGTCCCCCATCCTCCGCTTTGTCCCTCCTATTTTTGCCAGAGCTGGGGGGCTCCCTTGGCCCCTGTCACTGCACAGCCCTCCCGCCAGCCCACACCACCCCCAAACACCATGGTTTCTTCCTCCTTCTCCTAATTCGGGGATGCCAAACCATGTACACATGTAGGAGTCTCGTAGATGAGTCAGGAGGAAAGCTCCCGTGGAAGGTTAGGAGCATCAAGCATGCAGCTCGGTTGCCCGCAGCCTCACACACCTGCCCTGCTAGCCACTGCCGCTTCACGACTTACGGGCGAGGTCATCCGTCCTGGCTCCTGCGTCCCTCCCATATCTGAAGGCCCCACACTGGGACAGGCTCCTTGTCCTTGGAGCGGACAGTCCCATGAACCAGCTCAGGAGATCGTGGGGCAGGTTCAGAGATAGAGGATGCAGGTGAGATGGAGTCGTTGGGAAAACATCGTGAAAGAGGAGAAGAGAGCCTGTCCCTGTGTGTGTGTGTGTGTGAGTGTGTGTGTGTGTCTGCCTGGGTGTTTATAGTCCCCAACCCGTTGGCATGTATGGTGCCTGGCATGGAAGTAGACCTCAGTATTTTTTGATGGGAGAAGTAAGTGAATGAGGACAGCTGAGCTCTGCCAGAAGTCTAGCCGCTGGAGGGTGGGAGCGGAGGCCCTGCTGGGCGCGAGATGGGCTGGTCTGGACAGGAGAGAGGCCGAAAGCCTGGACACAGTGGAGGGGGCCGAGTGCGGGACAAGTTGGGGGATGGAAAGTGTGGACCCTGGGTTAGGGCCTCTCTGGGCTCGGTGGGAAGGGCCCCTAGCGGCCCTGCAGGGCAGCCCCACCTGCGCCAAAGGTCCCTTTGGACTCTGCTGGATTGTCAGAGGTTGTGGGCACACGCGTGCTCCCGGGGCCCCAGACTAACTGGACCCAGTGGAGAATCTCGGCTTCTAGCCCTTCCCCTGCCGGTGGATCAGCACCGGCTCCAAAGCGAGGGCAGCGATCCTCTCCCTCGCTGCAGTTAGAGGAGGGCTGAGGCTCCTAACACACACACCGATCTCACACTCACGCCTGCGCCCCCACAGTATCCTGACATATGCACACCAGACCCAACCAGGAAACTGTCAGAGGTCAGGTCCCCGCGTGTTCCCAGGGAACAGGCTTGGGACCAGGCTGTGCGGCAGGGGCCTGGGCTCTCCAGCTCCGCTCCCGCAGGCTCACGGCTGACCTGGCAGAGCAGGCAGACTTCCGAGGGAGCTGCGGTGTGCCTGGGACCTCGTGGGCCCTTTGACCCGGGCTCCCGCTGTTCACCCTGGAGGACCCCCCCCCAACACACACACACAACACACACACACTTCGGTGCCACTTTAGACCCTGCCCAGTTCCTGCAACCCGTACGCCGCTGCTTGCAGACGGCTGACCCCATCCCAAACCTCCTCGGGGTTTCTTTCCCGTTTGACCACCGCGCCGAGGTCTGAGGATGCTGTGGGTGCTCGCCAGACCCCGCCTCCCCCAGGCAGGGCACAGTCACCCACCTTGGTTCTGAGGTTGCCTCCCTCCTTTGGAGGTGACTCCCTAACAGAGCCCTCTCCCCACCCCCCAGAGCTGTGCCCAGGGGACGTGGGTGCAACGAGAGAGCAGCCCCTCCCTCCGCGCGGCTGTCGGAAGGCTCGAGCGCAAGCCTTTGGATCAAGGCGTCTTGATCCCTGCTCTGGACTCGGAAGAGCAAGCGTTCCATCCTCTTCTCTTGGCGTCCAGCCCCCACCCCCGGCTTGCCCCGCGCCCCAGAGCCTTGTCCTCTTGCCCACGTGCCTGGGCAGCCGCCGCAAGGCTTGGGCAGCCCCGCCCCGGAATGCGCATGCCCGATCGTGGCCGAGCTTGCGTGTGCGAGTGAGTGGCCCTGCACGCGCGCGTGGGACGGAGGGCGCCGCTGGAGCATGTCGTCCTCTGTCTGCCCATCCAGGTTACTCCTCGCTACAGGACGAGCTGCTGTCCCCCGCCTCCCTGCACTACGCGCTCCCCTCTCCTCTGCGCGCAGACCAGTACTGGAACGAGGTGGCCGTCCTAGACGCCATCCCCTTGGCGGGCACGGAGCATGACGCCCTGCTGGAGATGTCTGACGTGCAGGTGTGGTCCGCGGGCCTCACGCCCTCGCTGGTCACTGCTGAGGACTCCTCTCTGGAGTGCAGCAAGGCCGAGGACTCAGACGCCACCGGGCCCGAGTGGAAGCTGGAGGGGGTGCTCTCCGAGGGCCCCCGGGGCCCCACGCTGGGCTCTCTGGACCTCGTGGAGGACGACACGGTGGATTCAGACGCCACAAATGGCCTTATCGATTTGCTTGACCAGGAGGAAGGTCAGAGGTCAGAAGAGAAGCTGCCAGGTCAGGAGAGGCAGGAGGACTCCGCAGGTGCAGGGCAGGACTCAGAGGGTGAAGTGTCTCTTATTTCAGGCCAGCAGAGGGCACACGCCCACATCTCAGAAACCCCCACCGTGAGTTGGGCTGTGGACTCGAGCCAGGACAGGTAAGGCTGGGCTGTGGGGCGGGCTGCCTTTTGACATCCCGGGCTTCTGGGGGGTCCTGTACCTAGCAGTGAGTAAGGAGGAACTTTTCCATGCTGCTTCCCCCCAAACCCTGTGTGCTAAACGCCCTGGAGGAAATACTTCAGTAAGGTGCCAGCTCGGCCCTGCGCCTCCCAGCCAGCACGCAGGCCTCTGTGTTGTGACAAAGAGCGGAGCTGCGTCTGCCAAGGGCCAGTCCTTCCCCACCCCACCCCACTCCTGTGCAGCCCCCAGGAGAGAGGCTGGGGTGCTGGGATGGGGAGAGCAAATGTCAGGCTGGGACAAGCCACGGCCCTGGCAGTACCGCAGAGCCGGGCGCTCTGGGCCCCGGGCACTGCTCCGTGTCTGATTGTCAAAAGCAAACCATAATTGGAAACCTGGAGCACCAGGGCCCAGGCGAGTGCCAGTCACAGGGCTGCATGTGACGGAGCTGATAAGGCTGCCCTTTCTAGTTACGCCTCTTCGGAGGAGAGAGGCCAACTGGGCTTATCCGGGCAGGACAGAGCTTCAGCCGTTGAAGATGGTTACCCTCCTGGGTAGCTCCTGACCCTGCTTCCCTCTGTGAGAAGGCCTGGGACCCAGCCAGCGGCAGGATGCGGGCTGGCAGTGCAGGCGGAAGGGCCTCGTGCGCCTCGGTGGACACAGAGTCCCCAGGCCACATCCATGTGATGGACACCCCGCCGCACCCAGGCGCTTGGGCTAAGTGCAGAGGGGTCTTGGGGCGAGAGCGAGACAGACAGACGAGTGACAGGTATCACCTCGGCCTCTGGGGCTGGCCCAGGAAGGCCGTGACCGAGGCCCTCTCCTCTCTATTGCTTTGCTGCTGTTTCCCCAAAGCACTGGTTCCTGTGCTCCCGGGAGGCCGTGGCCACCCCCCGTGGAGCTCAGGTCCGGCCAGGCTGTGGGAAACCTTTCCGCTTCCCACCCGGGTCCCCCTCCCAGAAGCCCCGGCAGACAGCGCCTCCCCAAGGAGGAGCTGCTCAGTGTGGCCCCATCCCCCAGCAGGATGGAAAGCAAAGCCGTTTAGGAGACAGGATAGCCTGGACTCATTCAGTGTCCCAGATGAACCCTTGGATTCATGAGGAAAATTGGGCAGGCTGAGCTGGGAGGATCCAAGGTGAAACTGGGCCTCCCAACCACCTGCAGTGGCCCTTTGCTCAGCAAGCACTGATTCGATGCCCGTGTGTGTGCCGGCAGCGTCCCTAGACGGGGACCAGGGGCCTGGCGGCCAAGCCTCAGAGCATGACCTGCGGGCTCTGTGACCTGGCGCAGCCCTCCCGTGGGGACAGATGGATTTCATTCATTCATGCAACAGTGTGTATCGAGGCCAGCTGTGTGCCAGGCCCCTGTGCAAATGCCTCCGAGCCAGGGATGTGGCCTTGAGCAAAACACAGTTGCCACCCGCATGATATTTATGTTCTGAACAGCAGTCCCCAACCTTTTTTGGCACCAAGGACCAATTTCGTGGAAGACAGGTTTTCCACGAAGCGGGGTGGGGGAGGGGGATGGTTTGGGGATGATTCAAGCACATTGCATTTATTGAGCCCTTTATTTCTATTCTGATTACATCAGCTCCACCTCAGATCATCAGGCACTAGATCCCGGAGGTGGGGGACCCCTGTTCTAGGGGGGAAGCTGACCCTAAACAGATAAAGTAAATGGAATGGAAAGTAATTAAGAAAAGACATGCTCATCAGTGCTGAGTGCTTCAAAGAAAAAATAAAGTAGGAAAGAAAAAGAAAAAAATAAAGCAGCAAAGGGGGTGGTTGGAATTACAGAGAAGGCGGCCAGGAACACCTGAGAGTGACTCAGAGGAAAGACGTCGAGGAATTCAGGTGATGAGGCCTGTGAGCATCTGAGCAGAGGTGCCCTCAGAGGCCCAGCTGGTGCAGAGGCCTCGGAGCAGAGCATGCCCCCCGCACTCCAGGGACAGTGAGGAGCTGGCTGCGCCCAGAGCAGGGTGATCAGCGAGGTGGAGGAGCCCAACACGGCAGGCCTCGGAGTCCTGGAAGGACTCTGGTGCTTCCTGGGTGAGATGGAGAACCGTCGGAGGGTTTTGAGCAGAGATCCGAGGTGATGTGGCCACAGCCGGACACGGCCAGGGGTAGAGGCAGGGAGACGAGCTGCAGGAAAGAGTCCGTGGTGACGTGGACCCAGATGGTTGGCCAGGAGTGGTCGTGCTCAGGATGTATTTTTGGAAGTTGAATCCCAACAATTTGCAGGCAAATAAGATGTAGCGACTGAGAGAAAGACGGGTGTCTAAGTGGACACGGGTGTCCTTGAGCTGACACCTGAAGGACCTAGGGTGCTGTCTACTGCAGGACAAGGCCTGGGAGGAGCCCCTTGGTGAGGACTTGAGCCCCCGAGATGCCCATAAGAGGCCTCCAGGGCAAGTGTTGAGGAGGCTGTTGGACACACAGGCCTGCAGCTCAGGGAAGAGCTGCTGGGGACCCACAGGTGGGGTTAAAGCCACCCCCGGGAAGCAGGTATAGACAGGGAGAAGTCTGAGAACTGAGCCTGGGCCCTTCCAGGGTCAGACACCGGGGAAGTTAGGAGGAGACACAAAGGACACTGAGAAGGAGCAGCCAGAGAGGGAGGGAAGAGTGGGCACGTGTATCCCTGAGGCCGTGGGAGAGCATGCTCAGAGGGGGTGGGGGGCATCTCACCTGCTGAGCCCCGGCATGCGGGCCATGGGGTGGGAGTGACATGGCAGGGGGCTCGACAGCGCTGGGTGGGACGACAGGTGTGGGGACCCCCGATGACCAGACCATCACGGGGCCGCAGGAGCAGAGCCGTCCACTCAGAGGACAGGGCTCAGCAGCACTGATGTCTGGGTCTCTCCAGATAGGGCAGATGCTGTGTGATGGATCATGCCCTCCCAGCCTCCAGAGGGTAGGGTAGGATGTGCGTTGGACAGGGAGGACCCCCAGGAGTGGAGGCTGGGGCTGACCGGTGTCCTCGGTCTCTTCCCGGGGGCCAGGGTGCACGACTGGGATGCAGAAGGCTCCATTGTCTCCTACCTGCAAGAGACCGCACACGGCTCCTGGCCGGAGGAGGCCCCGCTTGGCCCACGCTCATTCCAGAGGACGGTCGGCGGCTCTCCGGAGCACGAGGAGGGTCCAGGGCCTGCGGCTGAGCAGTCGGAGGCTGGCAGGGAGCGGAGACCACATGGCCCCCAAGAGTGGACGCAGGAGGCTGGCAGCACCTTCTCCCTCCAGGTAAAGGCAGGCGCCCTCGGGCAGGGCCCCCTGATGCTCCATCCAGAGGACCAGGGCCTCCGGCGTCTGCTCACTCGCTCAGATCCCTGCCGGGAGTGGTTTCTGTCTTTCAAGGTTGGGGTGGTGGCTTCTCTTTCTGTCTGTTCACCTATCGGCCTCTGTGATCCCTCTGAGGGTGGGAAGGGGCTCTCCTTGACGGGGGTCCAGAGACTCCCAGGCACACCTATGGTGCCCCCTTCCCGCTCCCCCCTCCAGCTGCCCTTCATATGCCCAAGGTGGTCACAGGAACAGAGGAGGGCTTTGTAGTTGTTGTTCAGTCACTAAGTCCTACGCGACTCTTTGCGATCCCATGCACTGCAGCACGCCAGGCTTCCCTGTCCTTCACTCTCTCCCCCAGAGTCTGCTCAAGCTCATGTCCATTGAGTCAGTGATGCCATCCAACCATCTCATCCTGTGTCACCCCCTTCTCTTGCCTTCTATCTTTCCCAGCATCAGGGTCTTTGTAGGGCTGGTTTTGTTTATTTTCTTTTTCCGTCATGTTTTAGGAAGAAGGCCTTAGAACCCAGAGGCCTGGCCGCTGGGCTGACTTGGGTCTTACCCTATTTTGGGGGCTAAGTACCAGCTCCTTTCCTCCTGGCCCCTGGGTTCCCTTGTGTAAATGAGGTAGAGAAAGAATTGTCACCAGGGTTCCCTGGGATCTCTGTGCCCACATGGGTGGATCCCCATGGGGACCGACTGGGATGGGGGGAGCGACCCACACACAGGCTTTAGCCTCCACCCTCCCTTCAGTCCCCCCAACTTATTTATTCCCTTTTGTCTTGACTCCCCATTTCTATGGACATCTGTTCCAACGTGTTTTTGAAACCTTTTTGTATTGTGAAAAATTACAGATAGATACAAAACCAGATAGGATAGCCTATCACCTTCAAGCACACACACACTTCCCCCTGACATTATCTTGAAACTAATCCCAGATGTCTTATGGTTTTGTGTGCGTGCTATCTGACTCTTTTCAACCCCATGGATGGTAGCCCACCAGGCTCTTCTGCCCATGGGATTCTCCAAGCAAGAATACTGGAGTGGGTTGCCATACCCTCTCCAGGGGATCTTCCCAACCCAGGGATCCATCCCTCCTCTCTTATATCTCCTGCATCGGCAGGCAGGTTCTTTACCACTAAGTGCCACTTGGGAAGCCCCTTGTGATCTTGACATCTGTTTTTTTTTAAATAATTTTATTTATTTATTTACTTTTGGCTGTGCTGGGTTTTCGTTGCTTGGCGCAGGCTTTTCTCTGGTGGCGACGAGCGGGGGCCGCTCTTCCTTGCGGTGCAGTGGGCAGGCTTCTCGTGGCGGCGGCGTCTCTTGCTGCAGAGCACGGGCTCCAGGCACGTGGGCTTCAGTCGTTGCCGCTCACGGGCCCTGGAACTCGGGCTCAGTTTTTGTGGCGCACTGGGTTTAGTGGTTCTGTGGTACGTGGAATCGTCCCGAGTCAGGGATCGAACCCGTGTCCCCTGCATTGGCAGGTGCATCGTTATCCACAGAGCTGCCAGGGAAGTCCTTGACATCTCTTTTCACTTGCGTTTGTATGAAGTGTGAGGCACTGCTCTGTAAACATGTACCGATACATTTAGCGCACCCATCCCGTGGGCTCCGCGCCTCCCAGGCCCCCCGTCTTCCCTGTGTACATGTCCTCTTCCGCCCTCCCCTTCGCTGCTGGCTTCTCCCCCACCCCGATCCCAGCCCGAGCCTCGCAGGCCCCTCTGAGGACCCCAGGACCAGGCAGACTCCACCATGGCCCAGGTCTGCTGGCTGCCAAGAGGTGCCAGGAATTAAACAGGGTTTTATTTAGAAGGCGTCCCTGCCAAAGACATGCCTCTGATGGCCAGGCCGCTGCACCAGTTTTTAACCCCAGGCCACCCCGTGTGCTCCTGGTGGTTGGACTGCACCCACTTCTGCCGCTCCTGGTCGTGCGCACTTGTCCCAGAGCCCCAGGCCCACCCTCCACCCCGCTTCCCCTGGGTCTGTGCCCCCCACCGTGAGTCCTGGGGACAACACTGCTCAGGAGGCTCTCTGTGCTCCGCTTCGTGGGGCGGGGAAGGACTGGAGAGAAAGCAGGATCCTGCAGAAGCCAACCCTCTCTGGTCATTGGGCCCAGCTGCCCCATTTACAGATGAGGAAACTGAGTCCCAGGAGGCCCAGCGTTAGGGCAGGGAGAGTCCCAGACCTCCTGGTCCCGGGTGCCAGGAGCGGGCAGGGCCCGCGCCTCCCCGTCTAGGGCGGATGGGAGGGTTGGCGAACTGTTTCCTCGTGGTCTCCGGGGGCCCCAGGGGATGAGCGAGAGGCTGTTTAAGGTGACAGTGTGCAGAGCACCTGTTGACTGCCATTTTCAATGAGCCTCAAAGCACAGTGGGGGCTGGGGGTGGTTGCTGTAACTAGGGACTTCAACCCGGAAGGCAGCCAGCCCCTCTCTTCAGCCTGGTGGGCAGCATCTGACCTTGAGCTCCTGGCCCAGACTCAGGCCCAGGGCTCCGGGGCCCCCTGCACGCGCCGTGTCTGCGTCCCTGGTTCTCCTGTGTTGCGATGAGACAAGTCATTAACCTCTCTGTGCTTCCGTTGCCCTCGCCTGACGTGGGAACACCAGAGACACGACGGTGTTAATGTAACCGAGTTGATGTGTGAAAGGGCACGCAGAGCCCTGCCGGGGCAGTAGGCCGTGTGGGGTGAGGGCTGTCACGGTCCCTTGCGGTGGGTGGGCTCACAACCCACCCCTCATCTTGACGACTGGAGAAACCAAGGCCCAGCGGAGCGCCCCCCCTCCCAGCCACCCCGCTAGGCCTCCAGAGTCTCAGCATGGTGGCGGGGGGCGGGGTTGTGCAGGGTCAGGGTGCCAGTCCTGATCCCGGTTCTTCCCTCCACGCCTGCTGGTGCCCAGAGAGGAGCAGCCCCATCCTGGAAACGGGACTCCTTTGAGCTTCAGCTGCTGGGCTCCCTTGGGAAGCCAGGCCTGCAGAGGCAAGTTGCAGGCGCCCGGTTCCTGCCCCTGGCACTGCCAACCCCGCCTGGGAAGAGCCGTGAAGGAAAGTCCTTAAATAGATAAGCTGGGGACCAGCCTGCATTTAGGGTGGCTCTGCTGCCTAAGGCAGAGGCAGGGGGCCTCCGAGGGCCGCAGGGCTCATGAAATCGCACCGGCTCCCAAGGCCCCCACCACCAGTGCTGGACACCTGCACTCCTGGGGCTGACCACTCACCCGGAGGGGAGTGCTATTTTTGAAACAAACCCTGTACCCTCCAGGATGTTAGCTGGCCCCACCCCACGAGCAAGCAGGTGGGTGTCCCCGTGGACCTGGCTGTAGCCGCCCAAGACACACATCAGGAACCACGTTCTGTAGATGTCTCATTTCTCCCGAGTCTGAACGGGACCCTTTTCCTGGCACGGCTAAAGCTGCCTCCAGCTGGCACAGGGGCGGGCTCTCGGGGGTGGGGGTGGGGGCAATGTTGCTCACAGTGCCCTTTAACACGCACGTCCGGTGCCCGGGACGCACACACCTGCCGGCTTTCCTCTGGCCCCGCCAGACAGCCGGGGCAGCTGGCTCGGGAGCTAGAATTACTGGGGACTGACGTCAGCCAGGCCAGGGTGCAGAGGCGGGCGTTCAGCCGGGCGGTCACTCGGGTGGAAGTTCCACCGGGGGGCCCTGCAGCCTCCCACGCATGGGCAAGAATGGAGCGGGTCCTGGGGGGCCTCCAGAGTCCCCGGGGAGAATGAGTGGCTGGCCCCGCCACCCTGGCTCCACAGGCCCTGGAGGCCTGGGCTGCTGAGCAGTCGAGTATGTGGACCTTCGTCACCCAGCTCCTGGTCACTCTGGTGCTGCTGGGCTTCTTCCTAGTCAGCTGCCAGAATGTGGCGCACATCGTCCGGGGCTCCCTGGGATTTGTGCTCAAGCACGTCCACCAGGAGCTGGACAAGGAGCTGGGGGAGAGTGAGGGGCTGAGCGACGACGAGGAGACCATCTCCACCAGGGTGGTCCGGCGCCGGGTCCTCCTGAAGGTAACCCGGTGGGGGGCGGGGGCGCGAGTCCGCATGCCCCGCGGGAAGAGAGGTCAGTCGGCCTGGCTGGGGGTTGCAGGGATGTGCAGCACTCCCTCGCCCTCCCCACCCCCGTTCCTCCACGATGGCCGAGAAGGCTCCGCTCTGGGACTCAGGAGGCTGGCCCTCCTCCTGCTTCTCTGTTCTCAGCCAGTTCAGGGAGGCAGCAAGACCCCCCTTGGGGCGCAGGTGTCTTTGGACTGGGCATTCTTCCCCTTAAAGCACCGTCGGAGGAGACGTCAGGGTCTCCCTCCCTCTCCCAGGAGCTCCTCTGTAAACCTGCATCGCGGGCCCTGTTTTGCCCACTCCCGGACCAGTTACTCGGCGCTCCTCCCAACCTCAGGCCCAGGGCCCCAAGGGGTGCCCCCCACTGGACTTGGGGCAGCTGCTGGTCCGTCCAACTCACTTCTTGCTGAGCTGCAGTTTCCTGCCAGGGTGGGGTCTCGTCAGACTCTGGCTGCTGCTGCTTCTGCTACCTGATTTCCTTACTGGGCTTCCCTGATAGCTCAGTGGGTAAAGAATCCGCCTGCAATGCAGGAGACCTCGGTTCAATTCCTGGGTTGGGAAGATCCACTGGAGATGGGATAGGCTACCCACTCCAGTATTCTTGGGCTTCCCTGGTGGCTCAGCTGGTAACGGCTACCAACTCCAGTATGGCCTGGAGAACTCTGTGAACTGTGTAGTCTATGGGGCCACAAAGAGTCGGACACAGCTGAGCGACTTTCACCTCCCCTTTCTTTCCATCCTTCTCCGAACCTATCCATCTCTAGTTTTCTCCCTTCCTCTGATTCCAGGGGAATGAGCTTCAGAATATTCCAGGGGAGCAGGTGACGGAGGAGCATTTCACAGATGAGCAGGGCAACGTCGTCACCAAGAAGGTAGGTGCAGAGTCCCCCCTGAGCCGGGCAGAGGGCTTTGGGCTCACCCTCAGCTTCTTGCTACCGCCCTAACAGCAGGATAAGCCCAGCTCAGGTGGGATGGTTCGGGTACCGCCGCAGTCCAGACGTGGCGATCCTTACTTTGCCTGATTCAGCCTGAGCTCAGCTGTGGTGGCTGTGTTCCAGAAGGAGGGGGCCTCATGGATACAGCCCAAACCTAGTCCTGTGACGCCTGGCCCTGACAACAGTGCAGGGGTCCCCATGGGGCTTCCTGAGATACCGGCACGAGAATGCATGGGGTTGGCAGCAGGTTTCCACAGGGAGCTGCAATTCTGCCAGACAAGCGCTGTGCTGGGTGTGGGCTGAGGCTGGCCGGTGTCGCTCCAGTGCTCACTCTCAGTCAGAGCAGGGCCCGGTCTTCCCTTTCGAACGAGGAGCTTCATGCTTGTGTGTGGTCTCACCTTCCCACTCCTTGCACACGGTCGGTGCAGAGCAGACAGTCATTGGCAAATTCAGATGTGTAAATAGGGAATAGACGGTCGAAGGGACAGACACGCCCTCCCCGTTAGGGGCTGGCCATCATGCAGGGAAGACAGTGTAAATGTCCATCACACGCCAGGACAGGCAGCATGGACCCTGTAGGCTAGAGATGGAAGTCATGGGGGTCAGACTTGCTCGCCTCTGAGCCCCACTGAGACCCCCTCTGCAAATTCTAGGCCTTCTGAGACTGCCCAGTACAGGCTCCCCACCCAACCAGAGGGGTCCGAGGCCACCCCTGACCTTGACCACAGGGAAGGGCACCTGGGGTCACAGCCCGCGTCCACCCCATCCCCACACTCCGGGACCTGCCCCTTTTCAGGCTCTTCCTCGATGGCTTCCCCAAGCCCCTCCTGCCCCCCCTCGTTTTTCCAGATCGTTCGCAAAGTTGTTCGCCAGATAGACCCATCTGGAGCCGATGACACCCAGGAGTTTGAGGAGGTGATTTCCGAGGGGCCCCCGGAGGACCCTAGTGAGATGGAGGCGGACACTGATTCCTTTATGACTCACGCCAAGGTACTGCCAGGGCCGTGGCCTCCCAGGCCCTTGCCCTTCCGAGGGGCCGGCCCGTGACCTCCGCTGCCCCCTGCACCAGCCCGCCTGGGGCCCTCCTCTCACCTGTCTGCCAGCTCCCCCTTGAGCCTCCTGGCGCTGGTGGCCCTGCTCCTGCCGTCTCTGTAGGGTGCCTGTCCTCTCCAGCCTTCCCGCGTCTCTCTGTGTGATCTGTCCTGCCTTTTGTCTGAACTGCTGTCTCCAGGTGGAGCTGAGAGGAAGTGGCCTGCAGCCGGACCTGATAGAGGGCAGGAAGGGGGCTCAGATAGTGAAGCGGGCCAGCCTCAAAAGGGGGAAGCAGTGATCTCCAGCCCCTCCTGTGGAATGGCCTCTTTGGAGGTAACACAGGAATCGGTCTTTTCTGCATGGCCCGGTCTCCTGCCGCCCCCATCTCTGCCAGGGCCGCACACTGCACATCCCCATCCTTCAGCCAACTCCCGCCTCTCCCAGCATGAGGTGTGAGGACCAGGCATGGCTGTGGTCTCCAAGCTCAGACTCCCGCTTACTAACAGTGCCCTCCTCGAGCGAACAGTCACAGCCTGTTCCCATTCCCTGCACCCATTCCCCAGGAGTGCAAAAATAGATGCGGGACACGTCCTTCCCTGAGTGAGAAGCACTGGGTGCATCTCCATAGGGTCATTATCCTGGAAGCCCAGCCCAGCAAGGGAGCCTGAGGGGTGGGGAGCAGGGCCCCAGAGGGTGCAGTGGGGTCAGCTAGCTGTGAGGCTTCAGTACACATGCCCAGGGAGATCGGGGAGAGGCCTGGAACCCAGCTGTGCCTTGAACCCAGAATCCAAGGCTTCCATTCTCCTTGGCGTTTCCTGAAGCATGTGACTCCCTGGCTTTCTAGGAAGAGGCAAAGTTAACAACAGGAGGCTGTAGGTGGCTGCGGGGAGGCTGGGGCATGATGTGAAGTGCGGAAAGGAAGGACGCCGTGAAGATGCGGCGAAGGCTCTCCGGTGGGCTGAGCCATGCTGGGTGGGGGGCTTCGAGGCCAGCTTGGACCTGCATCCTCCCTGACGGGTCCTGTACTGAGCTGCCCCGAGGCCCTTCGCTGTGCCCAGCTCGGGTCAGCTCAGTACCGGGCGCGTCGGGGTGGGAGACGGCCGGAAGCAGGAAGCACGTGGCCCCAGTGCCCACTCACACACCGGGTTGTAGTCACTTACACCCCCAGGGCCTGGCTCTGGGCCCGCAGCCAGCAGGCTTGCTTTCTGCACTCGGCAAAAAAAAAACGCAGGGCCACTGTCTCCCGAGCCCCCAGAAGTGCTGACTCTGGGCTTCCCTCAGCACTTGGGGAAAAAAAAAAAGTCTTGCCTATCCAGTCATAGGATAAAATTAGACCTGACTTCTCAGCAGCTTAAGGAGGTCACCGCGTTAACCCTGACACTGCCAGGGACCCAGCGGGCTGCTGGTTTAGGGCATCAGCTGTGGTTAGTCCTGGAAATAATCCAGAGGTGCAAATACTTTGAGAAAGCAGAGCGAAGGCAGAGTACACTCTTGGGCCTTGTTTTTCTCAGGCCAGCGACGTTTGGCTCAAGTTCCGCTGGTGTTCCTGAACCGGAGAAAGGCGGGTTCATGGATTCCAAATAATTGCTAACTTGCGCAGTCGCCTACTAGCTACAGTTTATTGTAACCCCCAAACCCAGCACACCCAGCGCTTCCCTCCTGGGGCCTTTCAGGGACGTGCAGGGGGTGAAGCACTAAGTCCCCTGCAGGCCTGTTCCCAGTGGAGGTCAGACAAGGTGACCGTCTCTCCGTCCCCGTTTCAGATCACACTCAGATCCAGCATCCTTTTGGTATCTATTTAGTGTCACCTTTTTAAATTTTTTTTTTGCATCTTTGTGCTGTTGGTTGGTGATTTCGCTGTTATAAATGGCCCTGCTGTCTCGTGTCGCTAAGAGCAGCAGGGCTGTGGTGGGCCACGTGGAGGAAATCCGTGTGTTAGATGAGCTTCATTCAGTCATGAGTTAAAGCTCTGCGGGACACGAGTTCAGTATTAATAACGCATCAACATCCACTTGACCCTTGAACAACTTGGGACTTAGGGGGCGCTGACCCTCCAGGCAGTTGAAAATTTCAGCACTGCTCTGTCTGCCTAAAAAACAAAGGCCTTGATGAATGACTCACCCCCAGGGCAGAAAGCTGGAACAGTCTGGATAGAATCCTGGGCTCAAACGCTGGTTCTTTCAACTCTTCGTGCTGTGATCTGTAATTCAATACGATCGTCCCCATATTCAGTTCATTTAAAGATCCTGTGAAATGAAAATGCAAGTACTGTATTTATTGAAAAATAAAGCCGACGTATAAGCGGATCCGTGCAGTTCAAACCCATATTGTTCAAGGGTCAGTGGTACATTAAGTATGCTGTCTTGATCAGAAATACACAGGGTTGTGTGTTTATAGGTTGAAAAACATGTCGTGACCAGCGGCTGGCAGGAACCCTGAGCGGCACTTTGCTGGGGAGCAGTGGACCAGGCCTGGCTAATTTAGGGGTCCTGGCGACTCGAGAGAACATGCTTCCTGCAGACAATGAGAAGTGACTGTTTGAGAGAGAGTGGAAGCTGGGCAGGGGTCCAGGGTCCAGGCCTGGCTCCTCCTGCTCCTCAGGCTTCTGTCTCCTACCGGGAGGATGAGATGTGTGACACTCTGGTTCTACTGTTGTTTAGCCACTGAGTTGTGTCCGATTGTTTGCAGCCCCTTGGACTACAGCCCAGCGGGCTTCTCTGTCCGTGGGATTCCCCAGGCAAGAATACTGGAGTGGGTTGCCATTTCCTTCTAGGCTTAAAAATAACCATGGTAACCGTGAGGGCGACTGTGAGGAGTCAGGAGAACACAGGTGTATCCTGGCACTCAACCAGCCGCAGGTCTTACGTGCAGCGTGACCCAGGCTGGTCAGCTGACCTCTCCAAGCCTCAGGTGCCCCAGCGGCTTCCCTTTGTAGGGGGGTTATGGCGATCTGTGGGTTTACGTTCGTCAAAGGATTTTCTAAATTGTCCAGTCCTGGTCCACTGCTTTTCAAAGTGCCGCCCACATCCCTGTGTCACCCACATCCCGGCGCCTGGTGACAGGGCAGACTCCCGACCCTGCCCAGCACTACTGAGCCAGTCCTGGAGCTCAGGCTTGGGGCGAGCTCCAGTGATTTTGATGCAGACTGAAGAGTGGGTTAGTAGGACCCATTCTGGTTCTTCTTCCCAAACGGCCCAGAAACGCTGTGGCACAGTGGTAGACTTGACGCCTAAAAGGTGAGCTGAGATGAGATGGTGACAGTTGGTTCAAAGCAGTGGAACAGCCCAGAGGGCAGAACACCCCGACCCCCCGGTGCCCACTCCAATTCCACACCTGTCCTGCCTGCCCTTGGGAAGGATTTTGCGTGAGTTCTGGCAGGTGGGGGAGGGCGCTTCCTAGTCGCATAGAAGGAGCTAGAAAATTGCTGTGGAGTCAAGCCTGGTCAGTGTGCAGCAGGCAGTAGCAGCTGGTGGGTTCTGCTCTAGGTCCGAGAATCAGGGTGTCAGTGCCACCAAGGCACAGCAGGGAGCAGGCAGCTGGTGCCCTCTAGGTTAGAGGTGCCCAGCTGGGTGCTGGGCAGCGCCATGCATGGGATAGCTGTCGCTTTTTTTGTTTCCTGTTTTAAGAGACACTTCTCATTCAGACACTGTGGTTGCGCGCCTTGTGTTAGCTCTGAGGAAAGAGAGTATTTTAATAGTTAGTAAGTAACTGCTAGCCGCTTCAGTCCTGTCTGACTCTTTGTGACCCCGAACCAGGCTCCTCTGTTCACAGGATTTCCCAGGCAAGAATAGTGGAGTAGGTTGCCATTTCCTTCTCTAGGGGATCTTCCCGACCCTGGGAACAAACCCAGATCTCCAAGAATTGCAGGCAAATTCTTTACTGTCTGAGCCACCAAGGAAGCCCAGAGTATTTTAATAAGTGAAAGTTAACCTGTAAAGAACCCACCTGCCAGTGCAGGAGACCTAAGAGACTCGGGTTCAATCCCTGGGTCGGGAAGATTCCCTGGAGAAGGGAATGGCAACCCACTCCAGTATTCTTGCCTGGAGAATTCCATGGACAGAGGAACCTGGCGGGCTACAAGTCCATGGGGTCGCAAAGAGTTGAACACAACTAAAGCATCTTAGCACAGCACAGTCTCCGTAGGAGGAGACAAAGAGGGCTGAGGTCGTGTTTTGTTTACTTTCCTCTTGTTTTAAGTGACAGTCCACTCTCACCCCCGGCCTCCGGAGGTATATTAGAGCCTGGGGCTGTGGAAGAGAGGAGGTACCCCCAGACACTGGCAGGGGTAGGGGCTGGTGGCACACACAGAGAAATGACATGAGGGAAAGAATCTGACCTGCCCAGCCACTTGGAGCTGCTGGAGGCTGTTGTCTTAGCGTTTTGGGGGGTGAGACCTTTCTGGAGGGGCACCCTGGGCAGTGGCAACCAGAGGTCCATGCTCCCTGTCCACCCCTGCTGCTGCCAGCCGGTCCCAACGCCTCCTAGAGCTGAGCTCACCCAGACACAGGAAGAGCAGTTACCCAAGAATCATCCCTCTCTGCCTTGAACCTTCTCCTCTGCTCTGTATCAGGGCCAAAGAGCAGGAGGAAGATCCTAGCTTGTCTTCCCCAGGCTCAGTATTCTATACGGTCTCTTACAAGCAGTGGGCACAGTGCTAGGGCAGGCACTCTGGCGCCCACGGGAAGGGTATGTATGTGCCATACTAAGTCGCTTCAGTAGTGTCCAACTCTTTGTGACCCTATGGACTGTAGCCCACCAGGCTCCTCTGTCCATGGGATTCTCCAGGCACGAACACTGGAGTGGGTTGCCGTGACCCCCTCCAGGGGATCTCCCTGACCCAGGGATCTAACCCGAGTCTTTTACATCTCCTGCATTGGGAGGCGGGTTCTTTACCACTGGCACCACCTGGGAAGCCCCCCGCAGGAAGAGTTAAGGCTGGCTACTGCCCTCAGAATGTTGATACTCCAGCCAGAGAAGTAAGCAGATGAGCGACAGGACAGACAGGACGGAGCGTTTCCGGATCCCAGCCACGGCAGCATCCAGTACCACTGTGTCCTGAGTGCTTCCTAGATGGCTAGCTGTCCAGCATCACAAGAGTCAAACAAACTGCATCCTACTCCTGGCCTCGTTTTACAGCAAGGGAAACCAAGTCCCCGACAGTATAAGTAACCTGATCGAGACTACAGAGCAGGAAACCAGCAGAGACAGGATATGAGTGCAGGCAACCTGGCTTCACAGTTCATGCTCTTAACCAGACTGTTCGTTACATGCCAGGCAGTAACACAAGAGGGGAGAGAGAAGGGGAGCTGGAGTTTTCAGGAGGGCTTCCTGGAGGAGAGGGCTGGAGGGCAATGAGCCAAACCTCAGCTGAGAGGAAACTGGATGGCGTCCTTGATGGAGGAGCCGAGGTCAAAGGCAGGCAGCAGCGGGCATGGGAGTTTGGACTCCAAGGAGGTGGCGTTGCTAACAGGGACACGGGCCGTGGTGGAGGGGTCCCTTCCAGGGCGACAGCTCACTCACGCCATAGCGGCAGCAGGCCTGGCTTTTCAGTCTAGCAAGGAACTTAACCCCACTCTCCATCCCCTGAGTTTCCCTTGGTCACCTCCAGCCTCCCCAACCTTGACTCCTGTGGGACCCACGATGAGCTCCCCGCCTGGAGACAGCTGTGCCTCAGATGAGCTTCTGCCTTTCCGAATCACTTCCGGCCCCACTTAGGAGGCTGTCCGCTCCTCTTCACATTACGTTCCTACAGACAGAACCCTACTTGGCCGATCCTGGAAACACGGAGTTTTACCCCCCAGGCTGGAAGGCGAGGCCCCGTGGGCTGGCAGGGGTGCCATGTGGCCGTGACTCATAGGCTGCAGAGTTCAACTTCACTCGGCAGGCACAGCTGCCGTCTTCCAGCCTGATCCACCTCGTCTCCTGGGGAGAAGGCATCTGGTTTTCAAAGACCTCTTGGCCCCAGTTGAGTCTGTCCATCCACAAGACCTGGGGAGAGGACCCAGAGGCCACCGACAGAGCTGTGGACAGAACCAGAGCGGCACTGAGGTCCCTTGAGGCCACAAGCTCCCAAGGCCACGCCCGCTCCATGCAGGCTGGCACAGAGGAGACATCCGTGCCCGTTGGCTGGACTGAACTGAACACAGCGGGGCTGTGCTGCCTAGCCCTGCCCCTCTCCTGGCCGCTGGGTACACGGGGGGGCCTCTCCCCAGGTGACCATGTCGTCCAGGGAACTCATCCGCTGGGCATGGAGCCAGGGGCAGCCTCTAGGTCAGGGAGCAGTGTTTCAAGGAAGGTCCTCTCCGGGCTCAGCACCTTGCAGCTCCTGCTTTGCTTGGGGAGGCCGCTTTTCCTGATTCACTCCTGCCCCGGGGCCACCAGCGCAAAAGCTCAGGATGGTGGGGTTTGTTTGTTTGTTTTGCTGGGGGTTGCGCCTCTTCTAAGTGACTCCTTCTCTCTGTGTGCCCCCCAGGATCACACCTCGACACCCAACCCTTGAACTCCACACACTCTGCCACGCATCCAGGAGGAGAGCTGGCCCGGAGGCCCCGCGCACGCGTCCCTGGAGGCTGACGGCATGACCTCTGTAAGGGACTTCCTTTAGTCACCTATTCGCATGAACGACTGTAGACGCATGACCTACAGTCTTCAGTCCTGCCTCTAGTGATGGTGGATCTCTGTGGGGAATTTGGACTGAAGCAGCAAGAGGGAGTGTGCAGAGAGAGAGAGGGACGCAAAACACGCGCAGGAGAGCGCCAAAGGCAACAGCAAAACAAGGGCTCTTTTGTGGCTGGGATGAGATGTTTTTTTAAATCATTTCAATTTCAACTTGTTATAGGGTACTTTTTTTTTTTTTCAACCTCATTCTGTAGGAAATCCATGTGAGCTTCCTGGAAAGGGAAAAAAAAAAGAGCTTCCTAGAAAGGGAAAAAAAAGAAAAATAGACATGAAATCAGTTCCACACCTTTAATCCCTTGCCCTCATCCGCCAGCCTTCCGAACCCACACAATTCCATGCTCCATGTGTGACCATCCTTGCCGGTGGACCGAACCTTCCAGAGCCTTCCAGAATGCGCTACACGGCATCAGGACACACAAACACACCCACATATGCACACCTCTCCCCTCTGCTCAGTATACACACAGATTTTACTGTGATGTCCGAGGCTGTATTGACTCTCCTGTGGATAAACTGGAATTTTTTTTATGTTCTCTCTCTCTCTCTCTCTCTCTCTCTCTCTTTCTGCCAGTATTAAATATCTTCCAATGGAAAATCATTACCTTCAGAATGCATTCGGGGGTTCCTTGTGTCAGGGACTTAAGAATCTGAGGCGAGGACCCCCCACCCCAGGCTTAGCTGCAGGGCTCCAAGGGAGCCAGTGCCCCATCCGGAAGGGTCTTTGCTCTCAGCTGGGGGAGGGCCGATGGCTGTCCAGGATCGCACCAGCATGTTCAATAGAGAAGAGGTTTTCTATACCTTCAAGCACTTATATCTTAGCCTGTGTTCAAAGTGTAAACTGTACAGTAATCAAGCCTTGTGTATATGAAAAACAATAAATACTATGCAAACCAATAGAAACACGTTAGCAGTACGTACAGAGCACTCACAAACAGCTCGGCTCCTGAGGACTTCTCCAGGCTGCGGGAGGAGGAACTCCACAGCCTGTCTTTCAGTGAAAGAGGAAGGAAGGGCATAGGGCTAGCGAATACGACCTGCCCGGTTCTTAGGTCAGCCGCCTCCCCCAGCCAACCAGGTCTCCCGGAGCGAACTTGGTGCTCTAAGTCCAGGCAACCGGCGGGATGGGGTGGAGAGGCAGCCCAGGGGGGCGCGGGCGGAGCGCAGGGGGAGAGCCGGCGGACCACCAGGAGGCCCCAGCCAGGAAGGAGACCCTCCTGGCCCAGGGCTCCCCTGCCGTCAGGGCAGGAAGACTTGGTTCCTCGCCTCGGTGCCATCAGGGAAGAGCCTTAAAGTTACACCAGAGCCCCCGACCCGGCAGAGGGAGGCCCGAATCAGCACAACGCGCCCGCCCCGCGGCGCCCTCCAGGCCGGGAGAGAGACTGCAGGCTCTTCTCGGCCGCCCAAGGGCCACACTGCGTGTGGATGTCCGGTCGCCTTCCTCCCCGCCGCTCTGCCGAGGTGTCCTCAGAACACATCCGAACCTTCCAAGTAGCACAGAAGCTCCCTCGACGGCAGAGCGCGCCCCCTACCCCCGGCCGGCCCTAGAGCACCCGTGTTCCGGTGGGTCCCGGCGGGGTCGGGTCGCCGGCCTCCAAGGGGCGCGCGGGAGAGGGAGCCCCCCGAGCGCGCGGGGCGGCGCGCAGAGCATCCTCGCCGCCGCCGGCCTGACCCTTCGCCCGGCCCTGGAGCCCCCGGCCGGCTGGACTCGCTGAAGGCCAAGGAAGACAGGCGCAGGGCCGCCTCCCGCCGCCATCGGCCCCTGCCTCGCCCCGGCGCCCTGCCCCGGTAGCCCCCGTAGAGCCCCGGCCCCGGCCCGGCTGCGCTTTGGCCCCTCGCTCTGTCTGACTTGGCTGCTTGGCCCGCCGCCCCGGCCCTCGGCGGCATGCCGCATCCGCTGCTAGTAGGAGCTTGTAGGGGAGGGGTTTGGGGTCGCCACACGATGCCTAGAGAATGCTGCAGTCTGCACCTTAGACGCTTTTTAGAAGTTTTGGAATTACCTTGATTTTTTTAAATTGTTATGAAAATGATTCTTTTCTTGACTCTCCCACACGGCTCTGTTCTCTGGAGGGAATCTCCCCCCTACCCACCCGTCTCTGATGTATAGACCATTCTCCCTACACCAGCTGAACAAATGTCAAAATTAATAAAGAAACCGACTCATGGCACAGGCTCCCTCTCTCCTTCCGCCTCATCTTTAGGGAGTTGGGCAGCGGGGGAGCGGGGCTGGAGGAGTCTGGGGGTGATCAGTCTGCAGGGAGGCTTGCTCCCCACCTGCCCACCTGCTGGAAACATGGGCAGCCCCTTAATCAGGACCACACATTCTGGGAGAGGCCCCCACCCCAGAGATGGTAGAGCAGATTGCTGTCCCAACCCATAAGGAGCATGTGATGAGGGCCAGTCCAAGATGTTTGGAAGGGGGCAGAGAGAACCACAAACACCAAGGTAGGTGGGAAAGCCCACAGCAGGCGTACACTTACAGGGGACCCCCAGCACTCCCTGTGAAGGTCTATGACCCCTGTACTTGGTGCCAAAGTTCAAGAACTTCCAACAAAACGGCTCTGATTCTAACTAGTTCCTAACACTTCCTGCAAGGCTAGCCGCCAAGCTGGCCTCAGTTTTCTCATCCATCAAATGGGGGGAGGGATCAAGCAAGTAGTAAAGTCTCTTCAGTCTGTCATCCTGGGGTCACTGAACACAAATGCCTTTGTCAACCTTGGCGTGAAATAAGAAATTATTTACTCTGGCTTCTCCTTCCTCCCAAGTTCCCATCATTGTTGGGGGTAGGAGGCAGGGTATATAGCCAAGTCACAGTCATAGGGTCTTAGGAGCGCCCCCAGCCTCAGTGTGATTCTGAAGCCTCTCTCTCAGTATCCAGGCCAAGCTGCCAGGCATGCTATGCACCACCATCACCCAGAGGGATTTGAAGACACAGGTTCAGAATCATAACTGCCAGGGTGGGTTCTGGCGGCCACGCTGGGAACTGGAATGTGGCTTCCCAAATGGTGGTGATGGACAGCTTTGTAGTCCAGCCAGTTAGGACGGATAGAAAACCTTTTCTCTTGTGTTTAATCCAAACTTCCAGAAAAACAAGGTCCACGGCCTTTGTGAGGTCTTTCTCGTGTTTAACCTACGTCACTTGCGCGACAGAGTCACAGCCAGTTCCAGCCTGAGTAAATAACAGAAGTATGGGCAGAGTTGGCTCTCTGTGAAACGGGAGCCATTTCTACAACCTGGGCCCTGGGCCTCCTGCTGAAAACCCAGGAGCAGGCCCATCTCCACCTGCCAAAGGGCAACCGTGGGCTGGAAAGAAAGGGCTCTAGGACTGCCGGGCAGGGAAGGGACACAAGTCCCTTCTGTCTGGCAGCCACTATGTTCCCTGTCATGTAGCATGTCCAAACCAGTGGCATGCTGATGGGCATTTTAAAAGAAACTACAGACGGGGAGGGAGTGAAAGGGAGGTTCAAGAGGAAGGGGACTCAGGTATACCTATGGCTGAATGATCATGGCGTTTGGCAGAAACCAGCGGAATATTGTCCTTGGAGAAGGAAATGGCAACCCACTCCAGTATTCTTTCCTGGAGAACTGTCCTTTGGAGGACAAAGGAGCTGGTGGGCTACAGTCCATGGGGTCGCAAAGAGTTGGACACGACTAAGCGACTAACCCTGCAGCACAATATGGTAGAGTGATTATCCATCAATTAAAATAAACAAATTTAATTATTAAGAAAAGAAAATAATAAATAAAAATAAACTGCAGGAAGGGATGCTGTTCCATGCAGAAATGACCCAAGTTACTTACTGTGTTTTCCCTATTTGTAAAATGAGAGAGAGACCCTAGTGGAGCCTTGTATATTATAAAAATTTATTAGAAAAAAAAAAGGCATATCGGTGCCCTGTGATTCAATCCCATCTCACCTGTCAAATATTTACTGAGCACCAAACAAAAGCTGGCACAGGCACCCATCAGGCACCCATTGCTGAATCAATGGCCATCCCAAGCCATCAACCCATCCAACCCAGGTTCCAAGCCAGGCAGAACATGGCAGAAGCACAAACGAGTCCTCAGAGGAGGAACGGAGGACAGAGGGGATCGGGGAGAGCCAGAGGCAGAACCAGAACCTGGGGCGCACCCAGCCGGCACCCTCAGAGGGGTCCCACTCCCACCCCTGGCCCAGCCTGCCTGGCAGGCTCCCACCTCCTGGTCTCAGGCCCCAAAGCTCAGCCTCCCCACTTACCCATCCCAGCACGGAGGAGGAGGGGCAAGCCTCCATGTCCACTCTGCACACTCCCCCAGAGGCCTGGGCATCTGCACAGAAAGGGGCCTGGGCACCTCAGGGTAGCATCTCCTGAGACCACAGGGGATGGACTGTGCCCTCCAGTTGCCCCAGAGGCAACCCCCAGGTACCCACTTTTCCTTAGACACTCACTTGAACCAGGAGCAGGTAGACCTTCTCGGAATGAACATAGGTTCCTGAGCGCTCTCCCTCTTTCAGTCTCTCTCTCACACACACACACTGGCTGATTTTACAGTCAATCTTTCAAAGTGCAATTTGTCTAGGAAACGCCAATGTGAGGCCCGAGAGGGTTTCCACCAATGGCGACGCGACTCCGGCTGCTCAGCCAGTCTCAGGTCTGTATTCTAATGGGCCCCATCTTTATCAGGGAAATATTGCTTCTCTGAACTGGAAACTTCTCATGGAGAGTCCCCGGACTCCGAGGCAGAGAAGGGGCCTGAGCTGAGGCGTGAGGAGCGGCCTCTCCCCAGGCTGGGCAGGGGGAGAAGGCAGGGGTGCTGGGTCGGGGGGGCGCTGGCCCCTGCCTAGAAACACCTGACTTCCCGCATCTGACGTGGTTGGGGACTCCGGCAAGGGCTGGTCCGGACACCTGGGGGAGGAGGCCGGCCCAGGGCTTGAGCCGATTTGACCCTCAGGAGGTGCCATGGGGTTCTGGGCTGGACCTCAGGGGCTCTAGCTGCCCGGATTTGGGGTTCCGGCCTCCACTCAGCCTGTTGGGGGGGGCCATGGAGTCCAACCTGCCAGGCCCCTTCCTGCTGAACAACGCGCCGCTGGCCCAGTTCTCGGAGATGAAGGCACCTGTGTGCCAGTACTCCACGCAGAATTCCTTCTACAAGCTCAGCCCCCCAGGGTTGGGACCCCAGCTGCCAGCCGGGACCCCTCACGGGATCACGGACATCCTGAGCAGGCCTGTGGCTGCACCCAACAGCGGCCTCCTGCCCAGCTACCCCCACGTGGCTGGCTTCGGTGGCCTCAGCTCCCAGGGGGTCTACTACGGCCCCCAGGTGGGGAGCTTCTCTAAGGCGGGGAGCGAATACCCCACCCGGACCCGGAACTGCTGGGCGGACACGGGCCAGGATTGGCGAGGCGGCCGGCAGTGCGGAGGCAGTGAGTACTGGCAGGGGGAGGGGAGTGGACGCTCACAGGGGGTGTGGGGGGGTCCCCTGGAGGCCATTGGACTGCCTGGGGCAGACCCTGGGTCTGTCCCTCCACCCAGGAGTGGCGTGGGGTTCTCCCCTCCCTCTTCGGCTTTGCTCCAATGGGCATCTTGACCCCTGCCCCCACCCCTTTTACCAGCGGCCCTCCTGGGGACCCTAGGGTCCAAAGAGGACCACACAGCCCACCCCATCCTTTGTAAGGTCCTGCTCATCTACTTCTCCCACCTAGAGCCCGTGTCACCACTTCACCCTAGTGAAGAGAATTTGCCCCCTCATCACCTTTGCAGAGCCCCCCATGCCCCGGCAACACTCAGGGTCACGAATGTACCCTGACCCCAGCTAGGTCCTGCCGCGATCCAGGGGCCAGTGTCCCTCCTGGGGTTGGGGGGAAGGTTCAGGTCAACAGCAGCAGCGAGGCCGCCCTGCCTCCAGAGGCACCAGTGAGCCCCGTCCTACTGGGCCTTCCTTGCTGGGGGGCGGCCTCACCCACCCTTCCCCAGACTGTGGCTTTCAGAGAGTTGCTGTGGGGCTTCGGGCTGATGTCAGGGCCTGGGGGAGGGGGCGGGTCGTGCCGAGAAGGAGGGACTCACCCGGGAGGCAGGGGGGAGGGGGGCGGTGTGACCGTGGCTGTCAGAGCCACCCCCCGGGCCTGCATCAGGCAGGGGCAGTGGGGGGGCGTCCACTTCTGTCCCCCTTAGGGGGGCGTCCACTGCGACGGGGGCTTGGGGCAGCCCAGGAAAGCCTGGTGCACACCTGCCTCCCGCGTGTGTGCTGCTGGGGTCCCCACAGCCCCCATCGGCCTGAAACACGAGGAGGCCCACAGGGGACCTATCTTACAGCTGGTTTGGGGGTGCTCTACCCTTGCCTCCATGTCCCCCCTTGCACACACAACCCCCTCTCTGCACCCTGCCCTTCAACCCCAAATGCACACACACACACACACAGCAAAGTATCTGAGAGTCAGGGGCTGGAGTCCCACAAGGGGAGGGGACTGAAGGTGACAGTCTCTCGGGAGGTCTCCTCTCCTGTCTCTGCCTTGGTTTCCTCACCTATGACCTGAGGACGTGGGATGTGAGGGGTCAGACTATGCTGAATGAGGCCCAGCATACGGGCCTTCTGCTTCCCCAGGGCCCATCCACACTCTCCTGCCCTCTCCTGCCCCCACCAAGCTCCTTTAAAATTTATTTGTAGTTGGAGGCTAACTGCCTTACAATGCCATGTTGGTTTCTGCCATACAGCAATGTGAATCAGCCCTAAGAATATATATATATATATATATATCCCCCCTCCCCTTAAGCCTCCCTCCCCTCCACACCCCATCCCACCGCCCTGGGTTGTCACGGAGCACTGGGCTGACCTCCCTGTGTTTGCGGCGGTAGCACTGAAGCATGTATATTACCGCCCGTAAAACAGAGAGCTGGCGGGAAGCTGCGGTATGACACAGGGCTCAGTTCTTGAGGCCTCACCTCCAGACTCTCCCGTGGGGTGGAAGCCTCGTGGCTCCCAGGCCTGGGGACCAGGCAGTCACTTGGAGCTTAAGGCTCTGGTTGTCCTAGAAACCTGGAAAACGGGATCCCAAGAGCAAGAAAGTGGAGGAATTCCCCGGCCCCCAGGGCCCTGATCGTTGGTAGAGGCATCAAATCCATCTTTCAGTGACCTGAGGGGACATCCTGGAGACCCAGAGGAGGCTTCTCCTGCCCCTTGGAGTGGGGCTGGCATCACTGAGTAGTGAGGACATTTCACGGGGAGACACAGATCTAAGCACCCTCTAGCCATAGTTAGCTACAACGTGGAGGCAGGTGTCCTTGGGGTCCCTGCCCACCCAGACAAGGCAGAGGTAGGCTGCTCAGGTTAGAGGTGCCCTGATGACCCCGCAACCTCTGCGGCTTCTTGGTAGGGGCGCTCGCCCTGTGGGGCAGGCAGGGCACGGCAGGGCTGTGACACCCCACCCACCCACCCACGCACGCACATTAAGGGCACTCTTCCTTCCTCCCACCAGCCCCGGACCCCCTGAGCGACAGCATCCACAAGAAAAAGCACACCCGGCCCACCTTCACGGGCCACCAGATCTTCGCCCTGGAGAAGACCTTCGAGCAGACCAAGTACTTGGCTGGCCCTGAGAGGGCGCGGCTGGCGTACTCGCTGGGGATGACCGAGTCCCAGGTCAAGGTGAGTCCGTGTGGGTGAAGAGGCTGTCTGTATAGCAGTGAGGAGCCCGCTGGGACCGGGTGACTGGCGGGGAGGCAGCCCCGCGCTCGTGGCAACTGCAGCTCAGTGGGAGGCTGCCCAGGTGTGTGGGCACCGCCTGCCCACACCACCCTGGACACGGCAATAGTGACCATCACCCCGATGGCTATCATCCATGGCGCCCTCTTCTGAGAGCCGGATGTGTAACTGCCCATTTAAACCTCACAGCAACCTTATCTGTGGAAGCGGGTCTTATTACCCAGCTTGAAGGTGAAAAGGGAACGGGTTAGTCCAACTCTTTGCGACCCCATGGATTATAACCTCTGTCCACAGGATTCTCCAGGCAAGCATACTGGAGTGGGTCGCCATTCCCTTCTCCAGGGAATCTTTCCAACCCAAGGATCAAAATAAGGTCTCCTGCATTGCAGGCAGATTTTTTTTTAATGTATTTATTTTTTAATTGAAGGATACTTGCTTGACAACAGGCAGATCCTTTACTGTCTGAGCTACCCACCAACTCAGCCGAGTGTTTTGCCCAAGGTAACTAACTGGCTAGTAAGTGTTGGGAGTCAAACCTGGATTACAGGGTTCTAACCCCGTGCCTTCCCCAGCCTCTGCACGGCCAAGGCTAGAAACTTCAAGAGCTGATGGCAGCCTTTGGGCCAGATCAGAACTCACTTCAGGCTTGTTCTGTTAAGCAGCATTGGCGTTGGTTCACCAACAATATAAAATAAATTTAAAGAACTTGAAAGTGAATAGAACTCCTCCCCACAATTGCCCATGGACCTCAGTGCCCAGCTGGAGGCAAGGCTTAGCTGGGGTACCCCCTCCCACGGGACACCTCCCACTTGAAAGTGAGGATGAGGCTTCTGCTTCCTCAGGCTCCTGGGCAACCCTGGCAACTCTGAGGCTCGTTGTGACCTGGGGGCCTTTGGGTCGGGGGCACCATCTCCAGCTAGCTCTGAGCTGTGCTGGGACTGCCTGGCCCTGGGACAAGGTGATGGGCTTGAGTACAGTGGGAGGCACAGGGGCAGCTGGGGCCCCCAAACCACCCCCATCCCCATCCTCCGTCCCCCCATAACCACCCCCCAGCCTCCTCCACCCAATACTAACTCGAAGCGCCCTTTCCACATGGCTCTGTTCCTTTGGGTCCTTTCTGCAGGGTTCTATCCCCAGCAGTAAGCATATGTTAGTTTTATTGTCGGAGAAATTGTTCATGAAGTTCGGTGCCCGTCTAGGAGGTTAAAAGCGTTTCAGTCCCCTTCCATCCCAATACCCAGATAGCAAAGGAGAAGATGTATACTACACGGAAGGGTTACAGGGAAGCCAAAAAAAGCTGCTGCACTCAGTTTTTATTTAATTGCCCGCCTCAAAAAAAAAGTCGTGTGCCGGTGACACCCTGGTCCGTTGCTGAGCCTAGTCCAGGATGCAGAGGGCGCGGGCCATCCTCAGAGCCTCTCTCGTCCCAGGTGTGGTTCCAGAACCGGAGGACCAAGTGGCGGAAGAAGAGCGCCCTGGAGCCCTCGTCGTCCACGCCCCGGGCCCCGGGCGGCGCGGGCGCGGGCGGGGAGCGCGCGGCCTCGGAAACCGAGGATGACGAGTACAACAAGCCCCTGGACCCCGACTCGGACGACGAGAAGATCCGGCTGCTGCTGCGCAAGCATCGCGCCGCCTTCTCGGTGCTCGGCCTGGGGGCACACGGCGTCTGACCCCGCCCGCCCGCCTCAAGGGTCCCTGCGGTCCCCGCGCGGGCTAAAGGGGGCTGCGGGGGGAGGAGGAGGGGGAAGAGGGGCCGGGGAGGGGAGGAGGCGGAGGGGACGAGGAGGAGGGAGAGGAGCTGGAGACGAGGAAGGAGGAGGGGGAGGAAAGGCCAGCCTCCGGGGGGCTCCTGCTGTGTGCTTAGTGTGCGCTTCTCAGTCGTGCCCGACTCTTGGCGACCCCATGGACTGTAGCCCTCCAGGCGCCTCTGTCCGTGGACGCTCTCCAGGCACGAATCCTGGAGTGGGTTGCCCTGCCCTCCTCCAGGTGGAGGGCTCGGGGAGGGAGCCAAGAAGGAGACTTGAGCCTGGCCCCTCCGGCGTCTTGCACCTCTGCTGGCCCAGGCCTGGCCTCCCAACTCTGCAGACTATGAGCACAGATGGATGAGAACGACCAAGCTCTGCAGCCAGGACACTGGCCGCGGGGTCCCAGACACGCCCCCGCGATAGCTGGGCGGGTGTGCGGGGGGTGGGGGTTGGGGGGCGCCTTCCCTCCCTGGCTCAGTCAGGGATCTGCCTCCAGGCTGATGAGAAGAGCGGTCAAGTCCAGGGCCTCTTCCCAGACCCTGGCACAAGAAGGATCCCACCTTAGGGGCAACAGCTAAAAGCTGAACCCAGGCTGGAGGGCCCCCCACTCCCGACCAGAGGCGGGGAAATGCGGTCTAGCCAAGAAAGAACACTCCCACACCCCAACTTAAGGATCACACCCCCGGAGGGAGCTGTCCTCCTGCGTGCGATCCTTTCTCCACCTTGCCCTCAGAGGGCATTCCCCACTCTACCCAGGACAGGAGGAGATTAGAAGCCCCCACTGGCTGAGAAAAAGGAAGGTTGTGGACAGAAGCAGAGAAAACAGAAGAGACTCCTGGCGGCGATGCTGCGTCCCAGAGCCGCCCACCGGCCTGCCCTCGGGACCCACGGAGAGAGAGGAGCATCCTTCCTGGGGGGGACACTCGGGGCCGGAAGGGGCCTCCGAACTCCTGCTCCTCTGGTGGGGCACCCCGGCAGGAGAGGAGAGGACAGCACCCAGGGCTTGCATGGAACCCATGACCCTCACTTTCCTGGGATGCCCTGCGGCAGGGCCTTGGAGCGGGTGCTGCAGAGGGGAGCACTGGGGCTTCGGGAGGGGGGAGGGGTGGCCCTAGAGGCATGCAGCAGCAAAAAGGACTAAGAGTTGGCCCATCTTCCCTGGCTTTTAAAATATAAAGAGTAAAAATAAAAGTCCCAGAACCCTCCCCAAGGCTTGTGTGTTTCCATGAAACTGGCTGTGGGGGTCCCAGGTGTGCTGGCTGGGGGGTGTCCTAGGTGTGCTGGCTGAGGGGGGAGGTCCCTCCTGATGACAGCATCTCTGCTACCAGGGGTCAGTGGGTCAGGGAACCTGCAGGGCATCAGGCAACCTGAAGTCCAGCTGGTATATGCCAGACAACGTGGTGGGAGAGAAACCCGAGGGCGTTTAGCGGGGTCCCTGACCCCCAAGAGTCCTCCCAGGAGTCCCCCCAGGAATTTCCTCCTGGGAGAACTTATGGAGAAGATCCTAGAGCAGAGAAGAGCAGCATGGACCCCACTGAACACCTACCAACTCCTCCCACGTAGAAGGCCCGGATCGTCTCCCATGACCCCACCAGAAACCTGGGATGGGAAAACGAGACTTGCTTTCAG
The DNA here is from genome assembly GCA_007570785.1 of Antilocapra americana. Lineage (NCBI taxonomy): Eukaryota > Metazoa > Chordata > Mammalia > Artiodactyla > Antilocapridae > Antilocapra > Antilocapra americana. The sequence continues at coordinate 27,178,324 of ML660774.1, read as the reverse complement.
CACCTGCCAGCCGTAACCACCTGCGCCAACACCAGCAAGGCCTCCGAGCTATAAGCGGCCTGCCCCCCTCTGCTGCCGCAGCAAGTCCTTCTCTGATCCCTTGAGCCCCCAGGGTGGGAGAATCGGGCTGGTAGAGACAGCCTGGAGCAGGAGGGAGACCCCGTCTCTGGGGCCTCTCAGAAACAGAGGCACCAACCCTTCATCATAACCCTGGGGGACCCAGAGGATGGAGGAAGGTGACAAGAAGATTCGGATGCTTTTGAGCTGTAACCCTCACTCCACGATGAGGCCATGCTCAGTCTCTCTCCTTGTAAAGTGGGAAGGAAATAAGCAAACATCCCCTTTGTGTGCTCCTGGCCACAAGCTAACACGGGAGGCTGAGCTGCAGCAGGTGGGAGGACTTGAGGACCCTCTGAGCACAGCCACAGAGCCAAAAGCTCTGGAGGCCAGGTCGGGGCCCAGGATTTCCTGAGCACTTTGCAGAGAGTCTGGGAGGAGGAGTCATCTGGAGGAGACTCGCAAAATACGTGTGCCTGTGTGCGTGCGTGCTAAGTCAATTCAGTTACTCTTTACAACCCTATGGACTGCAGCCCGCCAGGCTCCTCTGTCCATGGGATTCTTCAGGCAAGAAAACTGGAGTGGGTTGCCATGCCCTACTCTAGGGGATCTTCCTAACCCAGGGATCGAAACTGTCTCCTGCGATTCCCGCGTCGCAGGCAGATTCATTCCCCTGAGTCACTGGGGAAGCCCCTCTCAACAGGTGCAAAGTTGTGAGGCAGGTATGGACGAAGCAGTCAGGGACAAGAAAGCAGACTCAGACTCTTGCTCTCTTTGTAAGTATATTACCATCCTAACACTCTATTACAGCTGTAATTCTTGCATGTCTGATTCACGCTGTTTGAGGTCAGTATTAAATCAAGCCCAGGGAAAGTTTTTTTTTGCTGGGGAAATATTTGCTAAACTAAACAAAATCTCCTCCAATGTCCAAATTCTGGGGGCCCTGTCCCCGGAACCTCAGGACCAGAAAGTCCGGGCTTTCTGGCGTCCCCCTACCGCACCCCTGCTCCCAAGCACAGGTGCCAAGTGACGGAGAAGCACAGCTCAGGCCTCGGCCAGGGACCAGACTCAGAGTCTAAAGGAGGAGAAGGGCCAAGAATGAACGGACCAGATGGCTGAGGGTAATTTGGGACAAGTTCTGTCCCCTGCAGATGCACACGTGTGCACATGTGAACAGACGCATGAGTGGTGTGTAGCTGGGGGAACTCAGGACTATTTCGCTTCACCCATCATAAAGAAATCATAAGCCATAGACCGCTCCTCACTTCCCCTTTTTATTCTTGGTCTCAAAGGGCCTTCCTGTATATGCTGAGTCAAAGAAACAAATCAACACAACTTGTAGAATATTCATACTTCTTGCAATTTGACCACATGACAAGCTTTTCGGGGATGAGCAAAGAGAAAGCAATTCAGCCTGGGCTCCCAGGAGTGACATAGTCCTGCCCTGCCAGCAGCCCAGGCTAGGCTCCTGCAAGCAGGCAAGACTCTGCTCCATCCACAGCCCTCCTGTCTGTGGCTTCTATAGAAAGAACCCAGATCTGCCTGTCCTGAGTTGGGTGATGATGAAGGTAAGGATGGAAGTATCTTAGCAGGCTCTGAGTGGTCATATCCCAATGGTGACAATCAATGAGAAGACTGGGAACTAAAATCACACCTCTGGCAACCCCTCTTCCTGCCCCAGACATCAGCCAGCCTGAGTCTTTCCTGAGTGTAGCAGAGGGAACTATGTTCCATTAGAGCTGGGCTTGAATGCTGGCATCACAACTCTCTGTGTCCTTGGAAGAGTGACGACCTCTAAGCCTCAGTCTACTCATCTGTAAGATGGGACTAATTATACATAGCGTGCAAGATCTCAAGATCAGAACTCACAGACATGCCTGACCTGTACAGACACCCAACAGCATCTGCTATGCTATTTCAAGAGAGATGTGGACCCTGACAGTCCCCAGTTTGAGTTGACACATCACCAAGTAGTCTCTGGGTCACTGTGACCAAGTTAGGCAACTTCTTGAAATCCAGTCTGTAAAGTGAAGCTGACATGGGTATCAGCAAGACCCAGCAGAAAATGCACTGAAATCACCTACAAGGTATAAAATGGAGTGGGCATTCCCATATCACTGTGCTCATGCCCTCTCCCTCCTCCTCAAATTCAGACCACCAGGAAGTGGTAGTACACGCGTGTTAAGTCGCTTCAGTCACGTCCAACTCTTGGCCACCCCATGGACTACAGCCCACAAAGCTCCTCTGTCCGTGGGATTCTCCAGGCAAGAATACTGGAGTGGGCTGCCATGCCTTCCTCCAGGGGATCTTCCCAACGCAGGGATCAAACCCGTGTCTCTTACATCTCCTGCACTGGCAGGGGGCTTCTTTACCACTAGCACCACCTGCAAAGCTCAGGAAGTGGCAGATCCCATCCTAAATGGGCCTTCTCTACAGCAGGACAGGCAGATTCAAAGTCACAGATACCCACTCCTGTAAGTTCGCAAGCGCCGGCAGGTCAGTCGCTATCTATAGAGGTTATGGAAGGCTTGGTGTGTGACCAAATCTATTTACCTGCTATTAATAAAAGCCTGTGGTTCTGTACTCTGGGACAGGCAGCCAAGCCAGATGCCGAGGGCTGGATTCAGCTTGTAGATATTTTCTCTAGGACAGAATTATGCTTCTTATAGAAACTTTAACTGGCCCGTAAGCAAGGCAGGCCTCATCCAGTGAGTGATCCCCTTGTTTTCCAGCACATCTCCAGGCCTGGACCCCACGGGCTCCATCCCCTGCCTGGCCCATCCTGCTCTGAAGCCCAGATACCCTGGACAGGGTCCACGCACCAGCAGCGGCGGCCTCACCTGGGACCTTGTCAGGAAGGCAGGCTCTCAGGCCCCATCTCAACCCTCCCAAATCCACATCTGCATTTTAAACAAGATCTCCAGTTGGTCTGTAGGAACACAGCTGCAGTGTGAGAAGATGGAGGGCGGGTATGACCATGTAAGTCGGTGTAGACAGCCCTTCTTTCCGCAGAGCACACAATTTGGCCCAAGTCAGGAGCTCAATAAAAAAAAAAAAGTTAGGGGACCGCCCTGGTGGTGTGGCGGTTGAGAATCCACTTTCCAAGGCAGGGGACACAGGCTCCATCACTGGCTGGGGAACTAAGATTCCACGTGCCCTGGGGCAAGTCAACCTGTGCAGCTCAGAGGCCCACGTGCATCAGTTACTGAGCCCGTGTGCTCTGGAGCCCATGCTCTGCAACAGAGAGAAAGCAGGCGCGAAGCAACGAAGACACAGTGAGACCAAAACCAAAACCAAACAGAAAAACTTAGACACAAAGAGATGCACTGACCTAAGTTGAGTTTTGTATCACCAAATGCCCATGGGGGCCTATGCTTCTGAAATGCCCTGTTCTCCTTTTTCCTTTTATTTCTCATTTAAATAACAGATTATTTATTTTAAATAATAAATTATTTATTTGTTTATGAAACCTAGCGTACTGCGGTCCATGGGGTCGCGAAGAGTTGGGCATGACTTGGCAACTGAACAACAACGTTTATTATTGCTTGTATTAAGAGTATCTCTACTTTACAATGTTGTGTTAGTTTCTGCCATATAGCAAAGAGAATCAGCTATCGTTGTTGTTGTTATTGCTCAGTGGCTCAGTCATGTCTGACTCTTTGCGACCCCATGGGCTGTAGCCCATGGGATTTTCCAGGGAAGAGTACTGGAATGGGTTGCCATTCCCTTCTCCTGTTCCACTAATAACGTGGCTTCAAATGCTACGAATCTACCTACCCAAAGTCAAAATTTCTTGTCTTCCACTCTAAGGCCAGGGCTGTGTCAACTCGCAGGTATGTGAAAGTGAAAATGAAAGTCGCTCACTCGTCTTTGCAACCCCATGGACTGTAGCCCACCAGGCTCCTCTGTCCATGGCGATTCTCCAGGCAAGAATACTGGAGTGGGTTGCCATTCCCTTCTCCAGGGCATCTTCCTGACCCAGGGATTGAACCCAGGTTTCCCGCATTGCAGGCAGATTCTTTACCGTTTGAGCCACCCTGGGAAGCCAGGTCTGTGTCTGCTTGCAGTTGTACGAGGACCTGAAGGCTACAGAGGACTTGACAGGGCTCAGTGAGGTCCCCTCATCAAAGGCTCACCGATCAAGGGCACCATTTCCCTCGGTATGGTTTCTGCTGTTGTATAACTGACGGCCAGTGTCCCTGGGTGGAGCAGACACACCACAGTCAGAGAAGATGCTCAATTCAACAGTTCTGCGAGCTTGTGTGACCACAGGACTTGCCAGAGATACAGATTCGTAGGGCCCTTCTGGGATACTTCCCCTCGGGTGGGTATGGGCCTGGAATGTGCCTGGTTACCAAGTACCCCAAGACTTGGGAGTGGACAAATTTGACAAGTGGTAATCTTAACAAATACATTTTAATCTATCTAGCTCTCAATTGATTTTGGCTCTGCTGGGTCTTTGCTGCCATGAGACTCTTCTCTGCGGGTCAAGGGCATCTGTAGTTGAAGTATGTGGGGTCTTAGCTCCCCCACTGGGGATGGAACCCAGGACCCCTGCTTTGGAAGGGTGGAGTCTTAACCACTGGGCCACCAGGAAAGTCCCTCACAAATGGTGATCTTCGACAGCCAGTTTGACTTCCATCCACGTGTTTTGGCTCTCCCTGAGTTATCTGGTGACCCTCGAATAGTTCTGCAGCCTTCCCTTCCTGCCCAGGGGACAGAATCAAACAGTCACGGAAGGCAGTCAGAGTGTAAGCGGGAAAGATGCTCTTCCCCAGGACAGACAGAGGGATGGCAGGACCTTTCCGGTTTTCCACTGTCACCGGCAGCGGCCCTGTGGCTGTGATTCTGTGGGAAGGACCGATACACTCAAACCTCCAAGGATGCTTGCTAGAGACCCTGCTCGAACTGAGGGATCTGCTCACCTGCCCCGCTAGGCTCTGGCGAGGAGGCAGCGTTGGCGTCGCATCTCCAGCGCCCTTTGGCTGGGGCGCCACGTACCACGAGGAAGCAGGCCAGGGCAGGGGTCTCTGCGGCCCAGCGGCAGCGACACTGTCGAGTTTGGTGCGCTGCCCAGGGAACGGCAGCTTCCTTCCTGTGAGGAGGAGAGCGCTTCTGTGGTTTGGGCTCGCAGGGCACGGATCCCTGCGGCCTCTGATAAGGCCACCCCGAGTTTCCACCGAGAACAACCCTCCTGCCACGTTTGATTGATGTTGTGTGGGCGGGCGGGCTCACCCCCTCTCCAGGTGCGGATGAGTGACGAGGCCCTGAGCCAATCAGCGAAAGCCACCTCCTTGGTCATGTGACCAGTCTGTCCCGCGATGCTGGGAGCCCAGCCTCCCGGTCTTGCTGCCGCACCTTGTTGCCTGGCCATCTACCTGTCCCGGAAGGGGACCACCCCAGGGGCACCTGAGAGGCGGGAGAGGGTGCAGTTGGACAGGCGAAGCTTTTTTTCAGCCAGGCGTGGTGTCCCTCTAGCCTTCTCAGGACACAGGACACATCCTACTGTCTTGAGTCAGGATGAGTTAGGTTTCTAAAATTTATAGCTGAAAGCATCCTAATAGAGCAAGAAAATGCTTCTGGTAACCCTGTTGTTTGTGTACAGGCTGGCCCTGCCACGGAGCCTGTGGCGACAAGGGGATAGACGGATGAAGGGGAGCTGGCCTGGGTTCGGATTTCCCAGGCTTCCTCTTTTTTACTCCCTCCTCTCTTCTCTCAGCTCCGTCCCCCAGAAAACGGACCATCCTTAGTGACAGAAAGGGACTGGGTTAAACTGGATTAAACCTCCCATCCCGGGTATTATGTCCTTCCTTCATAGCTCAGTTGGTAAAGAATCCGCCTGCAATGCAGGAGACCCTGGTTCGATTCCTGGGTCCGGAAGATCCGCTGGAGAAGGGATAGGCTACCCACTCCAGTATTCTTGGGGCTTCCCTCCTGGTTCAGCTGGTAAAGAATCCTCCTGCAATGCAGGAGACCTGGGTTTGATCCCTGGGTTGGGAAGATCCCCTGGAGAAGGGAAAGGCTACCCACTCCAGTATTCTTGGGGCTTCCCTCCTGGTTCAGCTGGTAAAGAATCCGCCTGCAATGCAGGAGACCTGGGTTTGATCCCTGGGTTGGGAAGATCCCCTGGAAAAGAGAAAGGCTACCCATTCCAGTATTCTGGCCTGGAGGGGTCGCAAAGAGTCGGACATGAGTAAGTGACTTTCACTTTCACTTTCACTTTCCCTGGTGTTTATTAACTCCAAGCTGCAGTCACTTCCTGAGCAGCACCCAGCCCTCATTGTGGGGAGTGAGATGGCTTCCTTGCAGGGCTCTGCCAACTCAGGCTGCCTTGGAGGAGATGCCCTGGTCTGTCTGTCTCCCCCAAGGCTGAGGACACCATCAGGGGACCCTGACAGTCCAGGATTTGGAGTAGCACCTCTTCCATTTCCTTCCCCGACCCCCCAGCCTCCTCTATCTTGAGCTGTTCGGCTGCAAAGAGTGGAGCCGCAGGCCGCTTCTTGTCATGTTTGAGCTGCACTGAACCTGCTGTTGTTGCTTACTCGCTAAGTTGTGTCCACTCTTTGCAACCCTATGGATTGTAGCCTACCAGGCTCCACTGTCTATGGGATTCCCCAGGCCAGAACACTGGAGTGGACTGCTGTTTCCTTCTCCAGGGGATCTTCCCAACCCAGGGATGGAGCCCACATCTCTTGCTTGGTAGGCAAATGCTTTACCACTGTCCTACCAGGGAAGCTTTGTACTGAAACTGCAAAGTAACAAAACAGAAGCTGCCAGGGTCCAACCTTGTTCCCACCATGGTCCTGATGCTTCTCTTCCAGAAGTCCCACTTCAGATGGCCTGGCCTGTGCCCTCCAATACTGTCACTCTTCAGAGCAATGCACCAGAGATGGACCCGACCTTTGACAACAGCCTCGGGTGCGAGCGGAGGTGAGGACCCTGGTTTGCACAGGTGAGAAGAGAGCTTCAGGAGATAGCCAAGGGGGTGGGTGGGGAGCTGACCTCCGGACCTCAGGGTGCAGGTCTGGGGAGAAGGCCTCCTCCTCAGAGTCCCCCCGGGGCAGCACACATTCTTTAATCAACAGTTCTCTCCTCTTGCTCCTTCCAGGGGGAAAGATGACGCTGGAAGTGGTGGAGGGGCTGGTCTCTCCTACGTGGGGCACCTTGCCAGCCTCTTCTGCATAGTCCTCCAGAAGGCCCTTGTTCAGAACCCCCCCAATTAGGCCTCTTTTAGTGCGGCAAACACACATCATTAATCTTGGTAAAGTGAGTGAAGCACATTCACCTGTCTGAGCAAGAGAATTAATGTTGTGTCAATAGGAAATTCGTGTTTACCTCTGGCCTCTTCGCCTTCCCTTTGCTACCAAAACCCCAGGGCGGACCAGCCCAGAGGCAGGATAGTAATCAGAGGAGAAAATCAAAACCCCCAGCCGGGGGTGGGGCCTCAGACACGGGGGCGGAGACAGAAGTGCCTCCCGGCACAGACTCTGTCTCTGGTCCTGGGGACTTGTGCTCCCCACCCCGCGGGGATGGCCACCTAGGGGTATCTTTTTCCTTTTCTACCCAGCACACAGGCTGTGATTGTTCACACCAGCAGGGGCTGACTGGGGCCGCTGTTTACTGAGCACCTACTAAGTGCCTGGCACTGTGTATGGTGCCTGAGACTCGTTTCCTAAGAGTCCTACAAAGCAGGTATGCGGTCTTCTTCTCAGATGAAGATACTGCAGGCTGTACAGCAGAAATTAACATGGCATTGTGAATCAACTGTACTTCAGTAAGATGAGGATTTCCCTGGTGGTACAGTGGTTCGGACTCCGCCGGCCCATGCAGGGGCCACGAGTTCTATCCCTGGTCTGGGAAGGTTCCACATGCCTTGGAGCAACTTAAGCCCGTGCACCACAGCTACTGAGTCCGAGCACCCTAGAGCCTGCGCTCTGCAACGAGAGAAGCCACCACAATGAGAAGCCAGTGTTCTTGAGAGTACCCCCCCCACTCGCTGCAACCAGAGAAAAGCCTGCACGCAGAAACAAAGACCCAGAGCACCCCAAAATAAATAACTTAAAAATGTAAGATTCATTCATTAATTTAAAAAGATACTGCGGTGCAGAACACCACCAGTAGGTTAGCCTCAAGGCCACCTGCGGAGGGTCAGACCCAGCGTGCGAGGTCAAGTGCAAAGACAGGAAGTCTTGGAGAAGGCCCTTCCAGGTCACTGTCCTCCACCCCCGCCGCCCCCTCCCCAGGAATGCCTCGCCGAGGGAGGGTCAGGCAGAGGCCAGGCTGGGCCAGCGACTGGAGCATGAGGGTGTGTGCGTGCCTGTGTGCCCCAGGAAAAGAAACCAAGCTCCCGATAAGGTCTTTCGTTTCCAGAGCAAAGCGCCTGTTAAACACGAGGCAGATGTGAGCAAATAAAGCTGTGGCGTCCAGAGAGAAAATCAATATGAGATTATATGCCCGAGCCCCATCGTATACCAATTAATAAGGGTGGGTGGCGCTGGGTGCGGGGGAGATAAGCCCGCCAGCCACAGGCAGGGGCTGACTGTGTCTGCTGCCCCCGCCTCGCAGCTCAGATGGGGGCTGCCTGCCCTGGTTCCAGAGTTGGGGCCCGGAGTGAACCGTGTAGCCCTGGGAAGGGAAGGAGGGTACACAGAGCTTCCCTCAGCCAGTGGGGAGCGAAGGGAGAGGGCCTGGTGGATGAGAGAGGGAGGGGACATGGAGCCCATGAGAAGGAAGTGGATAGCTCAGACCATGCAGGTAGGCTGCTTGGGACTTCACTTGCCACAAAAAAAAATAAAATAAGGGTCTTGCTTTGGAAAGTGATCAGAAAAAATGCAAAACAATGGCAACAATGGGAAAACCAGAAAACAAATTTCTGCCCCCAAGAAATTATGTTGAAATTCCTGGTTATGCTGCCCATGTTTTATTTAATTCAGGAAGTACAAAAGACTCTAAAATAGAATGAATATATATATGTGTGTGTGTGCGTGTGTGTGAGCAGATTTGTACAGCTGAATCACTTCGCTGTATACCTGAAGCTAACACAACCTTGTAAATCAACTACAGGTCAATAAAATCAAAACTTAAAATAAATGAAAAACGAAAGAACAGCCAAGCCGTTAATCATTTTCAAGAGGGGTGATAAAAGACAAGTGGCAAGGGTTTGCCATACAGGACAGTGTGACTGCGTGGGTGGGGCTGTCCAGAACATTCCATGGACAGACTTCAGGCGCATCGCCGGGTGCCAGGGACAGGGCAGCGTGATACACAGCCACCTGCCAACAGACGAGAGTTTACCAAGTTTAGCAGCGACCCTGCCCCAGAGAGCTGGCTTTGGCATCGTCAGGACAAGTTAAAAGCGCCGACATCCCAGGGAGAGGAAACCTGTAAGCCTGGTGCCTGGTCAGTCCTAAGCGCAGTTACAGATGGGGAGGTCCTGCCTGCATGGCGGTCAGGAAGGGAGGTTCCGAGCAAGAGCCCCTTCCCTGAAAATCCCCAGTGCTCTTGGGGGAAGGAGACCCAACGCTGCGTGGGATGCAGGGAACAAAAGTGGAGGGAAAGATGCATATCAGCAATGAAAAGGTCACCTCCTTCCGGAAGCCCCCCTGCACCCTGAATACTACCGGACATGAGCCCCAGAGGCAGAGGCCCCTCCTGAGTGGGAGTTCTGCCGCCTGAGGACTGTTGCATGCCAAAGAAAAACGAAATTTGCCAGCCGAATATTTTTTAGACATTTTGCAAGATGCACGGCCTCCCTGACAATTTTTAATGTACTAACTGCCTGGTCCAGTGAGCTGATTAATTGGTGCTGGAGAGATCAATAAAAAACAGAAAATTAAAACAATTTTAAAGTGATTAAGTAGTTTAACACCTGTCTCCCGTCACGTCAGCGCAGGAAGAAAAATAAAGCAGGTGTCGAAGGGGCTCCTGAAGCAAGAGAAAACCGCGCCTGCCTCGCAGAAATGACAGATCACGGCTGGGGGATCAATCTGAGTGCTCACAGCCCTTCCCGAGCCCAAGCTGCAGCCGCCCAACCCGGGGCCTCCCCGCGGCCCTCCTGCAGAGACACTCCTGAGCTCTGGAGGGGCAGTGTGTCTGCCCAGAACCCCCGAAACAGGGTGGGAGGGGTCAGGGGGAACAGAACACCTAGGCTCAAGGCTCTGGATGGCATCAGATGCAAAGGGACCAGCTCACCTCCCAACCATTCCGCGCTGAGTCTGCAGCCCGCAGAGGGTCACATGCAGTGAAGAGCAGCTTGGGAACCCTGGACTCTGGGATCACCAGGTCCTCCATCCTAGAAGGTTCAGGCCTCCACCCTTATTCTCAAGGGACAGAGCCTGTACACTGTCCACAGTCCCTGCCTCCTCCTGCCTGGCTCTGCCTACAGGTGGTGCAGGCATCTTGCTGGCGCAGCCCAGATGCCCCTGTAGCTCCGCGTGCCAACCTCACGCCCCTTGCCCCCAATGCCAGCAGCAGTTAACAGAGCCACATGGCGGGACTCATCTTCTCCCAAGTTAATGTACTTGACTCAGAATCTCCTGCAGGTAGATTCACGGAGAAACCCTAAGATGATTCTTCTCTGGCGTCCCTAATGCAGAGTGGAATGAACAAGGGTGGGGGAAGGGAAGAGAGGGAGAAGGAATAAAGGCTGGAAGCGAACCCCAGATGAAGCAAGGCCCAGGTCTCCTGTTTCACCTCCAAAGTGGACTTGAGTTGTGCACATGTTAAGTGCAGAATGGGCTTCCCCGGTGGCTCAGATGGTGAAGAATCTGCCTGCAATGTGGGAGACCCGGGTTCGATCCCAGAGTTAGGAAGATGCCCTGGAAGAGGGCATGGCAACCCACTCCAGTATTTTTGCCTGGAGAATTCCATGGACAGAGGAGCCTGGTGGGCTACTGCCCATGGGGGTTGCAAAGAGTCGGACTAACACTTCCACACTCAAGTGCAGAATATACTTACTGTGACCCGTGTTCCAGAATGGTGTCCTGTGACTCCCCTGCCTGGGGTCACCTCTACGCCCCCTTTGGGTACCCAGATCTCCTCGGGCACCTCCTGCACATGGGGCAGGACGGGCTGTGCTCTGGGACAGCCATGTCACCACCCCCGCGCCCAGCAGGACAGCCGCACATTCTTCCCTTGCAGGTCCATGTCCAGCCCACCTTCAGTGCCTCGGATGCCACAGCTGTCGCCCCGAAGACCAGGACAGAAGAGGAACTCAAGCGACAAGAGAAATCTCACAGCAGGTTTAAAACATTCAATTTTTAGGACACCTTAACATGTGATTTGAAGATTTGATAACGTGTTTTAAAAACATGGCAGCCCTCAGCGGAACATGCTAGCCATCCCCGCTTCAGAACCCCTTCCTGCTGACACAGGTCACGCAGGACATGATCCGAGGAGGTGGGTCAGGGTGGGGGCGGGGCAGGGAGTTCCCGATCTCAAGCTTCCTTCTGGGCTGGGAGTTCTGGTTCTGTTCCCCATGGTTGGGCCTCTCTGGACCCAAGTCTGTTTGGGGCCATACTAGTCTCAGTGAAAACTTGCCAAACCCTCCACTGCAAATTAAATCCTCTCCAGCGACCTGTATGTTGATGACAGTCTCAGACAAAAAGACTCCAACGTTCAGCAGTTTGGCCCACTTTCTAGGATAAACCGCACAGTCAAATCTCCCTTTGAAATACGAACCATCTCTTGGCAGTCACTGCCACAAACTGTGACGTCTGTGATCTGGCCAGGAAGGAAGCTAAGACGCCATCCAACTTTTTCGTGGATCCCAAGACTTCGATCTCGTGGATCTGTCTGTCTGCCGAGAGCGCCTACTCCAGGGTGCACGGCGGGCCGGGTTTGTGCTGTCCAGGTGGCGATCTCGAGGGGCCCGGTCCCAGCACCTCACCCCTCCTGGAAGCAAACACAAACTTCTGGACTCAGAAGTCCCCCAGTGCTGGCAGCTTCTCCCTGCAGAGTGAGCCTCAGGCTGACGGAGATAAAGTTTCCCCAGGCCCAAGTTCCAAACTCGGCTGTTTTGTTTCTGTTAAAATGCAATTGTTTTTCTCTGGAGGGCGGCTATGACTGCTCGCCCGTCAGAAAGATGTATGAAAACCTCCACTTCAATTCAGCATCCCTTTTCTCCCAGACAAACACGGTCGGATTTTAATAAATCAGAGAGCCACACTGTTTAATAAAAATTTATTGACTTACAAGTGATTATTTATCAAAAGACCATTAATAGCAGGTACTGGAATGATGTGGTCCTGGGTGGTGCTGGGAGACTAATAGGAAATCGATGCGCCGGCCGGCCGGGATGCATACAAGGAGCCCTCCCCCTGGCCGGCCAGCGCAATTCCACCCGAAACACAGACCAGACGCTACCCCTGGTGCAATGAAAAGTTCCCCCTTTTTATTTATCGTTTACAAATGAAATGATCAATACTTTTAATCTAGAGCAAAATTTATTAACTTTCCCATCAGAGAGAGACGTATTGACTGGCGGGGAGAGGGGGTGAATGCAGGGCAAGACGGATGGCAGGATGGTCGTCTCTGAGCCCGTCCACAGTCGGTGTGTGGGCAGCTGCCCTCCCAGCCCGGGTGTCCAGCCACTCTGGGGCAAGGGCAGCCCAAGAAATCAGGTCTGGCTGCCTGGGACGCACCCCAAGTGGAGGGGGACCTGCCATGCCAGGCCTCTGGTCAAGGACTGTGGGGAGGCGCCATCTCATGGATCCTGAGGTTTTGGTCAACTCAGGAAGGAAACGGTGTATGGACCCAGAAGACTTCCGCAGGACAGCAGGGTCAGTGCCCTGCGGAGATGCTGCTGTGAAGGGCTGAGCCAGGGTGATGCCCAAGGGCGCGTCGCTGCCTGGTCTGGGCAGTCAGGGTTCTGCAGGGCAGTCCCCCGCCCCGCCCCCTCACATCAGGCTGCAGGGCAGCAACATGGAGTGGGGTCCGACTCACTAAGAATCAAGTTACCATGTTGGACATCCCAAACTGCTCACTAAGCCCTGGCCTGGAAACAGACTTCTAGATAGGGCTTCCCCTCGTGGGGATTTTACCTGCCTTTTCACAAAGTTCCTTCTCCAAACAGCTGAGGATGGAGTAGCTCACATTTTAGTGAAAACATCTTTCCAAGATCCACAATCAAATCCACCCAGCCCCATGACCACCTGAAACCCTGCGACCCTCCTTGACACACACGACACTCTCCGAAGGGGTTGAGTTTTGCTAACCTAATGTTCTGCATGGGCCAAATGGATTCAAGCTCACTTATGAATGAACCTAGACAACTTCAGAGCTCAGAGCCGAAATCTGATCCACAGATTTAAAAATTACATTTCAGACGTGAGAAGGGCCTTAGAGGTCACCCGGCACAAGTTCCTAGTTCTGCGTCAGGACACAGAGAAATAAGGCCCAAATGGCATACCAGCAGCAGGTCCACAGGTGGGATTAGGAGGTGGCCAGCGCTCATCCCACTGGTAAGACCACTCGGGTTCGCTCCAAGACCAGCCTCACAGCTGCCAGGACCCCAGGAGTAGCTGCATTTTGTACACCACGTTGCTCTGCGTGTCTGTCATTCCCAAGTGTCGAGAGGTTTTGTCTGACTTCCCACATGACTGACTGATTCAGTTACCCCAAATCAATGATGAGTAACTGATGACTACCAGTTTAAAAGGATGGAGCAGTCTGACGAGTCTGTATGCTTGTAACAAGCACTAAATAGAAGTTCGAGAGATTTCTTTTTATAGGGATGTAATTCCCGTCCCTTCTCAGTGGGTAACAGTAAAAATAATCGTTAAGTATCAAGTATTTCTTTATACAACAGCTATTCTAGATCAGGTTCTTATATTACTCTGCTGTGTCATCAGCAACAAACTAATGTGCTCAAAAAAACGTGAGAAAATGAAAACCAACATGTTTCAAAGCACCTATGAAAATCATGAAGCAAACGTACTAAGTGGCAGAAAGCTTTTCCAAAAGGGAACTTGATTTTTGCAAAGATTCCAGAGAGCTTTTAAACCACCAAACAGTACTACCTATAAAAGTCTAAAAAATCAGTTTATTCTTGCACTTTGTAAAACAGTTCATAAGAGGATGTTCTATTATAACAGTGTTTGGGTTTGAGAATAGAGTAGAAAGAGAACTCCTCACTGGTTGGCAGGGGATGTGTAGGACCTGACGGGAGACTGCCCGGGGGGGTGTGGGGGCAGCTAAGCTGAGTCACACTGAGGTCACAGGAGATGCTGCTGTCAGGAGTCCCCTGAACCGGGCTCCATGGCCACCACCGCATGTCGCATCCAGAGGATGGCTCGGACAGGTGACACTTCTCACAGCTGCTGCCAGACCCCAAAGGGTGGGGCTGCTGTGCCAGTGCAGGGAAGGGGGTCGGACACACAGACGGATGAGCTGGGGGGAGAGGCAGTCCTGTCCTGAGAGCTCTGAATCCCATCAGGTCTGGACGTGGACACCGGGAAGGGGCTTGGCTTTGGACCTGCCTTCCAGTGACCACAGGCGGGTAAGGCAGACCAACAGCTTCCTTCCGGCTGCACGAAGCCCGCGGGGCAGCATATGCCTGCCCGCCCCGGCTCCCACTTGACCTCCAGATCTGTGCATGGATCCCCTGACCCGGACTTCCAGATCATCTCCTACCCCCACAACGTCACACACATTCAATCCCGCGGCACCGACGTTGGGGGAAACGCCATCTGAAGTGTTGGGGATTCCAAGTCACCCAGAGATGCGCAAACATCTGACAGGGGGCTTCACCTTCTTCCCAACACCACGAGTCCCCATTCTGGAAGCCAAGCCCCAGTGTTGGTTAAGCCAGAGAATCGTTAACACTGGTGAGAAACCCGCTGCTCAGGGTCACAGCCGGGGGAGAGACCGTGAAGGGAAAAACCCCTCGATTCAGTCACCATCAAAGACAACTTTATTGACTCACAGGAACGAACCCCAAGCCCCTGCGCAGCTCCAGCTCTCCCTTGCCCCGCCCCACCTCCAGGCTCTGGACCACAGCACGGGGCTGACCATCCTTCCCTCACAACAACCCAGGGAGGCAGGCGTCCCCACCCCTCCCGGCTTGGGGGCAGACGCCCCGGCCCCTGGGGGCAAGGGGGGCGGAGAACAGCACTCCCCCGGGGCTCTGCAGACGCGGTCTCCCTCCCCTGAGTCTGGCCCTGAGGCCGGGCCTTCCCTGGGCAGCGCTGGCCAGTGAGGTCCCCCGCACATGGACCTTGGGGGCAGATGGCGCCCCAGGCCCCAGAGGCGATGCGGGCTCCCACCCAGCACTCAGGCCGCATGGCTCGGTGGGGAGGGGACTTTAATGGCATTCCTCCAACAGACTCGGCAGAAAAGGACACGGAGGCGGCTCGTCCTGGGGCAGCCCGGGCTGGAGTCCTGTGTCCAGGAGGTGGCGGGGCTCAGGACCGGCTCCTGTCCTCGTGGTTGCCAACGATCATCTTGCTGTACAGCTTCTGCTGCTCCTCCTTGAACGTGTCCTTCACCTTCTCCCGCTTCAGGCCACCGTCCCTGACGAGAGCATGGCAGGGCTGGGCGCCAGAGCAGCGGCCCGCTGCCACCCATGCCCACCCGGCCCCCGGCCAGCTGTCCGCCCTCCACACCCGGGAAGGGGGCGTCTGCATGGACGGAGTTGACCGGCAGTACCCACCTCAGAAATCCCGTCCCCCAGACCCCGTGGGCAGAGCCTGTCCCGACTCACCACAGCAGGTCCACCAGGCCACCCTGCCTGGCAATGGCGGACTTCACCCTGTTGGCGAACTGGACAGCGTCCTCCTCCGCCTACGAGAGAGGATGCGTAGCAGCCCCGGCCCAGGCACAGGCACAGGGCAGGGAGCCCCGGGCGCGGGCTGGGCACCCACCTGTCTGGTCATCGGGGGCAGGTACCACACGCTGCAGACGATGGCCCAGCTGGTCATCATCCTGAGCAGGTAGGTCACCATCCCGTACTTGCTGCTGTTAAAAAAGGCGTCCCCGAACTGCGGGTCGTACTGCAGGGCGACAGGGCGGGGGTGTGTGTGTGTGTGTGTGCACACGCGCGCAAGAGTGTGTGTCAACAGTGTGTGCGTGTGTGTAGGTGTGTGTGTTTGCATGTGCGTGTTGACAGGCTGTGTTGTGTCTGTGTGTGCGTGTGTGTCTGTGTGTCAACAGTGTGTGTCTGTGAACAGGCTCTACGCGTGTGCATGCGTGTTTGTATCAACAGTGTGTGGCTGTGTGTGTGAACAGGCTCTACATGTGTGTGTGTTTGTGTGTGTGAACAGCAACCTTTCCGAACACCACCCCCCATGCCAGGGGAAGGTCAGCATGAGGACACAGCTCCCCTCTCCGCGGCCCCAACACCTCCCAGCGCCCAGCCCCGGGCACCACTGGCCCCCAGCAGCATCTGCCTCCTGCCACGTCCTGTCTCCCTCACGGGCATCCAGTATCTCCTCTTTACGTCCTCAAGCCGACCTGCACACAGAGGACGGGACCACGGCTCCACAGATCCAGCCCCGAGTCAACCATCACCAGAGTCAGTCACCACACCCGCTCCCTCAACCCACTCCCGTCCCGTCACACACTCACAAGCACTTCGACACATAGCTCCTGAGAGAGAGAGAGAGGGAGGGAGGGAGGGGGAGAGGGAGGGAGAGAGAGAGAGAGAGAGAGAGAGAGAGAGAGAGAGAGAGG
>ML660774.1:27134251-27161499 GCA_007570785.1 Antilocapra americana | reverse complement strand
GGGAGAGAGGGGGAGAGAGAGAGGGAGAGAGGGAGAGAGAGGGAGAGAGGGAGAGAGAGAGAGAGATCTCCTTACATGACGGCCAGCCTTTAAAGCCCACCTCTGGGGCCCAGACCCAGGGGCAAACAACAAGGATGCTCTGCTTCCGTCCTGACCCTTCACAGGGCTCGCTGACCATGAGGCAGCTCTCTATGGGGAAGCCGCAGAGGCCGCGCAGGCACAGAGGCCTTCCAGGGGGAGTGCCCGTCGGACACGGTCCCCTGCCTGCCCCTCTGGTGGAGGTGCCGGCAAGGCGCATGTCGTGGGTGGTGCAGCCAGTGCCGTGACCCGCGTCCTCCCAGACACGCGTGCAGCGCGGCGGGCAGCATGGGGGAGGGGACACAGAGGCCGCACGCGGGGCCGTGTCCTCGAGGAGAAAGCCTGAGAAGGATCGGGGCTGAGCCGCCATGGAGTCTGGGGCTCTCCTAGACGCGACGCTAGGTGGAGAGACTGCAGCACCAGCCCCCACGAGCCGAGCCAAGAACCAAAGGGGGCCCCACGAGATACGGCGGCCAAGGCGGGCGCCCCCCGGAGTCCTCGGGAAGGGACGGTGGCCGAGACGCCCGAGCACAGCCTCTTACGCTTCGGGGGGACGGTGGGCCTGGGTTTGAACTGCATGCTTTTCTTTCAGGACTTTCAAGACTGAATTCTATGACTCTCAGAGTGAAAGTAAGAGAACTGTGCCTAACTGCAGACCTGACTACAAAAACGAAGGCACTCAGGCTTACTTACAGAAACTAAAGAATCCAGACGTAGCCATGAAGGCGAACTGGGCTCACATTACACCACCAGCAGGAAATGGGGGGGAACGAACCTCAGACAGCAGCTCGCGTGGGACGGAGGAAAACACTGCACAGCTCACACGGCAGGACCGGAGAGAAACCCTGGCCTCACGTGTGACAGCCCTTTGTTGGGCCCGAGCCTCGGCTCCACGCTGGGCAGACACCGTGGAGAGAACAACCAGGCCAGCGCTCAAATCAGCAATACCTTCCTCCAGATCAGACCATGGCTTACTTTCAGTGGAAATGCGGTGAGGGCTTGGAAACCGCTGAGGTTCTGCAAGTTTGGTTACCAATGACGGTTTCACAAAAACTAGAAAACTACTTGGGAGGCAGAAGTTCTTGATCACATGTGGGCTTTCCTCAGCCTTGGATGGAAGGAAAATGGCCATGCCCGTGTTCCAGAGAGGATGTAGCTGTCCAAGGGTCCAGGCTCTAAAAATGCCAAGGGCCACTTCCTCCTCAGATTTCCGGCCAGCAACGCCAGCAGAACCCGGGATGGGGTCGAAACGCAAGTTCTGAAACTCTGGGCGTGAGGCCCAGCAACGGGCATTCTCACAGCCCCACTGGCTGATGTGAAGACCCAACGCCAGGGCTTCCAGGCACCGTGGGTAAGAATCGCAGGGGACACGGGCTCCACATCCATGGTCCTGGAGGAGCCACGTGTCACGGGGCAACTAAGCCCGGGAGCCCCAACCATGCGCCCGTGTGCCTAGAGCCTGTGCTCCGCAGGAAGAGCAGCTGCCGCAGTGAGAAGCCCGCACACCGCAAGGAAGAGGAGCGCCGCTCACCACTAGAGAAAGCCTGTGCACAGAGCAACCGGAAAACACACGCGACACCGGGGTGGGGCCGGGGGCTCCTGTGCAGCAGCTGGTTTTAACAGACACCCCGGGGGAAGCCCTGAGCCCCCAGAATGTTAAACTGCAGGACCGCATGCGCCCACACCAACGCTCCCCATTCTCACACCACAGCAGACCCTGCGGACAGAAGCTCTCCTGCAGCCCTGGTCCGGGGACCCGTGAGTCACCCTGCAGCCGCTCATCCCTTGCCAGCCCTGGCCTGAGAAAGCGGCGTGGCCTGGCTTCCCCCAGGGGAATGCCTCCCCCCTCAGCTGCACCAGCTGCTGCCAGGTGAAAACAACGACCATTCCTACAGAAGCCTCTGCAGACAACCGAGGCCTGCGAAATCCTAACCACCACTCTGAGGCAAGCTTACGCTTACCCTGATCTGTCAGTCTAAACTTTAAATGTAGTGACAAAGGCTGTGTATTTTTAGAGGTAGTAATGTGAGTAATGGTATTCTTTTAGAAGTAATAACATGCATCTATTTGTAAAAGCAAATGGATACGAGAGGGGAGAGAGGAAGAAGGGAACCTGACGGTGTGCCATCTTTCTAAGCAAGTCTGAACAGTCAGAGGTTCAAGTTCCTGCAAGGTGGGGCAGACAGGACAGGCTCCTAAGGTCCCTTTGTTTTCACAAGCAGCCACGTGAGCCAAAGCAGAGGAGTTTCCTTCTCTGGTGACAAGGACACAAGTCCTGTGCCCACCCACCTGCACCTCCAAGCAAACGCACAGGTCCCCTGGGAGCCCGCAACCTGCAGGAAGCCCCCTTCAGGTAGAGTGCCTTCTGAGCTGGTTGGGCTTATGAACAGAGGAACAAGTCGGGAGATCTGCCAAGCTCGGAAGGCTCTGCGGTGCAGGCCGGAGCTGCCATCCTCAGCAGCAGCTGCGGCGATCACCATGTGGCCCTCGGAGGGCTCCTACCTTGATAGCAACAGGGTAAACTGTGGCTCCAACTTCAAAGCTTCCCTTTTTGAACATCATCACCGATGTATTATTGATGCAGGTTCCTAAAACGCAGAAGAGGGTAAAATGCTTTTCTTTTTGGTCCTTTACCCCAGAGATTAGTAACAGTTTACGGGTTAAACATAGTAATAAAAGTCCTTCTGATATCTGAGAGGATAAGCCTGTCATCTCCCCAGCTTGGGAACGCACGCTGGAAAGAGGTGAACAGACCCCTTCCCTGTCTCCTCTTCTCCTCTTACAGGACCACCTTGCTGCGTCCCACAGAGCCCAGAGGGGAGGCCAGAGCCCTCACCAAGTCGGCAAGGCCCAGGAAGGACTGTGCTACAAGCTCAAGCAGCCTGCAGGCAAAGACGCAGGAGGCGCCCCTGCACTGGCAAGGCCCCAGGACAGCACTTGGAGTCCACACTGAGTCCCCTGAGCTTTCCGTACCAGGGCCAGCCTAAAGGGCCCCCACCTGAGGCAGTGAAGACAGGTTTTTCCAACACAACCCTGGACTCTCCTGCCTGCACGGCCTCCCCACACAGCAGCTTACCCTCCGGAAAGATGAGGATGGGCAACTTGCTTTTATCCTGCACGTGCTCGGTCAGCCTATAGAAGAGAGAAATAGAACAGAGGGGTCAGACAGCCTCACATCCATCACCAGCCATACACCTGTCTAGATGCAACGCTAAGTGTGGTATAAGCAGGCTAATGAACACGACCATTTTATAAACCCACGATCCAACAGACAAAAGGCCTAAGGACAGCGAACCCAGAAAGTTACTATTTAACACAAACAGCTGCTCAGTGAAGCACGTGAGTCTGAGTGTAGAGGCTGCAGCTCCGATCTGAGACCGCGCAGCGGGCTCACCCACCACAGAGCAGCCTCAAGAAACGCTCGCCCCAACTTCCTAGGGCCGTGCTGGTGGGCCTGCAGCCCTGAGACATAGTGCCAGGAACTCAGGGCGGCCCACTGGCCCTGGGAAGCGGGTCTCGGGGGGCCTCGACTGCTCTCGAGTTACGACAAATCACCTGCGCCACGTCTGCCTTTTCCTTGAAAACAGGGCTGCACTTTATTCTATTGCTGTAAGTGTGCTTCCACGTGCGACAGTGAACTCATTTTGAGATTTGAAACCACGTTAGAAGTTCATACACTGTTTATGACAATGGGTTCAGAAATAAAAAAGTTAAAAACACTAGAGTTTTCATACTTTCTATGTTCCACATTTCAGATATGGAAGCAGCGGGGCTGTGGAGAAGGCTGGAGGCACAGTGTCCCCCAGAATGAGCCTGTGTGTGTGTGTGTGTGTCGCGCGCTTACCTCCTGGCCACCAGGTGGCGATCCTTCACCTCAGAGCGCTCGAACCAGACGTGCGGGCAGGCCTTGACCATGGCTCTCTGGATGACGCCCAGGAGGCCCCCGTGCACCTGCCCCACCTGCTCGCAGAGGAAGGGGCGGGGGTGGCGAGACCGTCCTCATGCCGAGTCCCCACTTCCCAACCTCCCTCCCCTGGCGCCTTACTGGTAGCCAGAGGTTCCTTACTGTTCAGAAACCACTATTAGTTAGACTTTCTGAATTTAAATTCTCCTAATCTGTGATAGCAGAGATGTGCAACTAAAAACCCTAAAAAGAACCGTGAAGCAGAGCCCCCTGTGTCCAACGCCCTCCCTGGGCAGATCCTCCAAGACCTCTGCGCCCCGCCCCTTCAAGTCCCCCCTCTGGGGGCTTGGGGGAGGATGGACATGTGTACCTACAGCTGAGTCCCTTCACTGTTCACCTGAAACTACCGGAACACGGTTACTCAGCTACACCCCAACACAAAATAAAAAGTTTAAAGGCTGGGGGAAAAACGAAACCCCCCTTGCCACCTTCACCGCCCTCTCCGCTACCCATCTACACTTTCCCTACGTGCTCAGCCACTCTGCTCACAGCACCCGGGTCCCGAGGAGCCCCGGAGGCCACAGAAACCAAGGCGACAGCCTAGGCTGGGCCCGAGTCTGAAAGTATGCTAACTTGCTCACCCCCTGAAGAAAGAGTTCCCAGCCCTGACCAGCTAGAGGAATCTCGGAGGGAGGCCTTACCATGGCGTAATAGCCGTCACTGGCCAGGATGATGACGTCAATGGGAGATGTGTGATTGGCCACGCAGATGCCGCCGTTTCTAGGACGGTTCTTCCTGTTCACAAGGTATGAGAAGCAACGGAAATTGGTGTGAGACGATGCGTCTGGCCGCGGCTGCAGCTCCCCAGGTTCTGGCAGTGCCAGCCCCCGTGCCCCCCGGAGCCCCGTGGACCCCCACCTGTCGTGGTAGGTGATGATGGCCGTCAGGGCACGCACGCAGATCCGGTAGCACATGAGGTGAACATGCTTACTCAGGAACTCCTTGAGCCTGCGACAGAGAGCTCTGCTTTTACCTTATGTGCATACAAGGAGTCAGCAAAGGGTGCCAGGTCTAACCACCTAACCATCACTGCCGATGCCCTTCACAGCTTTATATAAAAGTATTTTTATACTTATTAGTGTCTACAGTAAGTATTAGCATGTTTCTGTCTACAGACAAAAGAAGAAATGGCGAGGACAGCTCACATTCACCTCAGGTGATAGGCTCAGAATTCTCAGCCCGAGAATTTCCGGCACAGGTAAGTCCCCTAGATTCCTTGACAGTGAGTGACAGCCAGAGGCAGGCGGAGGCCAGTAGAACCTCCCCACCCGCTGGGATAGAAGAGAGGTTTACCAGCCCCAGAACTTCCCGGAAGGAGCTCATTTCTTTAAAAAAAAAAAAAAAAAGGAAAAAGCAAACAAAAAGGACCTACCTACCTACACTTCTCACCTTCTCAACAACTGAACATAGTACAATGCTCAAAACTCAACTACTTGCTTTGTAAAGACTGCTAGCCCTGGACACTACCATTTTGTGGTTTTTCTGTTTTGTCGTTAAAAGGGCTGGAGGGCAACAACAACAGTCACAGATAAGATCAGTGAGGGGGAAAAAGCTCTGCTGCCTAGTCAGTTACTGTGGAGTTACAGACTCCATCTAAGAGCCTGAGGTTTGGGCCACGCCCCTGCCCCCCCACCAGGTACCCACAGAGTCCAACGCCCATACCCCACTCACCTCCCGTTGGGCAGGTACCCCACCATCGTTGTGCCCACCACCAGGAGGCTGATCCCTGTGAAAGCGAGAGCTATCCTGTAACAAGAAGACAAGTTACAACACAGCAAACAAATTCCTGCCCGGAGTGTAGACCTGAATGTGTGAAAACGCCAGATGCGATCGCTGGACCCACAGAGGGCTCCCAGCGAGAAACGCCAGCAGACCTCTCAGAACCAGGGTCGCTTACTGTCCCGTGACAGGGCACCATGGACTTGGTTCTCAGCTGACAGACACCCTCTCCTCGGGCAGCAGGCAGCAGCCAGGACAGGACGGCTGAAGGCTGGCTGTGCTGCCCTCAGGCCCTGCTGTCCTGCGGCCTCACCCTCCCCCTTGGCTTTAACCCCTGGCAGCAGCACAGCTTCTCCGTGAAGCACCAGGAAGTAGGGTCCGAACGTGCCAGAAGCCGGCAAGGCCTACTCAGAACAGCACATGGCACAGAGACCCCGGGAGGTCAATACCGCCTCTGTCCTGGAGAGGAAGCTGCAGCAAAGAACCAGCCAGGCCCAGGGTGCGGGAATACGAAGAACACCACGCTCCCGTCCCTGGGCTTGGTCCGTCCAGACAAGCGATTTGTCTTTGAGAAACGCAACTGTTTCTTATTTCTGTCTGCTATGCAGACACCCCAAGGGCCCTTCTAAAGGACAGTCCCGGGCACCCGTCCGAGTGCCGGACGGCCTGGCCAGTGGGAAAACCCCACCCTCCGCTCTGAAGTGGGAGCACGGGTGGGGGCCTGGCCTCACCTCAGCGGCAGCAGGAGGCAGTAGCGGATGAGCACGCCCAAGCCCCACAGCACGGTGAGCCGCAGGCTGATGTAGTGGAAGTTGTAATTGGTCCTGCTCAGCAGGTTCCAGGACTCCAGCTCCTCCGCCGAGAACCTCTTGGTCACCTCGTCGTCCATGATGGTCTCCATCCCTTTCCGGCAGAAGTAGAAAATGTCCGAGAGCTCGAACTCGGGAGTGTTGTCCAGAGCCTTACTGCTCCCACTCCGGCGGATTTCTTTGATCTCTTCTTCTAGTGACGTGGGGTCTTTTGCAATGATTCCTGCAAGAAAACAGCCCGTCAGGCGGTCTGCTGGGAGAAGGGCGCCGGAAACGCTCAGGGCATACTCCCTGCCGGCCGCAGGGAGCAGGGGCGGGGTGGCGCTCGGGGGCGCCCAGGGGCCCCGTCTTACCGTTGGTGTAGGGCTTGTAAAGCTGGTGGTTCTTCTCCTTGGCTCCCCTCTCCATCCTCAAGGTAGCCCACTGCAGGGGAACAGCAACACACAGGGTGAGCCCCTTCCCCATTCCGGGCGCCCCTCCACTTTCAGTGTGTGACAGCCTCAAGCCCAGTCACCGCAAATCAGACTGCACCCGGGAGCGCCGGCTCTGGGGAAGCTCGGAGCCCTCTCCTCCGGGCAGACCCGTCCTTGACGACCAGGACTGAGAGCCTCGTTCCGGCGGTCAGAAGCTGAGAACTGAGGCGCCGGGAGAGCTACTCAGAGCTTGCCCTCCCCTGCCTCCTGGGTCACAGAGAAGCCCACCAGCACCCACCCACAGACCCCACTGGTTCCTTCGTTTCTGCCAAACAACAGCTCTTCACCAACCGCCAAGCCAAATGTCTGGAAAGGTACTGCCTGCCTCCCAAATTATTCCAAGAAAGCAACGACTGTAGCTTCTGAGTTAATAAAAGATTTAAATATTATGTATATGTGGACTGTCCATTCACCCTCTGAGTAATCTCTAACAGGAAAGGCCACAATTTGGCACAAAAAGTTTGAAAGTAGCTTAATGTTAATTTTAAAAAAAGTGTTAAAAAAAAAAAAACTAGTTTCAAATCCCAAGTTTGAGAGTTCTGCTGTGTGTGCCTTCAGCAATTCATCCCATCACACTGGTCTTTTTTATCCACTAAAGTGGGGGATGGTATGTTAGCCTCCCCTTCACGAGGACACAAGAGGCCATGCGTGACAGAGTCTGGGAAACCGCAAAGCCCCCAGTGCCTTCATTTTACTGAAATAGCACAGACTGCAGGGAAGAGCCTCTCACCCTCCATCAAAACCTGTTCCGTGCCACGAGAGCCCGGGGCTGGGCAGCCCCTGCCAGCAGGAGGCAGGGCGAGCACACCAGCTCCCGCCTGCCCGGCGACGGGACGGGCAGTCAGCACAGAAGGCCAGGACTGCGACGAGCAAGGACATGGAACTGGCATTTCAAAGGTGTCTCTTCAACCTTCTGTCTCCACAGTTATGCAAGGGAGGTAAGAACCCTGTGCTTCCCCGATGCAGCAGAATCCACACGGCCTGAAGCCTCTTTGAGACTCTGCGGGCAGAGTCTGAAGTGTGAGCAGGGCTGTGGAGTGAGCAGCAGGACCTGAGTCTCATCAGCGATCTGACCGCGTGTGGAAACCTCTCAGACGTCACGGTCCAGAGAAGACAGGCCACTCACAGAGTCACTCACACTAAGGTCTGAGGTGGGAAAACTCATACGACCCCTTTCAGGCTCTTAGTCCCTGATGGCTTCTGGCATGGAGGGCTTTTCTAGAAGAAAATGTAAACATAACTGCTGCAGTGGAGGAAGACAAACTCCTATCCAGGAATGCCATCTAGGGAAGAGGTGATTAAGGGGCAAGCGGGTTTACAGCAAGCCTGGTACAAGACACAGCTCCATCGCCCAGAACTTCTCCATTCTGGCCAAGATTCTGCCTTGGTGCTGCGAGCACAGTCAGAGAACCTCCGTTCTGACATGTGGATTCGACTGTAACAGGCAGGGAGCACATGCCCTCAGGCCACTGGAGCACCCACGACATACACCTGTGAGCACCGCTCACGATAGAAAGTTCAAGAAGGCTGTGGTTTCTGCTTTACCTGGAAAGATGCTGGTTCAATGAGACAGTAGCTCCTGGCTCCACAGTAAACATCCCCTGTCCTCCTGCTTTCTACTTCTAGCTATGCTTTTCCAAACTTCGGGGACATTACCAAATGCGTCTGTGTTCAGGATGAAGTCAGCAGAGCAGGGGCAGAGGGTGGGGCAGGGGCCTCACTCGGTGACCGGCTGCTTCCCCCGGCGCAGGGACTTGGGGAGTGGGTGCTGGCGTCAGCAACGTCCGAGAATGGCACACCTGGCTTCTCTGAGCCTCACTTTTTAGAAGTATCGTGTGCAGATATCCAGAATAAAAATGAGAGCCCCAGGTCCAGAGCTCATTTCCCCAAAATCTCCTCTTCCTCCCCTTGATCCAAGATGCCATTTAAGTCCCTGTTCAGGGTCAGAGTACTTAATTATTCCCTTCTCAGCTTCTCCTGCACAGAGACTGTTAGGGGCACAGACGCGCCGCCCTGTAGGTAACATTAAACCCAAGACAGCTCTCAGCAGGTGACCCACAGGCCTGATCATCAGAAGGTGGGCGGGGTGATGGGTGCATCTTTGCTACTTCTCTGCTGTGCTGCAGCTCAGGAGCCCAGCACCCGAGGAAGGCCGAACAGCCTCTGCAGCCTCGTCTCAGCGACACCTGCCCCCTTCTCCAGCCGGCCTGCACCGCACCCTCCCCGACCGGACTGTGGATGCCCAAGAATCAGCCCTCAGAGAAGCCAGGCTCCCAGCACCCCACCCCCTCCCACTTTCCTGGCAGAGACAGCATCTTTTAACAACTCTCTCTTCCCTCCCTGCTTTGGCTAGAATCACTCAGTGAGTGAAAAAGTGTCCGACTCTTTGCGACCCCACAGACTATACAGTCCATGGGATTCTCAAGGCCAGAATACTGGAGTGGGTAGCCTTTCCCTCCTTCAGCGGATCTTCCTGACCCAGGAATCAAACCAGGGTCTCCTGCATTGCAGGCAGATTCTTTACCGACTGAGCTGAGGGGATCAGTGGGAAGCTGCCATCAAATTTACAATCCTGACTTCACACCTCGCGTTTCCGATCACCTACTGATCGTGCCTACGTGCCAGCACCCCTCCACCCTCACATCCGGGGTGGGAGGGAGAGGCGAATGCGCACGCCTGGACCGCACGGTGCTCCCCCACACCCGGCCCTTCTCCTGGGCCCCAAGCTCCCGGGCTCCCATCTGTCTCCCCGGCCCTTTCAGCCCTCCCCAGACGGCTCCTCCCCGCTGCCTGAGTCCGGCCACCGCTGTCATCGCTCACCTACACAGGTGTGACAGGCTCCACCCTGCTCCCTTCTCCGTCCAAGCCCTACGGGACGCACACTCTGGTCTCATCCCCTGGCC
This sequence comes from Antilocapra americana, assembly GCA_007570785.1. NCBI lineage: Eukaryota > Metazoa > Chordata > Mammalia > Artiodactyla > Antilocapridae > Antilocapra > Antilocapra americana. The sequence goes on along the minus strand of ML660774.1, from coordinate 27,151,553 downwards.
TGCGCCTTCAGGGGCTTCTCAATGGCTTCAAAGCCTAAGGAACAGCCGGTTTTATAAGCTACGTCAGCCCCTCCAGGGACCCGGAGGCTCTCCTCTCCTGAACTAGGCACTGTCTCTACACCAGACTGCACCTTCTCGCTCTACCCACTGCGTTCCCAGGGTGCTGCTTCCTTTGTAAACCCTGTCAAATGCCCAATCTTAGATGAAACGGTGTGTCCCCAACTTCTGCAGTCAGAGCTCACCCCAACCTGCGCTATTTTAACTGGTGTCACATTCTGAATCAGCTCTGCAGGCAGACAGCGGTCCTTCCTGCTCCACGACGACTGCCTTGGTGGGCAGGAGCCAGAGCCCACCCAGGCGCGCGGCGCAGCGGGGTCTGACCAGTGTTGCGCAGCACTTAGCAGGCAGTCGGCAAGGACAGGGTTTAATGCACCAATGACCAAGGCTTCTCTTCATCAAGGTCTCCAAAACCACTTCTGAGCACCGTCCCCACTGTAATCCCACTCTCATCTCCTTCCGTTCGTCCTTTGCGCTACTTCCTCCCAGTCACACTGGAATCGCCCTTCCCACGGGGGCGGGAAAGGGGTGCTGCTGACACACACCCCCTCTTGAACTTGCGCCCCGTGACGGCGTCATGACCACTCCCACTCCCTGGAGGAAGCAGACTGGAGGGCCTGAGGACTTAGGTCAAGTGTCACAGTTGGTAACAAAACCCTCAAAAGGGTCATGCCTACCCACCAATGCCACTGCCTATTCAGTCTCTTCGACCTCCTCACCACCATCACTGGTTTCCAACCAGTTCTGCTGTGGAGCTTGATGTCAAAGCACATTATAGCCGCCTCCTCTCCTCTGACCCGACCTGATCAATCCCTTTCACATCGGGCAAAAAACTCAAGTCATCCCCCCCCATCTTTCTCCTTCATATACAGGCTTTCTTCACTCCTTTCCCAAATCATTCTCAACCCAGTTGAAAGTCCACTTCTAGCAACTGTACCCCAAACAAAATCACCACCATTGTGCTGAAGCACAAACATTAAGAAAACTAAAGCACTTCAACTCATTGTTAATAGGACTTGCAAGCTGTCCTCCGAGAGGAAAGACACCAACCCCTCATCCCTCCAGCCCCGGGCAGGTGCATCGAGGTATGCGGAGAGGTGTACTGTGATGGGAGACCAGCCACACTGACTCAGGGCCTCCAAAAGCACAGGTGTGTGTCCTGTGCAGACAACCAGCGTGAGTCATCTTTATGAAGATTATCTAGCAAAATGCGTAAAACTGGCTGATAAGACTGTAAAAGAAAACATAGACATATTATATGCACACACTGTTAAGACCGCCATAAAATAATACCACAACCAAAAGGGAACACAAAACTATTATTATTTGTCTGGTTATCTACTGCTGTGGAACAGACCACCCCATAAGTCACTGGCTTAAAATACCACCACCGTTTGCTCTGCTCTTGAATCTGCAAACTGCACAGGGTCCGGCACGGCTGGTGGAGGCTGAAGGCAGGGGCTGGAACTCCCCGAAGGCCCGAGGGCTCCCGAGGGTGGCAGCTGATGCCATCAGCCTGTCGGCAGAGCCTCCCTGGACTGGGAGCTGGAACTCCACGTGGGGCCTGGCTTCCTCGTGACAGGCCGGCCGGGCCCCAGGGGCAAGTCTCCAGAGTCAGATGGCTTGGAACTGTCGCTCACCCCCTAACCTCCCAGGTCACACAGAGTCAGGGCCACCACATTCTATAGGTTAGAACCACTCACCAAGGCAGGGCCCCACTCCGGAGGAAGTCACCCAGACTCCACCTTGTGAGGTAGATGCTGGAATCACTGGGGAAGCTTTTTAAAAATGCCCACCAAAACCAGTTAAACCAGAATTTCCAAGGGGTAGTTGAGTGCTCCCCAACAAGTTATTTTTTAAATGCTCCCTAGGTGATTCAGATGCATAGTTAGAAAGAGACCCATGAAATGATCTCTAAGCCTCCTTCCAACTGCAAAATCACATAGAGCAACCCAGTTTATGAAGGGATGGAAATGATAAAAAAGGCAAACTAAAGGTGCCTTTAAAAGCACCCACAAGTTCAGGTGTATTTTAGATGCATACATGGATACACAGATGTATTTCCAAGATCTAAAATCAGTCTGGCCAAATCCAACCTGCATCTCATACTACTGCTGATAAAAATGGCATTCAGTTCTTTGTGTCCACCAAGATCAAATCAGAGCAACAACCCTGCTCAGACGGTGAGAAAGGACCACCCTTGGAGAACCACTCTGTCCCAGCTGGTACGTATCAGCCCTCCTTACCACCCCTTACTTGGGCTCACAGCCAAGTCGTCGTCATCAACCAGGAAGCTCAACAGGACAGCAGCCACGGGATACCCAGAACCCTCCAAGTGCCTGACACACACCTCCAGGAAATACGAGGTACAAACGGAGATCCTGAAGTCAGAAATCTTGAGGTCACCAATGAGCGCACACACAGACACACACACACACGCACACACAACTTCCATTTCCAGTGATTTTCAAGATGTGGTCAGCAGTCTCTGATGGCTCAGGAATACCTGTCCCATGGAACTTTAATAAAATACTGATTTGAGGAGCCATTTTCAAAATGGAGTAGGGAATGTACATAGATTCTAGGTCTTTTTCACTCAAAAGTGACCAAATTTTAAGAATTTAGCTACTACAAAAGGACTCCAATCTGATTACTCTTATTTTTATGTCTTAAAAATAAGGATTCCCGTAGGTCTATGAATCGCTTGCTTAAATAAATGTGAATAAAAGCTGGCCATCACCGTGAAGTTTATCAGCTGTCCTACTCGCTCTATACTGATGCACGGTTTCCAGCAGCAAGTGGGCTGTGGGTAGTTACTTGGTTCACAGGAACCCTGGGTTCTACTGAAGATTTTCTTGGACTAAATAAAGTTCAAGAAAATTACATTTCATGATTAATTAAAACAAATACTAATGACTGACTAGATCGCCACTTCTCAAGCTTTACTGTACACCTGGGCTTCTTGGAGTGCAGATTCTAATCAGTAGGTCTGAAGGGGGCCTGTGGCCCGCCCGCATTTCCAATCAGTCTTAGGTGACACTCAGCTGCTGGTCTCAGAGCATTCTCTGAGTAGCAAAGACACCTCCAGAGACCATACGGAGCACTCAGACATCTTCCTACTGAACACGAGTGCTCAAATAAGTACAAGCACACCATAGCTCACTATGGACAAGAGCCAAAAGGTAGAGAACAGCCCATCAGTGGATGAGGGGACAAGCAAATCACAGTACAGAAACACGGTGGAATATTACTCAGCCATGAAAACCAAAGTATTGACATGTGTTACAAAGTTATGCTACACAAAAGCACTCACAAAAGAGCACATTTTATATCATTTTGTTAATATGAAATACCCAGAATAGGTAGATCCAGAGACAGAACAGATTCACAGATGCCAGAGGCAAGGGGGTGGGAGGGTGGGGGTAGGAGACAGAAAAGCAGCTGCTCAATGGGCATGGGGTTTCCTTTTGGAGTGATGAAAAGGCTGTGCAGCTTCACAGAGGCAGTGGTCATACAATCCTGTGACTATGGGAAATGCCGATGAATTGTTCCCTTGAAAATGGTTAATTTTCTGTAGTGTCAGTTTCACCTCAATTTTTTAAACATGAAAAAGTTATATTCTTACACAATATTAAATATCAAAACACAAGATTCAATAATACACATTGAAATATTTTTTGCTGTAATGTAGCATTTCATCTAGCTCACTTCATCTTTCTGAATGACTTTCCTCACTGATAAAATCTATCGTCGACAGACACCCTGGTCCACTGGAGAACTACAGAGAACCAAAGGAAAGCAACTGAAATCATTCTGAACTCTAAGATGCTATCTGAACAAATACACCTGCATTTTCACTATTATGAGCGCATTTCCCCAAGTACACACGGTCTCAGCTGTGGAAAAGAATACCTGAAGATCCGGTGACTGCCGAAGACAGACAGTGCTCATCAATTACCAAATCTCGGAAGAGATACGGAAGGCTCATGACACAGATCGACGTCCAGGAAATATCACTTGTTGCCCGTTTCCTTAACCCCACGACCAGTTCTGTTCAGCAGTCTCACTACTTAGGTTCTGACATATGTTAGGAAATATGCTGCTTCTCCTCTGTCTTAAAGAAACTAGCACAGTTCTTGAAATGCCCTTTTCTGTGACTTCTTTTGGCCTGAAGTGCAAGAACCAATGTAAGATAAATGAAAGAGAAGAGAGAGACTCTCCCACACTCCTCAGTGAGGGGACATGCCAGCAGCAGCTCTGACTTTCAGTATCTGTTACATAATCACAGGCAGTGTCTGGCACTGACTGTTTCTCTAATGCTAAGTCCCTCTTTTTGAAATAAACAGGCCAGGTGAGGTTCCTCTGCTCAGATGGACCAAACATGCAAGTACCTGAGCTCAAAAGAAAAGACGGCTGCAGGCTTCACAAGCTCACGTTTGTTACCCTTTCTGCTCAAAAAGCCACTTCCATCCCACTCTCCCCACACTCTCCACATCCCGCCCAGAGCTCACAGCTGACCAGACACTCTCTCTTTTTTTTGGCTACCGGCACTTCTCTCCTCGGGGAAGCAACCATTTGTAGACGGCATACTCACTGCAAAGATCTTTAACAGAGTTTTCATGTAGAGCTTTCGGATACCAAAGGAGACTCCGAAAACAGCAGGGACGATGATGAACACCAGGAGGAGGGTGAAGAGGACGGTGAGGGAGATGCCCAGGAGGTTGACGAGCAGGCTGTCGAAAGGCAGCAGCAGGAGCATGGTGGGGGGTGCAGCCGGCCAGCGCCCTCCTCCCCGCGAACAAAGCTGGCCTCAGATGGTCCTCTCCGTCAGCGCCGGCCTGGGGAGGGGCGTCAACTCCATTCCCAAGTTCGCATCCCTCGGCGGCCTCAACGGAGACTGGGCAGAGGCTGAGAGCAGAAGGGGCTCCTGAGGGCCTCCCTGGAGGAGACGGGCTGCAGGCGGACGGGGCGGGAAAAGTCTTCAGGCCAGGCAGGGCGGCCCAGCCAGTAAGCGGCCCAGGCACGCTCCGGGCTCTGCCACCCTGGTACTGCTTCCAGAAGTTCCCCTGTGTCCCAAGAGCATTTAGCAGGTGAGTCTGTCCTGAAGGTCCGTCATTGCCAGAAGTACCAAGAAGAGTTCAATGTGCTGCCAGAAAAAGCCTGATAACTCCAGGTTGGGGCGGGGGCGGGTGTGTGACTTGCTGGCACTTCCCACAGAAGTCTTGTGAACGTGAATAAGTGAAAATTAAATAACTTGTTTTCCTTAAAACTCCTTCATAAGCTGAAAACTGTGTTCACATCTGGCCCCATTCTTCCTCCGGGGGCTCCTGGCGCGCCGCTCTCAGGACCCTCCTCCCTGGAGAGCTACAGGCCTTGCCAGGGGCACACAGGTGCTGGCAGGGAGTGGCTCATGCTGCCTGCAGGGAGTGTAATCCCAGACGCGCCTGGCACTGGGCTCCTCTGGATGCTCCTCCCTCAGGCACTCTTCTCGGCGGTGACCTGGGTTCTTGGCAAGAAGCTGCCTACGTGCTGCCGAAGCTGGAGGAGGAAACAGAAACACCGTCAACACGCGACACAACCGAGGGGACACCGCTGCGCTCGGGGTGGGGGCGGGGGCATCTCAGGCTGGGCCGAGAGCCAGGGCCCCTCTCACCACCAAGGCTGAGGGGACCAGGCAGGGCACACAGGCAGCACGTGGGGGTTGACGAAAACCGCAGGTGTTTCATCCAGTTTTCAACCCGCTGGTGTAAGTACTAGCTGGGGCCACTCACACTTTTCTGATAGAAAATACACGCGTGTCTGGGCTTAGCAGATGCAAACTGCTACATGCAGACTGGACAGACAAGATCTTACCGCGCAGCACAGGGGACTATACGCAGTGTCCTGACAAACTATGATGGAAAAGGACACGAAAAAGAGTGCATGTGTATGCTTAAACTGAGTCACTCTGCTGCACACCACAAACTAACCCAGCACCATAAATCAACCACACTTCAGTTAAAAACATCATTAGCTCAGAGACCTCAAATTTAAAAAATGAATTAAGGAAAAGAAAATATATGGACCCAAGACACCTCCGAGGAGAAGAGGTGCCTCCTCGCTGTCCCCCACTACCGCTGTCCCCCGCTCTGGGCCACAGAAGCAGCCCCAACGTGAGGACGCTCCGGATACTTCCTGAGACGTTCCCGCACATCCCGGGACACCGTTAGGGATCGCTCCTGCCCAGCCCCGCCCAGGCAGCAGCGAGGGCCCGCGCTGGAACATTGCTTTCTGTCGTTTCCTAGCTCCACACATCCTGGGACAGTGCTGCCTCCGCACCAGCGAAGCTCCCTTCCTGCAGACAGGTGCGCGTTCTCAGCTGTAAGAATGCTCCGTGATTCGGTTACCGGCTCTCTCCTGAGGGTGGACACGCTTCTGTCGTTATAAACAATGCAATGGACCTATCTACGTGATTTAGCATACAGAATGCATGTGTAAATATATTTTCAGGATAAACCCCTAGAGATGGAATGGCAGGGAAAAAGGAAATCTAGGTTTAAGGGGAAAAAAATAACTCTTGCTTTTGTTTATGTCCCGATTTGCTGATAAAACCAACACATTAACACTGAGCAACTCTGCGGAGCCAAAGCAGGATTTGATGCAATCCAGTGTCAGTCAGAGAGCTGCCTTTTCTCTGTGTGTGATGAGAACACGCGGGATCTACCCTCTCAGCAACTGTCGGCTGTAATCCCTGTCCCAGAACTCTCTCATTTCATAACTCAAGTACTTACCCTTTGCCCAACATTTCCCCATTTCTCCGACCCCCGGTAACCACCATTCTTTTGTTTCTGCAAGTCCATGTTTTCTGGATGCCACATTTATGTGAGAATATAAGTATCTCTCACTTCTGACTTGGGAAGTACAGGGTTTTTTTTTTTTTTTGCTGCACTGTGTGGCTTGTGGGATATGAGTTCCCCAACAGGGGATCGAACCTGTGGCCCCTATGGTGGAAGTGCTGAGTTCTAATCCCTGGACCACCAGGAATTCTCAGAAGCACGATTTTAGTTTTACAAGATACCGTCACATTTTCTTCGTAGATTAACTGCTCCAGCGTTTCTGGCCGCTTTTTTTTAAGATTGATTATTCTCTTTCTGTTTTAGGCCATGCTGGGTCTTGGCTGACGTGCTCGGGCTTCCTCTAGATGTGGCAAGCAGGGGCTGCTCTCCAGTTGCGGCGTCCGGGCTTCCTGCTGCAGCGGCTTCCTTTGCTGTGAGCACGGCTGCAGGCGCACGGGCTTCACAGCAGGTGCAACCTTCCCGGTCCAGGGATCAAACCCGTGTCCCCTGTATCGGCAGGCGGATTCTTAACCACTAGGCCACCAGGGACGCTCCACCGACTCTTTTATTACACAGGCTGCTTACATTAGGGTTCACTCTTGGGGTTTACATGCTAAGGTTCTGACAAATGTACAGTGTACAGTGATATGTACCCATCATTACAGTATCGTACAGAATATCTTCACTGCCCTAAAAATCCTCTAGGCTCTGATTTTTCATCTCTACCTGCTCTCAACCCCTGGAAACAACTGATCTTTTCCCTGTCTCCAGTTAGATTTTTTCCCAGAATGTCGTCTAACTGGAGTCTTACAGGACGCAGCCTTCTAGGCTTCTTTCACCTAACACAGCCCCTCGTTCCAGATGTGGGATGATCCTCTCTCACTTTTCTCCGGCAAACATTTCTGTCCTCCTATCAATCTCCTTCTGGCTCAGTTCCAAGACATCTAAAAGTTCAAGAAATGGAACAAGTGAACGGTGACTGGCTTCACTGTGAGTCCTATCCACTGCTGCACAAACTCAAAGCCCTTTCGCGTGTTATCTCACAACCTGTCAATGTGTATTCTCTCCATCTTACCCTTTCTCCGTTCCTCTTCACTCTACCAGTTAGGGAACCGAGCTGGGAAGACTCAGACCCCATTCCCTGACCCCTAACTGCTCCCACCACGTCCCACACACCTGGCAGTGAAACTAAGACTGTTTCAGGGGCAGTGGTCCCTCACTCCCGCTTCCACATGGTCATCGCTAACGCTTATGCACCACCACCAAGAGAGACATGGAGCTCATCCGGGAAGCACCTTCCAGGCGCCGTCCTCACTGAACTCCCACCACAGCCCTCTGGTAGAGTTACTGCCACCCCTGCTGGACAGGCGAGGGAGCAGAGGCGGAGAGGGTGAAGCTGCCCGGGGCCACACAGCTGCAACCGAAGAGGCGGCTCGTGGACAAGCACGTCCCGTTTCCCAGCCCCGCTCTGTAACCCCCAGGCCCTCTCATCTCTCACACACCTCGAGCTACGTTAACACTTCCTCCATGCCGGGCCAGCTACATAGGACTTCTTGTGACCAGGGAGAAACCACAAGACAAATCAGGATTCCTGTAGCAGAATTTGGTGTTCTCAGAATCCAAGGTACAAACCTGCTTGCCCATTTCTATAAACTGGTCAAGCTGTTGGTACCTGCCAGATTTCTAACAGTATCCCAAAGGACATTCAGGAAGTTAGAGCTATTTCTGAGACTAACATCAAGTCAATCTGCTGAGTCACTGTATTCCTTAAACCTGTCAAATCCCAGCCTAAGCCCAGGGCCACACCTCCATCCGACTCCTCCACCCCAGTGCCAGTGGAAAGCCGCTGTCACATTAGCCAGGATCACCTTGACGTCCATGGGCCCAAGGTGACAGACACCAGGGTGACTTTGATTTCCCAAGCCAGAGCTTAGATCTCTTTACTCTGGACCACAACCAACTGAGAATTCCCAAGGTTATTCTGGGTTCATGTCCTCAAAACATGAAAGTAAACCCATTTTGCAATAAACTAATTACTTCACCTACTTCAGAAGTGGGCACACCAGGTCCCTGGGCCGAACCTGAGCCAGTTTTGATAAGGTTCATGACCTAGGAATGGTGTTTACATCTTTAGAGAGTCCTAAGAAAAAGGATAAATTGACACGACCACAGCCTGCAAAGCCTCAGCTATCTACTGGGCAACTCTTCACAGTAGCAGCCTGCAGTCCCCTGATCCTGCTGCTCCTTCCTCCCCTCTGTGGCAGCAACCTGCCCGGCTGTCCCCTGCCCTCTAGCCCCCCATCCAGACTCTGCCCTGGAGGACCAGACTCCGGAACACAGAACAGCAACCAGCCAAGCAAGTTCTGTGGCTAACACTGAACAATCCTCCGTGGATTCTCAGAAGCAGGGATGAGGTAAGCAAGGTGTGGGTATCAGACAGGCCCCCAAAACATGTTGCTGGATAGCAGAGCAGCTGTCACAGCCAGAGGTGCTGGTGCCTTACGGCCCCTTAACACAGACTTTGGTCTCTGGAAATACAGCAAACTGCTCACATCAGAACTCTGTCACACCAGTTTCTAGATAAATGCTCTTGTAGGAAAGGCAACAATTTTGCTTCATGTAAACAGAACTGCAACTCCTTGACAGGAAGCAGGGGAAGTCATCACCTCAAAGCAATAGTCACTCCTTCTCTTCACCTCCCTCACTTTCAGCCAAATCCAGAGTCACTTGGACCAACGTTCCCCCAGGAGTCCAGCCAGTCCGAGGAAACCTTAAGAACCAACAAGTTCTGAGCCTTCCAGGAGGGAAGGTGGTCTCATCCTAGGAAGCTGATGGTCCACCTCTAAGCGAACGAGACTCTTCAAGCCCTGGGTGTAAACCTGAGCCCCCAAATGGGCACTTCTCAGGGCTTCTCAGTTCTCAGGGTGACTAGCTCAAGGCACACACGTGAGGTATGAAAGCGCATCGTGGTGAACACACACCGACAGGCATGTTCTCAGCAAAGAGACACACACGTACAGTCATCGCTTCATACTTTGATGACCGCCAACAAGAGAGTCCCGGGTGGGGACAGGGGACCTCTCATACACTTCTGGTGAGAAGGCAAACTGGTGTGTCCACCGTGGAAAACAGTAGAGTGGTTCCTCAAAAACTAAAAGCAGAACTACCGTGTGATCCAGCAACCTCCCTCTTCGGCATATATCCAAAGAAAACAAAAAACATTAATTCAAAAAGATATACGCACCACACTGTTCCTGGCCACGTTATGTGCAACGGCCAAGATACAGAAGGAACCTAAGTGTCTATCAACAGATGAATGCATGAAGATGATGCGGGGCATACACACCATGGAACACCATTCAGCCATAAAAAGATGAAATGCTGCTATCTGCAGCAATGTGGATGGACTTGGAGGGCATTATGCCAAGTGAAATAAGTCAGACAGAGACAAACCAGAGAATAAAGAAAAAAGAAGCCGACTCACAGATATAGAGAACAAGCCAGTGGTTACCAGTCGGGAGAGGGAAGGGGTAATAAAAGGCTAAGTGATTAAGAGGTATAAACTATTGGGTATAAAATAAGCTACAAGGATATCTTCAACACTGATGGTACAGTCAATATTCTATAATACTAACAACTATAAGTATAACCTTTAAAAATTATGAATCACTATTTGGTTCACCTGTAACTTATATAATACTATACATCAACTATACTTCAATTAATACACACATACATTAAAAAAAAAAAAAAGGGTCCTGGAAGAGAAAATAACAGAGGGATCCTACACATTTAAACTGGGGCTTCTAAACCAATTCTGACCCCATCACCAGGGCATGTGGGTGCTGAGCTCCTTCAGTTGTGTCCAGCTCTCTGAGATCCTACGGACTACAGCCCGCCAGGCTCCTCTGTCGCTGAGGTTCTCCAGGCAATACTGGAGTGGGTTGCCATTTCCTTCTCAGGGGGACCTTCCTGACCCAGGGATGAACACGTCTCTTGCACTGCCAGGCAGGTTCTTTACCACTAGCGCCACCTGGGAAGCCCAGGCATGGACCACCATATTCCCAGCTGCAGGGACTTCGTTTCTGTCAGCTCTCTGTGGCTCTGTGACACACCCTATACTTCAGGAGACCACACGTGCTGTCCAGGGAGACGTCACACCCCCGTTCAGAAACAAGAAGACATGCCACTGTATGAAAAGTAAGTGCTTAGGCGACACAGAGTCCATTTGTAAAGTATACTGAGCACAACGCCCATCACCCCCGTTAGACCTCAACAACGGCACCTATGATCACGTCACTGGGATCAGAGGACACCCTGAGTGCTGCCCACAATACTAGTACCAAACTCTAAGAGGCTGGATGGGGAGGAAGGCATTTCAAAACATGCCACAAAATCCACAAACTACTACATGGTGCCTAGCAAGGACTAAGAGCTCACCCAAAGGTCAGCTGTCAAGAAATGCGAATAAAAACTACAGTGAGGTGGCAAAAACAGTTTCTGATAACCCATCCTACTGGTGACAAAAAGAAAATACCCTCAAATACTGCTGACTGGCATGTACAAGGGTACAACCTCTACACAGAACAATTCGGCAAATCACCATCAGAATCTAAATTATATATAACCTGAGGTCCAGCAACTCTACTTCTAAAAATTCATACTGAACATAAACTGGCGCAGCAGTTCTCAACCTGGGGCAACTGACTCTACCCACCTTGGGACCGTCTGGTAATGTCTGCAGACAGGAATCGAAAGAAAGACATCAGGATCTGGATTCTAACTTGACCACTTAACCAGTCTGAGCGTGCGTGCGTACATGTCTGCTCTGCTCCTCAGTCCAGTCTGACTCTTTTGCGACCCTGCGGACTTTGGCCCACCAGGCTGCTCAATCCTTGGGATTCCCCAGGCAGGAAGACTGGAGTGGGATGCCATTTCCTCCTCCAGGGATCTTCCCAACCCAGGGACCGAACTCCAGCCTCCTGCACTGGCAAGCGCATTCTTTACCACTCATCCCACTGGGAAGCTCAGGCTATTATTTTGGGTAAATTACTTTAAGCTTCTGTTCAACACCACCTATCAAAAAAAACTGTTCACTTTTCACAGTGCCTAGAACAAGGTAAATGTTCAAAACACATCAACTATTATTACTACTTTGCTAAGTTCCTGTTACTACAGAGAAGGGGCACTGGGAGGGGTTTCCAAAGAAGTCGTGATGTAACACTAAGGAGAAATCTGTTTTCGACACTGCTCTGCAGGAAGGTGTCTACAACCCCAAAGATGGCTAGAGCAAGTCACAACGTTACTAGTCAGTCACTGAGAAGTCTAATCCAAGCTCTTCCAAGGGCTTAAATTATTGAGCCTTGGAAGAGTTAAGTGACCGAGACGAGCCACAAAGCTGGCCCCTGAGAGAGGCAGGACTGCACCTCAGATCTGCGACCCCTGTAGGGGTCTTTCTGTGCCCTAGGCCGGCCTCTCCTTTGCTCTGGGGCAGGTATCCACTTTCCCGAATTCACGCAGTCAGGTCAGATCCAGCAAATGCCCCCATTTTGATGTGATGGTAAATAAAGGCATGCACACAGAGGAAATGTACACTGGGGTGAATCTGATATCGAGCGTGTCAGAGGAGTGGAGTGTAAGAAACTCGAGTAGGACGCTGCTGCTCAGGAGGCAAGGTGTAAACACGTTTCCAAGGAGACGGGCAGCCCAGAGCTGCTAGGTGAAGCAAACCTGAAATGCTGAAAAACCAGGGATGCGCTTACAGCCAACAGCAATCCTGGATAAAACAGATGGTCTCAGACAAAGCCAGGATCTGTCACGCTCAACGATGATTCCACTTACTAGGAAGAAGACAGGAATATGGTCAGCTTCAGGGTCATGGTCTTAACTAAGGTCATCCTCAGTTAAGGCCTAAATACCTTCTCCTTGCCCAGGAAAGCCTCACATGAGTTGGATCTGGGTAATAAGTAACGTGGAACCAAGTTCGACGTAAAGCAACATCACCGGAAAAGGAAAAAAGGACAGAGACACGGACACACTGCTATCCTGGGGTCACCGGTAGAAAAAAGGACAGTTTGACTTGCTGGGGCTACAAGACCCTCAACACTCCTCTCAGAACCCCATTTCAAAACTGGTGCTTTGATATCAGAGTACTGTCTGTGTAACTGGATGCAACTTCCTGTCCTTTTTTCAAGACCTTTGTGTCTGGTTTATCTCACCTGGCATAGTCCCTTTGCGAACCATTCAGCTGCTGCCCATGCCAGGCCCTACTGCTGAGCTGCTGCCCTGGGTAAAACAGGCCACAGCTTCTTTACCCACTCACCCAGCAATCGGTCCTCCCAGTCAGGGACTGTTACAAATAGAGCTGCTGCCTACCAGCCATGGAAGGACACACACTTTCACTTCTCCCGGGTAAATACAAATACCTAGGAGTGGAATGAGGTAGCATTTAGCTTTTGATGAAACTGCCAAACCGGTTTCTGAACTGGTTGTTCCGTCGTGTGTTAATTCTCACCAACAGTGTCTGAAAGTTCCATCTGCTCTCCATCGTCACCAACACTTGGTACAATCAATCTTTTTAATTTTAGACAGGCTAATGCACGTGAGGTGGTATCTCACCGTTGTGTTCCCCTCGTGACCAACGATATGAAGCATCTTTCGTGTGGTTACTGGCCATCTGTATGTTTTCCCTGGTGAAGCGTGCAAATCTTTTGCTATTTTTTATTGGGTTATTTTATTGAGTTTTGTCACTAGCCATTTTTTAAAAGTCAAGCTCCCTCACCCCTATTACTAAGCAGTCTTACTTAAAATGAGAAAGCATTTCATCACAAAAGCAAAATCTGTGAAACATGGGGGACTTAACTTGCCACAAGGTTGAAACAACCCTAAATATGGAAAGAGAAATCACTGAAACAGGAAAGAAGAAGAAAAAAAAAAAACTCAAATGACCCCAAACCACAAACTTGGACTTCCCTGATGGCACAGTGGATGCGAGTCTGACCGCCAATTCAGGGGACAGGAGTTCGATCCCTGGTCTGAGAAGATTCCACGTGTGGTGGAGCAACTGAGGCTGGGCCTCACAACCGCTAAAGCCTGAGCTCTAGAGACCACGCTCTGCACCAAATAAGCCACCGCAATGAGAAGCTTGTGCACTGCAACGAAGGGGAGCCCCTGCTCACCGAAATTCAAGAAAGCCTGCTCACACAGTAAAGACCCCAGTGCAACGGAAAAAAAACTCTAACCTCAGACCTGCATTCCACCAGGAACCTAAAACGCTCTTTCCTACCTGTGTTCAGCTGACAGGGATTCTGTGCTGTCCGATACAGTAGCCACTAACCACATATAACCCCTGAGCACTGGGGATGTGGACAGTCAAAATGAGCTGTAAAAGCAGACACTGGGATTTCAATGACTTAGGGTTAAAAGAGAGAAATGTAAAAGATCTCATTAAGAGTTTGTATGTTACTGAAACATACACATTACTGCATGTAAATATATGTATTTACGTATATGTATACATACATATAAATATACATATACATTACTATAGACGCCAGTGGAAGTTTGCTGTATGATGCAAGGAGCTCAACTCTGATGCTCTGTGACAACCTACAAGGGTGAGACGCAGTGGGAAGTAGGAAGGAGGTTCAAGAAGGAGGGGACACACATACACCTGTGGCTGATTCATGTTGACACATGGCAGAAATCAACACAATACTGTAAAGCAATTATTCTCCAATTAAAAATAGATAATTTAACAAAGGAATTGCATGCTGATTACATGTTGAAGAGATAGTCTGGATAATTTGGGTTAAATTATTAAGCTTATTTTCACCTGTTTCTTTTTACTTAGCACTGACCACAAACTTTTGAGGCAGACTCTGAAGATAATGAAATCTCCACTGGGTAAGGAAAAACATTCACACGTATAGTATCTTCCCCTCCCTAGTCCTCTGAGGTGTGAAGAGAACCATGCAAAGGAAGGTGCTAAGAACTGGACTCAGAAGTCCAGTCTGAGGTTGGACGCTCAGCTCTGTTACTCTCTGCTCTGTGTGACCGTCAATAAGTCATTCACCTTCTGTGGATTTAAGTTCCCTCACTGGTTTTTTGGTTTAAAAAGTCAACAGAAGTGTACTATATGCCTACATTTTACAAAGTACTTTTCTGGAGTTGCAGATCTTGAGCTCACAGTTTAATAGGAAGTAAACACCCTAACAATTCTTATGCACAACAAAATAAAAAGAGCGCCTTAACAGAGCAGGCCAGCCTCCATGTGGCTGGTGGCGTTCGCATGTCCATGTTTTATAGGAAAGAGTGCCTTAAAGGACTTATGAGGAACCCCAAGCACTGATAACCTCCTCCTAACTCTAAAGTTCACTCCTCACACTACAGTACGCGTTATCACACAGGGCAACGATGACACTCGTTCAGGTACCCACCCAGCCATGAGCCTAATGATGCACTAAGAGGTAAATGACCTGCCACGATGAGGTTTTGTTTTACCTAAAGAAACAAGTCTGCAGTACAGCTCAAGCTTGACCAGGGCATATTCTCCAGCACACACCACCTTCGCCCCTCAAAAAAAAAAAATTTCCCCCCAACCACCCCATGTATTCAGGGATAATGATTTACCAAGATACCCAGATGCTGTTCACTGGAGCTGCATTTCCATAAACTAGATGTGCATGACAATTACTGTATTTAGGTCACAAACTCACAGGAGAAAAGTCCATCCTGAAAGTAAATTTATAAACAATTATGTCATATCATACAAACTGAACTTACAAGCAAACTCAGAGAAGTTTACACACAAGAGTTCACAGCATCCCCCGGGCAGCATTTAAGGGTAAAAAAAAATTAAGGCCCAGGTACTGAATGTACCTGTCTTGAAACAAGGAAACTTAATTGGATAAAGTATGCTAGAAAATGCAGATTATGTTTTAAAAGAAAAAGTTTAACCTATAACAAACGCAGTGCTGGATTCTTATCTGCTCATATCAAGGAAGGATGTTTTATGGGAGGGTGCTATTGTTTTCGATGCTACCCAGAGCATAACATCAAGTGTAAGTAAGTTAGTTGCTCATCTGTGTCCAACTCTTTGTGACCCAATGGACTGTAGCCCACCAGGCTCCTCTGTCCATGGGCATCTCCAGGCAAGAATAGTGGAGTGGGTTGCCATGCCCTTCTCCAGGGGATCTTCTCAACCCAAGGATCAAACCCGGGTCTCCTGTGTTCCAGGCAGATTCTTGACTGTCTGAGCCACCAGGGAAGCCAAGGGTAAACCCCCCTAAAAATCATTCCAGTTTCTCTTAGTCACACTTCATTAAATAGCTATGAGTGTAACCTAAATCTTCAAGTTTGTTCTCATTCTCAAGTCTGGAATTCCACTTGTAAGGTCAGCATCTTCCCATGTTTCCTCAAAGCTATAATGAGAACCCCTCAGTTTGTCTCAAGTCTAGCTTAAGAAATAACTTAAGGCCTATCCCAAAGTTTTGTTATTTCAGATTTTGGCAGAAAGGATCATATTTGCCCACCCTAGCCCTTCATCGGAAGAGTTTTCAATTGCAGACCTTTCACACTTTTCTCTTTTCCAGAGAAAATGCCCAAAGGTAAGCAGCAGGGTACAGGAGGAAGACTAGATGCACCCTTGGGAGATGGCTTTTCCAGCCTCAGTTCAACCTCTCACACTCTCTGTAGACCAGGACAAGTCACTGAACCTCTCTGGGCCTTGAAGGCTCATCAGAAATTAAAATTAAGACAAGATGTTCTGGAAGCTCTCATCCACACCTTTTGTTTTAACCTGTCCTCCAGCCGCTTAATTATTTTAGATGCCTTTCCTGATCCTTCTCCAATGTTATTATGTGTTTCTGAGTTGAAGGCCTTGTAACGGTAGACTCAGTCCCAATGCAAAGTCATAAAGTAAGATTTTCATTCTGACTCTCAAGCTACTTTTGACATCAAGGATTTACCCCAGAGATATGGGGGTGGCGTGAGGGGGATGAGACAAGCTCAGTCATAGGTGAGCTCGTGAGTTTGGATGAGGCATACACGCTGGTCTCTATCTACTTCTCTGTCTGAAATTCTACATAATACAAGATTGAAAAAAAAAATCATCGTGAAAATGAGAAAAGAATATAGAACTGGCATTAACACAGGGCTCTTTTTCTACAATGTTTGGTCTAAGGATAACTGCTTTTCATGCCGTTTTTCTTGATTTGAGGTAGAATCTACACGACACGGAACTAAGCAGAGGTACTCGAACCTCAACCAAAATTAAGGGAAATGAACCAGAAAGGGAAATTCCTCAACGGACCTCAATAAAGTGCTTCACGAGCAGGTCCACTCGGCACCGAGACCCTCCCCGGGCGGCGAGGCACTCGAGTCCGGCACGGTGGTGCTGCATACGGCACACATTTCCCCTAACTTTTCCA
>ML660774.1:27081317-27133851 GCA_007570785.1 Antilocapra americana | reverse complement strand
AACCCCGGCCCCGCTGGCGGCCTTCCGAGAGCGGCCGGCAGCGCACCACTCACCGAGCGCGAGGCTCCGGGCGCCAAACCCCTCCGCCGACCGTCCGCCCCGCCCTCGCTGCCGCCGCCCTCGCTGCTGCTGCCGCCGCCGCCGCCGCCGCCGCCGCCGGCCCCAGGCGTGCGTAAGGACGTGCGCGCGCCCGCCCTTTGTCAACGCCGCCTTGACGTGACCCTTGCGTCCCAGCCCCACCCCCGCCCGCCGCCGTCTAACCTCACGCCCCGCACCCACGCGCCGGCGCGCGCCAGGGCGGGCTGGGCGTGGCCTCGAGGGGCGGGGCGATAGGGGGCGGGGCGCCGGGAGTTGCGCAGACGGGGCGCCGAGGGGTGGGCCGGGCGGGGAGGCGGGGCCCAGAGGTGGGCGGGGCTGGAGAGGCGGGGCTCCGATGGGGCGGGGCGGGGGAGACGGGCAGACTGGGCTCCGAGTTGGTGGGCCGGGGAGCCGGGGAGCCGGGGAGCCGAGGGGACGGTGCGGGAGGCGGGGAGGCGGGCTGCCGCGTCGCCGGTTCCATGTGGGCGGGCCAAGACCGCTGCCCCGGCCCAGCTAGCTGCTGCAGAGACCAGTAGTGAGCGCCCTGGGCGCTCCTGGCGCGTGCCTCCCCGAGACTCCTGCTCTAATAAGGGGGAAGTGAAAAAGTGAAAGTGAGCCCGCTCAGTCCTGTCCGACTCTTTGCGACCCCGTGGACTGTAGCACTCCAGGCTCCTCCATCCTTGGGATTCTCCAGGCAACAAAACTGGAATGGGTTGCCATTTCCTAAAGACGGGTCTCCACGCTTTAGACGGGTCTCCACGCTTCTGCGCTGCGCCAGGGCCTGAATACTGGCTGCTTCGCCCTAGGAACACTCGTCGTAGGTTCTGAAGAGAGTGAAATCAGCCCTGATTAGAGGCTTGAGTCACCAAATGGCCTTGTCATCTTGGGGCCATCGTGACTATACAGTGAGATGCAGATCGCTTGCGATCGGCACACTCAAGAAATGCTAGCTGTCGTCACCACCACCACCACCACCATCAGAGTCTCCTTTACCAGCTAGCGGAAAGCCAAGCAGTTCAAGGGTTGGTGTAGGCATTTCCGAGTCCCCTCGAAGCTGCAACTTCCCAGTGTCTACTTCAACTTGGAACCAACCTCTCTGCTAACGTCTGGTCACTGTCTGCTGGAGTGTGCATGTGTTTTTCTCACCATGTCTTCAAACTTCAAACGCCTGACCCGAGCTTATATCATCTGTCCTAAAGTTGATCCTCCTTTTAAAAAAATTAGCCCTTTCCTTCTTAAAAGGTCAAGCCTTCTCTCCTGGTTTATTCTGCACACTACTGTCAGATTGCCAATCCACGCTAAATGATCTGACAGTTCTTGAGGGTAATGATCATGAGGGTAACGTCCACATTCTTAGACCTCAAAATCAACATATAAGAATGATGGCTTTGCTCCCAGACACTGGGCTGCTCCTCCTCATGCTAAATGCTACCATATCTGTGGGACTTTTCCCCAATTCACTAACTCAATCATTTATCCATTCGTTTAACGAACTTTGGTCCCAGTGATGCAAAGCTGAATAATGCATGGCTATGTCCAATCTTCAACTAGATTAAGTTCCGTAGAAAAAGAAACTGGACATCATCAGTGTCAGGGATCAGGCTTTAAAGTGGCCACCACCATCATAACTGCTTTTTGGGTTCTTACATCTGCTCTCCTTTCTTGACCCAGGATCAGTCAAAACGTAGAAGTTGTCCATTCACCTGCTTTGCTCATATGTATTCATGTTTAAATTTCTTCAAAATTCTTACCACACACTGCAGTTCTCTGTGCATAGTAATTCTGAAATTTAAAAATATTTTACACACACTAGAGAGTGAACACAAATGCTGTTGATCGATTCTTTGCCCAGCCAAATAGTAGACTCAGTTGTTGGTTATAAACACACACATGAGAATAGGCACACACATTCCCTGGGACTGTCTCTAAACCTCTTGAGTTCAGGAAGGTAATCAGACTTCATTCCAAAGAGGAAGCCAGTAAGAACTGGCTTAATACAATTCCCCTAGGCTCCAAAGTTTTGTTTGCAAAGGCCAATAATCCAGGCACATCTCTGTCATGGTCATTTCTAGTCAGGAGGAATACAAATGGGAGGAAGAAAATGAACAAGGAATGCTTGAAAAATTAAACACAAAGTAGGTTTACCTACAGAGGATGCCTGTTGCCGAAAGCATGATCAGGCTTATATCCAACAGCAAACCCCTTGTCACTGTGAATTTATACTTTTAGATTATTATTAAAGGTATTTTCACATTCTAGAATGAGCATACTCTCATACTACAAAAACTACATGAGTAATTTTAAAAACCTGATGAAGGATAGTCCTTTAAGAGTTGGGGATCACAGGGTTCAGGGGCTCAGTGAGAAGTTTAATAACCTCCCACACCATCCTAACTTTGAGTTCATTTCCCAGAATGAGCCTCTACAATCACTGCATTTGCTGTGTGTGTGACGCACAGTCCTATGGACTGGGAAGATACTTCTTTCAAAAGATACTCTTTCACCCCAAAGTGTGCCGTATACCTTCTCTCCTCCTATCCAAGTCACCTGCTGTGTTTGCAAAGCCTTTGACATTTATTAAGAAGTGAATCCTCAGCTAGAAACATTGATTTCCAACCCTCAAGAGGAAATGTCAAATTAAACAAAAGTTGGGTTCTTTAAAAAAAAAAATGTGTTGTGGTGAAATACACATAAAATTGACCATCCTAACCAATTCTAGGTATACAGTTCAGTAGTGTTAAGTATATTCACATTGTTGGGCAATTAACCTCCATAAATTTATCACCTTGAAAAAAGAAAACTCTATATCCATTAAACAAAGCTCCCTATTCCCCCTTTACCCAGCTCTAGGCAACCACCATTCAACTCTCTCTTTCTGTGAGTTTGATACTCAAACCTCATACTCATACCTCATGTAAATGAAGTCATAAGATTCATGTCTTTTTGTGACTGGCATATTTCACTTAGCATAATGTCCTCCAGCTTCATCCAAAATTTCCTTCCTTTTTATGGCTAGATAATATTTCATTGTAGTTATAGATCACATTTTCTTCACCCAGTAATCCATTGGTGGGAGTTTGAGTTGCTTCCACCTTTTGGATACTATGAATAATGCTGGTATGATATGAATGTACAAATATATGAGATCTTGCTTTTAGTTCTATTATTTATATACCCCTAAATGGAGTTGCTGTATTGTTTGGTAGTTCTATGTTTAATATTGAGGGGAACCACCATTTGAGATGTTATTCTTTGATACATGAGTCTGGAGTTGGAAGGAGAAATCTAAGCTTGTGCTGTAAATTTGAGACTCATCAGAATATGGATGATATAGATTTTGGATGAGAGTCATACAAGACTTTGGACTTCAGTAGGACTTTGCAGGTAAGAGCAAAATGAAGGCAAGTTTTTCAGTTCGTATTTGTGGTCCTCAATATGAAAATACATGAACTCGATTTTGCCAATTCACAGCAGGATGATCTGGCTTTGGGTACTGATTTTTGTAGTAATCAAACCTATGTGAGTCTCTGATAACAAGATAAGGCTCATTCATTAATTTAGGTGGGTAACTGAAAACACTAAATTAATAGAATTAGGATAATAATAGAATTGGGATAAGAGAATCCGTAGGTCAGTTCATACTCTTAGTGACAGGAAATCTACTTGGGAAAGTAAGCCAACATCAATAGGTTGTTTGTTGACTATAACATTTAAGAAAAGAAGAACAGAATGTGTGACTCTAAAGGCTCTAGCCATTGGATACAGCCGTCTCCAAAGTCTACCTGTATAGCATTCCACCCGCCACATGGCTGAGAAAACCTTGGCTGAGCAGAGCATCCTCTTGGATGAATACAGGAAACCACTTCTCTTCATCCAGCTGTCTGTTTTCTAAAATCCACACCGACCTGTCACTACCACTTCCTTTAAGTTGCCTTTCTGAGAGTCTCAAGAAAAGAAAAGAAAAGGAGAGCTTCAGTTGGTTTAATAATAACTCAAAAAGTGGCTTTAGTTTAATCTAACTAGCATGCAATTTCTGGCTAACATCTGGTCACCTTTTAGAGACTCTTGTTAGCGGTCAACTCCAACAAGATGTGTTCTCTGATTTCTCTCTAGTGTCCCTAACACTCTTTGTCCAAGGATTGAACCCACACCCTTGACGGTGAAACTGGGGAGCCCTAACCACTGGACCAGCAAGGAATTCCCTATTCATTTTTTTTATCATTATCTCTTTATGCATCTGGCTTCCTTTGCTGGGCTGTGAATTTTTAAAATTCATCTTTCCATTCCTAACAGTGAATATAGTCTGGCACATAGCAGTTGCTCAAAAATCAATGTTTGTTGAATGAGTAAAAACTACACAGTGTAACTACCAGAAACTTGACAAATTATTTATGCAGTTAATGAAATCATGAAGTGAGCTAGTACTGAATGCATGAAATCTGGTAGACGATACATACTCTGTACAGGAAAAAATAGTAAAGGGGGTTCTTAACAGCAAAAAACCAGAGCTCAGTGAATGGACACATTACCCAGACAGAGCGTTATAAATTAGGCCAGTTTATCTTAGTCTCGATTCTTCAAAGGTCAAAAGGGTCCTGGGCCACTCTCATATTTTTTCTTTTTAATCTATATCACTAGAAAAAACTTTATAGGATTACAGTTGTGACATACAGTATGTATATATTTCCAAAATTAATCATTTTAACAGAAAAAGGGGGCAATAAATACAGCTGTATTTAAGGGGGGTTTGGCTGCTCACTGCTCAAAAGTCAAAAAAGAGGCCAGGTTGGTGGAAGGGGAAGGTTGCTTTATTTTGGATGCTGGCAACTGGTGGTGGAGGGCAACGTGAGGAGTGGCAGACTCCTAGCCAAAGACTGGCTCCCTGCCCCCAACCAATGGGCAAGAGCTTTTTTTTTTTTTTCACCTTGATTCTCTCAAGTCTTATTTTTAAGCTTTGTTAATGTTCACGTATATTAGTTTTTAGTCTAGTGCTAGTTTAGATCTCCTACTAAGATATCTGACCTTTCTGAGGTCTCTATTCAATACCACACATGTTCATGAAGTCTTTCCAATCTGGCTGGTTGGCATTCAGACACCTCTCACCACTATGTGAGCTCTCAGAATTTCTCCATTTATAAATCCCTGATGAAAAGTTTTTCTTTTCACCTCATGTAGCACACATGCATCTATGTCCATGTAACTATAGCTAATAAACCCTTCACTTAAAAAGACTTATGTAAAAGCCTTATGTAACCTAGGAAAGTAGACGAGAAACTGGGTGGCAACCATCAAGAGGAAAAGAAAACAAACTGAGTTTCTTGGAAGCATTACAAGAAGGAAAAGAAAACAGAAAGAGCTGGCCTAGACCTCAAAACAGAACCTTAAATCTAATCAAATAAAAGGATCCATCTGAAGTTTCTCAATACTAACTGTAGACAATTTCAAGATGACTGGCTGGGACTTGAGGCAGAGTGTCATGAGGAGACATCACTATTCCTTGGGGTTTGAATCACAGCCTTGACCTCATTATAATAATTAACCAATACCTTGAGCTCCCTTATGATAGCAGTGCATACGCTTTGCAGATTAACCATGGACTAAGAATCTCCTTTGGTCTTGGGTATTATTCCAAAATGCATAACCCACAGGGCTCCATTTCTCAACCAGTATAATCATTCCTGGGCAGAACATTATCAAAAGACAGAAACTGGCTTAGGGTATTCAAGTGAAAGGGTTCAACTAAGTAGCAACTCAAATATAAGTGGAGGAAACCAGCCCAAAACACATTAAGCATTGAAGATGAGCCCTTCCTGACTGATAAAGTGACTTAAGCGCCACCATGAATTATTGATATTAATGATCCACCGTGAGCAAGATGATCTTGAAGCTGCTTTCTAACTGAAATATTATTCTGTTTTATCTATCAAACATAACTGATGACTTATCACTGCACACGTTTTACAGACTACATTTCTGTCTTTCCCAACTAAAAGTAAATATTTCAACTATTGTCATCATCCAAAGGTGCCACCACTTTTATTTGTTTACCAGATCATAAGATGATACTGGCCCATTACCCTTGACCTAGTCAGACCTCTACAAAAGACTTACGGTCTTTTGGGATGCTATTTGGGATGCATTTCCCTGCTGCTTTGTGCAAGTGGCTTTCGCGTTGTTCACAGACAGTTATGGGAACATCGGTTATTGTCAGGCAATGACTTCCAGGGCATCTTCGGAGTTGCCTGGTAGGTGACATCTCTTTCCCATTGCAGGCAGCACTGGAGCTCAGTCCAGGCTCCAGCCCAATTGAAGAATCTCCCTCTTCCACTGGAAACCTCCTTGGCTGAGTCCCAAACTGAAAAGGCATAATTCACTGAAAACCAAAATAGGCCCAATCTGATTCCTGTAGAGGTGAATAAATCAATTGCTTCTACTGACCTTCCAGGGAAGGCTGGAACTGCCAAAGGAATGATGATCAAATGTTCCAGTGACACCTAGAAATTGTGACATCAGAAGATTCTTTCACATAGTTTCTTACCTACACGGCCTCTGGAGTTGCTGACGCTCAAAGATGTTGACAAGGCAGCGAGGATACGCGGTCTGGACGCCCTGGGCAAGAGCTTTTGCAAGCTGAGGGAGTGGGCTACTTGTAGAAACAGCACAGTCAGCTCTGACCGTCATCTTGTAATTGATCATCGATGGTCTGACCAGGGTCATCTTGATTGTTGTAAGTACAGTTACTCTTCAGTGCCAGGGTCAGTTCGTTTCCATTTTTTGAGATCAGTTCTTGTAACTGTGGCAGCTCATGGCCAGTCTGGTTATCATGGAGTTAACTTCTTCCACCCCGTGGGGGTTTCAGTATCTACAAGACAGCTCTCAGGATATGGCGCAGAATATAGCCCTTGAGCTGAATGAAAGGTCTTTAACTATGCTTATTGACTAAGCCATCAGTACTGTTTAGTCTCATTGGGTTGTTTCCCTTTGTTTCTGCATTTTCTCACTTCCCCAATTAAACTTATTCTTTGGCTAAAATTTTTCATAGACAAAAGGTAGATGGAGGATATGGGGAAGGGGGCAAGGACCAGAGGGTACTTCTCCATCCCAATAAAACTTTATAAAAACATCAAATATGAATTCAAAGTGCAATACAGGCTTGTGAAATTCAAAGATAATGATGATTAGCATCTTTTATCAGTCCTGTTAGCTACGGCTGTGGTGGGATGCATAATGACAATGGAGATAATACCAAAAGTCTAGATTCCAGACCCCAGTAATTGTGAGAACTGACCCACACAGTCTTCCAGACTTCCCCTCCCCAGTGGTGGGTCTTAACATTAGCTGCATTTTTTTCAGAGGCTCTTTGATGAGATTTTAGAAATTCAATTTCATGACAATTATATTACAACACTTGCTCCTTGGAAAAAAGTTATGACCAACCTAGATAGGATATTAAAAAGTGGAGACATTACTTTGCTGGCAAAGGTCTGTTTAGTCAAAGCTATGGTTTTTCCAGTAGTCACATATGGATGTAAGAGTTGGACCATAAAGAAAGCTGAGCACAGAAGAATTGATGCTTTTGAACTGTGGTGTTGGAGAAGTCTCTGGGACTCTGGAGAGTCCCTTGGACTGCAAGGAGATCCAACCAGTCCATCCTCAAGGAAATCAGTCCTGAATATTCATTGGAAGGACTGATGCTGAAGCTGAAACTCCAGTACATTGGCCACCTGATGCCAAGAACTAACTCATTGAAAAAGACCTTGATGCTGGGAAAGGTTGAAGGCAGGAGGAGAAGAGGACAACAGAGGATGAGATGGTTGGATGGCATCACCGACTCAATGGATGTGAGTTTGAGCAAGCTTCGGGAGTTGGTAAAGGACAGGAAGCCAGGCATGCTGCAATCCACAGGGTCGCAAAGAGTCGGACACAACTGAGTGACTGAACTGAACTGAACTGAATATTAGAGCACATTGTAGGGGTAAGTCACCATTATAGCTGGCTACTCATTTGTCCTGTTGACACTGATGAGATAAAGATTCACATTTTATGGCAAGACAAGACAAATTTAAATTTAAAAAATGGAAATAAAATAAAATAGAAGATAAACATAAATATAAACATAACACATACATAAACAAAAAGTTTAAACATAAAAAACCCATAAAATCTGTCCTTTTGGGCCTCCTCTGCTCCCTCCAGTGTGCATTGGGCATCTGCATTATGAATTAACAGCATTGGGCATCTGCATTATGAATTAACCAGACTTCTCCAATCGCATAAACACCTGCTCAACCAAGATCCATTTTTCTTCTTCTGGCTCCAGCCAGAGATAACATTCCTTAGATGATAACATTCCTTTTTCCTTATAAGGGATCACGATGACCCACCACTCACCTTGCACCTACAGGCATCTTTGGTGAGCTTTATGTTCAATGCCAAGAGATCACATGCCTTAAAAATAGCAATTCATGGAGAACAGACTGGTCAGATGACCCGGGGAGACACTGGGTCACACCTAATGGACATTCTTAGTTTAAATACCTACTTATGACCTGATTAATGCCACTAGTGATATTACTTGTATTCTGCTAATTTTATAAGACTTGTTTCTTGCAAATGTGTGACTGAGTTTCAAATAAATTTGGTGATGATTAGGTGACTTGAAATGATTGATCAAATACGTGTGTGGGGGCCAAAGTCACGTCCAACTGTTTGCAACCCTATGGCTGTGGCCCACCAGGCCCCTCTGTCCATGGGATTCTCCAGGCAAGAGTACTGGAGTGGGTTGCCGTGCCCTCCTCCAGGGGATCTTCCCGACACTGGGATCGGACCCACATCTCTCACATCTCCTGCACAGGCAGGTGGGCTCTTTACCACTAGGGCCACTTGGAAAGCCCTTGATCAAATACATAATTCTATAAATCAATGATTAGAATATATTACAACTCTAGGTAAAGGAGGAAACAGCAAGAGGAAAACATTTCTGGACCACAAGAGACTAGGAAGCCTGGTGATCCAGAGGCTTTGAGCTACTATTAACAGGGTCAAATGCAGTTATAGCCCATTGAGAGGCCTTTCAACAAAATCCTTGTCTTACCTGGGAATGAGCATTCCAAGTGCCATGGGACAAACTAGTTACAAAATGCTTCCCAAACCTTGATCGAAATTAAGACGAAAAGGGAAGGGATTATGAAATAAAGAATATTGCCCACCATCCAGCACAACAAGAATCAAGTCACTAGCCACTGCAGCTGCTAACCTACAGGACATCTCAAAAGGAATTCTGGGCAAAGATCAGGATGAGGCACTGTGCACTCTGGGAAAACTGGCAGAACTGGCCCTCAGGTAGTCAGACATCTTCAAGGAGAAAATTTAATGAATCCATCTTCTTGCGTCTTCCCATAGTTAGAGAAGCACTAAAACCACCAAGAAAGACGTCTTTTCTTCAAGAACAGTAGTAACCTTCTACCAAGATGAGTGCTTGACAACCGCTTGCCAAAATCACCTATACACGGACTTCTTCCTTTGCCTTTACGAAAGAATCCTTAGAGCCTTCTAAAAGGCTATCTTCTGGGTTATAATCCTCAGGTTGGTGCGAATAAAATTTTCCATTTTTTTTTCTTACATTGACTGTTGATTAATAGTCAATTGACTATTTTTCATGGACAACTCTTACTAACTTTAATTTCAGAAAGCGCCCCCCCCCCCCACAATCCTGACAACACATTCTGTGGGGACCACTCACCTTAGGTAACTTAATTGAGTCAGGACTAGAGGCAGGATATAGAGACTGGGAGGAATCTGGCATGGTTACAGGAGCCTCCCTTTTTGGATGAGGAAGCCACAGCTGTGTTTAAACTGTCTCTGGAAGCCTGTGTGTTTTGCTGCCTCTGTCTTTACACTGTTAACCACCTGGTTATTTTACAGAGTTGGCTGGGGCAGGCCCTTTAGGGAGAAAAACAAATAAAGAACATGCTTCTAGCTCAACCACTATGACTGCATTTATATAGCCTGCCTCCGGCACAGACTATTGTAACCCAAGAACTCAAGGATCAGAAGAGCTAAAGACTTTTTTAGATACATTTATTTAAAATTTGTCATCCATGAACAATAATCTGAGAGAATGAACAATCTCTGAAAAGAGGGTTAAGCCTTCCAAAGACTAGAGATCTCAGACCATTGTAAACTGAAGCTAGAAGCCTACTTGGCACACACACTAAAAATTCATGGATTATACCAATGCACACATTCTGAGCATGTCAGGGGTGGCCAGTCTGGGGGCCAGCAGTGTACATGGCAGCCTTTCCAGACCTGAGGGAGGTGTTGACTGAAATACAAAACTACCATGTGAGAGCCGTGAGTTTCAGTTTGATTGGAGAACTTACTGAGGACTGTAGCTGGGGAGACAGCTTCTCAGATAGCTCTGAGGAATTAACTACTCTGAAGAGATCAGGTCAGTATATATGTGATTTTGGCAAAGGGATACATGCATTCGAGCATATGTCTCAGTAGAAGGTCGCTGCTGGTCACAAGGAGCATGTATTTCAGCTAATGATTTTAGTGCTTTTCTAAGTAGAGGAAGATGCAAGAATCCAGGTTTGTAAAAAATTTCTCCTGCAATATTTCTAACTTTCTAAGGGCTCATCTGGCCTGTTTTCCTGGAGCACAGAGTACCGTATACTGATTTTTGCCCTGAATTCTTTTCAGGGAGTATTGTGGACCAGCTACTGTAGTAGCTAGTGACTTGATTCTGGTAGAACCAGATAGTGGGCAGCATTCTTTATTTTACATAGGTGATAGTTCAGGGAACAGTTTCAATACAGGGTTGTAAATACAACAGGGAAAGTGTGGGTGTCCACAGAAGCAAAGGTCAGCCTTCTAGCCTCAGTTAATTATAGTGTAAAAAAGGTGCATGCTTAGTTGCTCAGTCATATCCAACCCCATGGACTGTAGCCTGCCAGGCTCCTCTGTCCATGGGATTCTCCAGGCAAAAATACCGGAGTGAGTTGCCATTTCCTCCTCCAGGGGATCTTCCCCACCCAGGGATGGAACCCGCATCTCCTGCATTGAAGGTGTAACCATTAAGTTTTTTTTTAAGTGCACCTATTTTGAGGTAGACAGACTTGTCCCAGACTTGTATCTGCTGAAGAGGAGGTCAATTGTTTACAGCTTGAAAATGCTTCAACAAACATTTCTTTTGCAAAAGTTGAAGAAGCAAGGGACTTCCCTGGCTGTCCAGTGGTTAAGACTGCACATGCAAAGTAGGGAATGATGAGGTTCCATTGTTGGTCTCGGGAACCAAGATCCCACATGCCATAGGGCTGGCCAAAAGAAAAAACTGAAGAAACTACCAGAAAATGAGCCCTTTCCAAAGGGAGAAGGAAGTAAAAGAACCCATTTCTGCGCTCAGTCCCCTCTCCTGTCCCCATATTGCCTAGCCACCAGCATCTTGCTTACAGACACTCTCTTCCAGGCCTTTGAAATAATTTTATACTAAAGCTTTGCTTGTATTTGGCTTCTCTGCAGAGGGTGATGGAGAAGGCAATGGCAACCCACTCCAGTCCTCTTGCCTGGAAAAATCCCATGGACAGAGGTGCCTGTTGGGCTGCAGTCCATGAGGTTGCGAAGAATCCAATAGGACTGAGTGACTTCACTTTCACTTTTCACTTTCATGCACTGGAGAAGCAAATGGCAACCCACTCCAGTGTTCTTGCCTGGAGAATCCCAGGGACTGCGGAGCCTGCTGGGCTGTCGTCTATGGGGTCGCACAGAGTCGGACACGACTCAGCGAGTTAGCAGCAGCAGCAGCAGCAGAGGGTGAAGGGAGCCGGGAGCCATTGGCAGCATCTTTCTTTGAGAGATAAGAATGCAAGGCATTCAAGGCTTGCTGGGGGGGCTAGGAGCTGCGCTCCTCTCATCTCCCCACAGTGATGCTGGAAGTCTGAGACTGGCTCCAGGGGAGATCGCAAAGGCGCACACCCTGGGCCAGGGATTCTTGCTTGACGCAGAGAAAGTAACTCGCGCTCCCATCTGTGCGCCCTCGAAGAGTTCAGTTTCATTCTGATGGGCAGGGTGGTGAACTGGGCGTCAAGCAGTAACTCTGACCTTGATCATCGTCCCCTGAAAGCGGCTGAGCACACTCTTAAGAGAAGCACAACTGGATGGTTCCCCCAGCTCGGGGGACCTCGCGGCAATCCCGCGCCGAGGGCGAAGCTGCCGGTTCCTTCAGGACCGGGCGTGTGAGTCGCAGAGCTTCAAGGACGGAGCTCCAGGCACCCAGGGCGATGCGCACCGGCGGCACCTTAGCTTTCGAGCCCGCACGGCGCCTCGCGGGAGGCCTCCGACCACGCTCACTGCTCCGGGCCTCCATGGGGTCTGCAGACGCCTCGGGGGACCCTGGAGTCCTGCCGGGAGCCGGGCTGCCCGGAACCGAGGGTCTTGGCTTTGGCGAGCTGGGCGGTGCGGGGCGCGCGCCCCTGGACCCACCGCAGGAGTGCTTCTCTGAGTCTGCGCCCACAGCATCTTCAAAGCTGTGCAAGGACGTCAGCGAGAGCCCCTTGGTGTCTGCGAACACCACCCGCTTCCTGGACCTCCGGGCTTCGAGAGGTGGTGCCAGACAGGAGCGGAAGGCCGGCCGGGGCCACGGGTCCCCGCGGCCGATCCGCGGGCGTGCGCGAGGGCCGAGGCAGAGGTGCATGGGGCGGCGCGCGGGCTACTGGGACCTTTGAAAAGACAGGGGAAAGGCCTTCTGATGACAGGGCCGAAGCGCCAGCCCTTCCCTGCTGCAGCCCTCCGCCCCCGTCCCCTCGTCCCACCACCGTCTTTCTTGTCCCCTGAGTCCCCGGCCCACCCGCGTCGGATGAAGCTGAACATGCAGAAAGTCGGTCAGAACCGGGCAGAGCGCGGCGCGCCCAGCGACCTGTGTCCAGGAGGCTTACCCTGCCTCGGGACCGGGCAGCAGCGGTGGCAGAGATGCCGCTCCTCTCGTTTGAGACCAGGGGGCCCCCGCAGCAACTATTTATATAATCCTGACCCCCCAGAGAGTCAGCCGTGCTGAGGCCACCGCGGAGGCAGCCCATCAGAAAAGCCTTTCGTGTCAAACGTTGGGGGAAATGGACAAGGATGTGACAAGAAGCAAGCGTGACTCAGACACTCTGCCCAGGCGATGGCACTGCGTCTCTAAGCTGGCAGGCTCAGGGTCACCTGTGGGAAGGACAGTTCACGCGGTGCGGTGAGGGGACTGAGCCCTTTCGACTGCAAACAGATGGGCTTTCAGGAATGAGAAGCTTGCCCAGGGCTGGCATGGCGCTCTCCGCGGCTTCTGTGGCTGAGTCAGCCTGGCTGCCTTTTCCTTAGACTTCCTCAAGCTGCCCGCTTTCTGGCTGCTTTTCTCCACCACTGTTTCCTCCCAGTCACACTTCCGTTATGACTTCTCTCCCCGTGTTGGATTCTCCGTTGACCTACTACTTTGTACTTTGTGTGTGTGTGTGTGTGTGTGTGTGTGTGTGTGTGTGTGTGTGTGGTTCAAGGAGACCACACCTGGACCCATACTGAGAGCTGGCACAGAGACCTGGGCAACGATCTCTGGTTCAGGCATTTGTGGTCAGAGTTACAGGATACAAAGTATATGGGTAAGGCATCCCACCTGTGTACCTGGATGGCACTCCAGGACTCTGAGCCTCTGCTGGACCTGCTCAGATTCCCAGGTGGTGGAGAGACCCCCTGAAGCTTACCCCTTAAGCTTTAATCTATGCCAAGTCCTCACCCTCACACTTTCCTGGGAATCTAGTTTGTAGGCTGATGATTTGGAAGGGATGGGATTCGATTTTACCACGATTGTGCCCCTCTGCCATAAGGGTGGTGTCATCTGCATATCCAAGGTTATTGATATTTCTCCTGGCACAAGTACAAGCTGATATTTCCAGCTTGTACTTCATCCAACCCAGCATTTCTCATGATGTACTCTGCATATAAGTTAAATAAGCAGGGTGACAATATACAGCCTTGACGTACTCCTTTCCTGATTTGGAACCAGTCTGTTGTTCCTTGACCAATTCTAACTGTTGCTTCTTGACCTGCACACAGATTTCTCAGAAGGCAGGTCAAGTGGTCTGGTATTCCCATCTCTTTAAGAATTTTCCAGAGTTTGTTGTGATCCACACAGTCAAAGGCTTTGGCATAATCAATAAAGCAGAAGTAGATGTTTCTCTGGAATTCTCTTGCTTTTTTGATGATCCAATGGATGTTAGCAATTTGACCTCTGGTTCCTCTTCCTTATCTAAATCCAGCTTGAACAGCTGGGAGTTCACGGTTCACATACTGTTGAAGCCTGGCTTGGAGTAATGATTTTGATCATTACTTTTCTAGCATGTGAGGTGAGTGCAATTGTGCGGTAGTTTGAGCACTCTTTGGCATTGCCTTTCTTTGGGATTGGAATGAAAACTGACCTTTTCCAGTCCTGTGGCCACTGCTGAGTTTTCCAAATTGGCTGGCACAGAGTGTAGCACTTTTACAGCATCATCTTTCAGGATTTGAAATAGCTCAACTGGAATTCCATCACCTCCACTAGCTTTGCTCATAGTGATGCTTCCAAGGCCTGACTTCATATTCCAGGATGTCCAGCTCTAGATGAGTGATCATACCATCATGATTATCTGGGTTGTGAAGTTCTTTTTTGTACAGTTCTTCTGTGTACTGTTGTCTCTTAATGTCTTTTGCTTCTGTTAGGTCCATGCCATTTCTGTCCTTTGTTGTGCCCATCTGCATGAAATGTTCCCTTGGTATCTCTAATTTTCTTGAAGAGATCTCTCGTCTTTCCCTTTCTATTGTTTTTCTCTATTTCTTTGCATTGATCACCGAGGAAGGCTTTCTTATCCCTCTTTGCTATTCTTTGGAACTCTGCATTCAAATGGGAATATCTTCCCTTTTTTCCTTTGCGAGCCTCTTGATGAAAGTGAAAGAGGAGAGTTAAAAAGTTGGCATATGACCCAGCAATCCCACTGCTGGGCATATACACCGAGGAAACCAGAATTGAAAGAGACACATGTACCCCAATGTTCATCGCCACATTGTTTACAATAGCCAGGACATGGAAGCAACCTAGATGTCCATCAACAGACGAATGGATAAGAAAGCTGTGGTACATATACACAATGGAATATTACTCAGCCATTAAAAAGAATTCATTTGAATCAGTTCTACTCAGGTGGACAGAACTGGAGCCTATTATACAGAGTGAAGTAAGCCAGAAGGAAAAACAAAAATACAGTATACTAACGCATATATATGGAATTTAGAAAGATGGTAATGAGAACCCTGCATGTGAGACAGCAAAAGAAACACAGATGTATAGAACAGTCTCGTGGACTCTGTGGAAGAGGGCAAGGGTGGGATGATATGGGAGAACGGCATTGGAATGTGTTAATTATCATATGTGAAATCAATCGCCAGCCCAGGTTTGATGCTCGGGGCTGGTGCACCGGGATGACCCAGAGAGAGGGAATCGGGAGGGAGGAGGGAGGGGGGATTCTGGAGGGGGAACATATGTATACCCATGGCAGATTCATGTCAATGTATGGCAAAACCAACACAATAAAGTAAAAAAAAAAATAGTTGGCTTAAAACTCAACATTCAAAACACTAAGATCATGGCATCCAGTCCCATCACTTCATGGCAAATAGATGGGGAAACAACAGCAACAGTGATAGACTTTATTTTGGGGGGCTCTAAAAATCACTGAAGATGGTGACTGAAGCCATGAAATTAAAAGATGCTTGCTCCTTGGAAGAAAAGCTGTGACCAACCTAGACAGCCTAATAAAAAGCAGACATTACTTTGCTGACAAAGGTCCGTCTAGTCAAAGCTATGGCTTTTCCAGTGGTCATTCATTGATGTGAGAGTTGGACTATAATGTGCTGAAGAATTGATGCTTTTGAACTGTGGTATTCAAGAAGATTCTTGAAAATCCCTTAGACGGCAAGGAGATCAAGCCAGTCCACCCTAAAGGAAATCAGTCCTGAATATTCATTGGAAGGACTGATGAAGCTGAAACTCCAAAACTTTAGCCACCTGATGGGAAGAACTGACTCACTAGAAAAGACCCTGATGCTGGGAAAGATTGAAGGTGGGAGGAGAAGGGGACAACAGAGGATGAGATGGCTGGATTGCATCACCGACTCAATGGACATGAGTTTGAGCAAGCTCTGGGAGTTGGTGATGGAGAGGGAGGCCTGGCCTGCTGCAGTCCATGGGGCTGCAAAGAGTGGACACGACTGAACGACTGTACTGAGCTGTGCCCCTCTACCATCTTGTTGTGGCTTCTTTGTCTTTGGAAGTTGGATATCATTTTGGTAGATCCCAGTGACTGAACAATAACAACAAAGTGGTTTTTTTGGATTTTTTGTCAATGGTTGTTCAGCAATTAGTTATATTTCGGTGTTTTCATGAGAAGAGGTGAGCTCTGGTCCTTCTACTCCACCATCTTGTCTCTTTCCGGGCTCTCACCTTGGGCATCCTTCTCAGTCTCCTTTGCAGACTCAGTACACTTTCCCTACCCCTTAAGCTTTAATGCACACCGAGTCCTCAGCTCTCACATCTTTCACTTTGTACCCTCCCGCCTCCCCTGCCCCCGGCTTTCTACCTCTTCCTTGGATGTCCTTATCTGATTTTGACAATATTCAATTGCTTTCCTATGCTAACTCCCCCAAGTCTCTGCCTTTAGCCTGGAAATTTCTCCTGTGCTCCAGACTCCTAGATAATGATTCATTCTTTGACCTGGTGGTGTGAACTCAGGTATGCCCCTTGTGTAACTTTCTGTATGCGTGTTTTACTTCAATCAATCATGAGTTTGTTGTTGTTGTTTTTTTTTTAAAAAGGAAGGAGATTGTTAATTATAAAATAGTTTGGAGATTTTATTCTTACAAAAACAGCCTCAGAGATGGGTGTGGAGACACTTCTGGAAGTAACATCGCAATGGCTGCCCAAGGAGAACCCCAAGTTCTGTTCATACTTGTTTTGGTTGGTGATGGTGGTATGGGAAAAACTACATTTGTGAAGCATCATCTGACTGGTGAATTTGAGAAGAAGTATGCAGTTACCTTGGGTGTTGAGGTCCATTCTCTTGGGTTCCATACCAACAGAGGACCTATTAAGTTCAATGTATGGGATACAGCTGGTCAGGAGAAATTTGGTGGACTGAGAGATAGCTATTATATACAAGCTCAGTGTGCCATTATAATGTTTGACGTAACATCAAGAGTTACTTACAAGAATGTGCCTAACTGGCATAGAGATCTGGTACGAGTGTGTGAGAACATCCTAATTGTGTTGTGTGGCAACAAAGTGGATATTAAGGACAGAAAAGTTAAGGCAAAATCAACTGTCTTCCACTGAAAGAAGAATCTTCAGTTTTATGACATTTCTGCCAAAAGTAACTACAACTTTGAAAAGCCCTTCCTCTGGCTTGCTAGAAAACTGAGTGGAGACCCTAACTTGGATTTTGTCGCCATGCCTGCTCTTGCCCCGCCAGAGGTGGTCATGGACCCAGCCTTGGCAGCACAGTACGAGCACGATTTAGAGGCTGCTCAGACAACTGCTCTCCCGGATGAAGATGATGACCTGTGAGAAAGTGAAGCTGGGGCCCAGCGTCAGAAGTCTAGTTTTATAGGCAACTGTCCTGTGATGTCAGTGGGGCAGCGTGTTTGCCACTTTATTACATAGCTAAGCAGAACATGTGCTTAATCTTTGGATGCTGAAGGAGATGGATGGGCTTTGGAGTGAATATGGCAGTTAAAAAAAAATACCTTCATTTTTTGGACCTGCATATTTAGGTGTTTTGGAACACAGCTGTTTCCTCCTTGAGTTTCAAATATAAGACTGCTATAGTCACATGACGTTATTGAGAGGCGGAATCTTGTTTGTTACCGTCATTCCCATTCCTTTTCGTTTAGAATCAGAATAAAGTTGTATTTCGAATATCTAAGCAAGTGAATTCATCCCTTGTTTAAATGAGCATTCTAAAACCACTAACAGGGAAAGTTGTGCCATGTTACTGTTTGACTTGCCTTTGCCGTTACCACTTAACTTGAAGTCAGGTTAAATGCTCCTAATTTTCTATATACTTGAATCATTGCACACAAACGTAATGACCAGTCAACAGTATTGTGTTTGATAAGAGGTGTAAATACTATCAATAGTTAGGATAAAATAACACCTACCCCACCTGCCTTTGGGCTTAGGTCGTGTCACCTAGGGATGAGATTTATGTGACCTGTCAAAGCTGGTACCTGTTTGAGATGTTTCAAACAGATAACGTAATTATATTGGCATTTGATGGCAGAAGTAACCATTTTCTAATGTAGAGCTTGCCAAAGTCCAATGAAATCATACAAATGGTTGCAGGAACTTGAGGGACGTCTTATCTGTTACATATGAATATAACTGTGCATTTACTTTTTTGTTTTTTGATGTTACATGTTTAATGTAAAGTTGGCATTCTAGGAAGATGTTCCATGTTTACCTGCTGTTGAGTACTCCCAAGCTTTAAAGGTTAAGGATTTCAATGGATATATCACAGCTTTGATTTTTCTCTCCCCAAAGAATTTTTCTGGGTGGTACAAAGACCACCACAGGATGCTGTAGCATAGAAGCAGGTCTTAGGTAAGCCTCTCAAGTGACGTGGACAGACTGCCAAACTTTCAGTAGATTAACCGCTTAACGTTGTATGGTTTCCACATGTAAACATGAACTGGGTCTGTCTTGCCCGAGTTTGATCTCACTGACACCATACCGTAGCAATTAGAAACCAAGACGAGCTATTTTCCTGCTGTAAGTACTACTGTACTATAGCTCAGTTTACCAAAGTTCTTTAGATGTCTAATTGTCCTTAAATGATTACTTTCCTACCTAAAAGTAGGGAAGGATCCCTTTTAAGTATATGGAAAAATGGACTATAAAGGGTAAAATTGGATACTTTTTAATTTGTTAAACTATTGAATAAATATTAATAGATTCACTTACAGGCTTGAATTGATGTATATGCTATGCTATATTCAGTTCAGAAACAGACTTTAACAGAAATGAAGTTTCCCATGATCAGATGAAATCTTTCATTGAGATACATGAGGGATATGTATTTGCAATCTTATGTGGAATGCCAGTATGACTAACACTCTGAAGCTTAAATGTAACAGTAAAATTTTGGCATCTACTTGGAGGTGGGAGAGAATTTGAGTCATTCTTGGAAGAAAATTGCAAAATATACTGCTGCTACTTTGCCTGGAGAAAAAACCAGCTTCAGAGTATATATAGGCAATGTGCATTTTTCGCTTACATTATAGTGGACATCTTTTCATGTTAATACAGACTTAGCCCATTTTTCACCCTAGTGCATGGGATTCCATCATCTCAGTCTACCTACTCTACTACAGGCATTTAAGTGGTTCTCAATGTTTTTGGCTAATAAAATAGTCCAATCAACTGTCTTGTATACATACATTGGTGTACATGTGTGAGCATTTCATGACAGATATTTAGAATGAAGACTGTTAGTTCAAAGGTACGTTTAAAAAATTCTGTAAGTATGGCCAAATTGCCTCCAGAAAGGCTGTGTAAATTTATAATTTCACCAATAACCTTGAATTGCCTTTTTCCTGTACCCTCACCATCACTAAAAGTGATTGAACTTTACATACTAGGTGAAAAACTATCTCATGATTGTTTTGATTAAACAAAAATGGTAGTAGTATTTTTTCATGATTTATTGGCCATTTCCCTCGCAATCAAATGCATATTCCAATCTCTGGCCAATTTTTCAAGTAAACAATTTGTATATTTTTAAATTAAGTGATAGTAGCTCTTAGGTTAATAAATGATATTGGCAGAGTGGGCTATCTACCTGGAGAAAAATAAAGGTAGAACTCCACTTCACACCAAAAATAAGTGAAGAATTTAAGAAACTATAAATTATAAGAAAAAAATTATAGGAGAATATCTGTATAGTTTTGGGGTGTGAGAAATTTTGTATGACGAATGACACCATAAAAAAATCAACAGAACAAAAGACTGGTAGAATGTATTTGAAAATATTCAACCAACCAAGGTTATATTACTTTTTCCTGAGTCAGGTTCAATCCTTTGTATTTTCTTAGAAAATCAGCTATTTCCTCTAAACTTTAAACTTAAATTTAATGGTATGAAGTTAGGCATAGTGTTTTATTAATTTTTTAAAAAGTTCCATGTTATCTGCAGCCATTTATTTTTTTCTTTGCTACCCTGGGTCTTCCTTGCTTCTAGCAGGCAACAAGCAGGGGCTGCTCTGGTTGCAGTGAGCAGGGGCTATTCTCGACAAGGTGCACAGATTTCTTGCTGTGACTTCCCTTGTTGCAGAGCACCAGGTCTAGGGTGCTCGGGTAGTTGTGGCATGTGGGCTTAATAGTTGTGGAGGATGGGCTCAGTTGCCCCGTGGCATATGGAATCCTCCCGGACCAGGGATCAAACTCATGCTTCCTGCATTGGCAGGTGGATTCTTAACCACCAGACCACCAAGGAAGTCCTCTGCAGTCCTTTTACCATTCCTAATACACTTGTGTTTGCTATTTTTTTTCATGATCAGATGAGGTGTTCTGAAATTTTATAGGCAGTGATTTTCTTTTTGTCTGGTTCATGATTTTTTGTTTTCATTTTATGATTTCCCCTTTTCTTTTTCTACTTTGTTTCTACTTTCTTTAGTGGAATACTTTATTTATTTTCCATCTTTTATATTTTCCAAGAAATGCATTTGGGTGTACATTTCTCACAGAAAAACCAGTACATTTTTATATGCAGTACTCTCATGGCCATTTAATTTTAAATACGCTCTAATTTCCATTTTAGTTTTCTCTTTGACACAAGAATTATTTTGAAGAGTGTAACTGAAATTTCTAAGGGATTATAGGGGTGAGGATTCATTTTTCATGTTGCTTTCATGTTGTTTTTCATCCTTTTTTCCTTTTGAAACAAATACTTCTAGATCCCTACTATGTGCTAAGCAAAAAAAAAAAAAAAAAATGTGTTTGTTGCTCCAGTACAAAAGTGAACAAAACTGGCAAGGTTACTGATCACCTTGGTGTTTAATTTCTAGCATGCAGAAAACATAGAATTTATTAACATTGTCTTTGTTGGCTAGTATGTGAACAAAGTTTCTTTAAAAAGCAAGTGTTTTCTCAGTTTGTTCAAATAAGGCTCCTCCACTTGATCTTCAGATTCTGAGAAAAGAGGGTTCAAGTCTCCTGTGATGATTGTGCTTTCCCAAATTCGTATATTCTCCCAGAGTTTAGGCTTCATATTTTTGTAACAGTATCTTATTTACAGGTGTGTGAAGTACTAATATATGTTCTTGGTGGTTTCATCTCATATCGTCGATAAGAAACCTCTTTACCTTAGCTAGTATTTTTTGCCTTGCAGTCGATGTGATAACGCCATTGGTACTTCTATTTTGCTTTGTCAGTATCAGTCTGTTACAGCTTTGTTTATTTCTCTATTATCCACTTTTCCACTATGTTAAATGTCGAGTTATTTGCGGGGAACAGAAAGCAGTCGGATTGTGCTTTTCTAGATTTGACCTCTTTTTCTCTTGCACTTTCAGAAAGCTCTGTTTTCCGTTGACCTGCATTGTGTAAGTTTGTTTTTCTCTGTTTATATTGGCTGATGCCAAGCATCTAGCTCAGCATGATCCTGGCACTGCTGTCAGAGCTCATGTAGATTGTAAGAACAGTTTCACAGGCAATTATCTAGACCTCTTTTATCAGGATTGAGTGCATTTATCCTGCATGTCTTAGGCCTCTTAAATCTGTTCAACACAGAATCCCACCTGCACACACACGAATATGCCAAAGTTTTAAAGATTCTAAAAATCCTTCACCCACAAAGAGATCCTGGCTTGGAGGGAGATACTCAACCAGAGTGAGAGCTGGAAAAGAGCTCCTACACACTAAGCGACCTCACTATTCAGCTCAGGTTTTCCACGGGGCAGCTGGGAAGCATAGCCGGCATGTGACCTGCCTGAAGAGCAGGAGACCGGATCATAAGCCCGGTGGACAGGCAGCACCAGCTCAATCGGGAAAAGACAACTGAACTTCTGAGTCCGAAGGGCTGGGCTCCAGTCTTGGCCAAACCTCCTCCTGTTGATTATGGAAAAGCCACGATACATCTTCCAATGGAACAGTGACACCTGTGACCATGTACAGGAAGAAGGCAGAGCTTCCCCTGTAGCTCAGAGGTTAAGAACCTGCCTACTAACGCAGGAGACACAGATTCAACCGCTGGGCCAGGAAGACCCCACATGTCCCGGAGCAACTGAGCCTGCGCACCGCAGTTGGTGAGCCAGTGCGCTGGAGCCTGGGAGCCTCAGCCACTGAGCTCGTCTGTCCAACTACTGAAGCCACGCACCCTAGAGCCCGTGCTCCGAAACAAGAGAAGCCAGCCCAATGAGAAGCTGGCACACCGCAGCGAAGAGTAGCCCCCACGGGCCACAGCTAGAGAAGAGTCAGAGCAGCAACGAAGACCCAAAGCTATTCATATGATTTTACCATTTTGATACTGATTTTATCAGTATGATTTTAGGACTGAAACAAATTTATAAACTAATGGGAAAGGACAGGCAGGCAAGAAACACACACACACAGTTGGAATCTGACAGTTCTAGAAGTCAGAGGGAAACACATATGCACACAGCCCTCTCAAAGTAGTGTTGGATCCTGTGGACCTCGCTGGTCGTTGGAAGCCAGCTGTCATTTTCAGTTGTAGGAACCAGCAAATCTCCTTTTTCCTGAAGCTAATGCAGGGTGACTTTTATCACCCTGACTTTTTCTTACAGCCAGAATCCCTATTTTCTACGCTTGTCTCATGGTTAGCTCATCCATCCCAGAATGTCAGCCTCACCTAAGTGCTGATGAGTTCCATATCCCATTCCAGACCAGATCTCTTTCCCGAATCCCATCCCAGACACTCAGCGTCCTGCAGCATCTTCCCCTTCCATATCCCATGAGATCATCAAGCTCATGATGTTCACGGCATCATCACTTTCTTTACTCACATCCACCTTACAAATCTGTTCAACGTTATCCATCCTGCATCAACAAATGGCATTGTTTTCACAGTTACCCGAATCAGATGGGTAGCCAGCCTTTTTCTTTTACTCTAGTTCCACCCACTTCCAATCTAAGTGCTCATCCCCCTACGTTAGACTTGCTCTTTGCTAATGTTCTTTTTCAAATCTGCATAATTACTCTCTATTCCTTCTAGATCCTCCCTGGAAGGTTTGCATTCATCTTTTTTTATCCTCATGAAGATGGCTGGTTTCCAGTCTATTAATTCCACCATCTGGAGGACCTGAATCTCTGTTACCTGTTCCCTCTATTGGTTTCATCCTTACATGCCCAGTTATCTCTATGCTAGATACTGTACTTGACAGATTACACATAGGGACTTCCCTGGTGGTCCAGTGGCTAAACCTTCATGCTTCAAATGGAGGGGGCCTGGGTTCAGTCCCTGGTCAGGGAACAGCTAAGGGTTTGTAGACTGTAATGAAAGATCCTGCCTGCCGCATGTAAGACTTAACACAGCCAAATAAATAAATAAATATTTTAAAATAAAAATGATGCATAGAAATCAGCTTCTCTGGTGGCAGACTGGTAAAGAATCTGCCTGCCAATGCAGGAAACGCAGGTTTGATCCCTGGATCAGGAATATCCTTGGAGAAGGAAATGGCAACCCACCCCAGTATTCTTGCCAGGAAAATCCCAGGGACAGAGGGCCCTGGCAGGCTAGAACTCATGAGATTGCAGAGTTGGACATGATTTAGTGACACACACATGCATAGAAATCATTTAAGGCCTGGAATGTTCTCTTTCCTCAGAGATGATTTCAGTGCAGTCAGGTGCCTAGATTGCTTTAATCTAATTTACAATTTTGAAATTTTCAGGAATCTACTGGATTCCAAGCTGCTAAGGTCTCTGTGTCAGGGGCTGGTGTCCTAATTCATCTGCGCTAGAGCCTGATCCTGAGCCCAGGGTGGTTTACCAGAACTCTCAGCCTTCACAGGCCCAACTTTCCCTCCCTTGGTTCCACCAGGTCAGGGCTGCTTAACCTTTTCTGTTTCCTTGGCAAGCTGATGAAACTGTGGACAGCTTCTCAAAACAATGTTTTAAAAAACCTGAAATATGTAGAGAACAAAATATAAAAAAAGAAAAAATCCAAGGGGGAATAATTAAAATATATGACATTACAAAGGAAGCCCATTACATTGACTAGAGTTATTAAAACATTTAAAAAATCTTGTGATAGTCATACATGGGTTTCTTTCCTAAAGCATTAAACAGCAAGTTCAAGCAGCAGGTCCAAAAGTGACTGTCATTTAGAAATAGTGATGAATGTAAACGACATTTTGAGATACAGACAGTTGTAAATATAGTATGAAAATAGCTGATTTCTGTTGGTGACAAAATCACAGGAATACAAATGTTTGTGAGGCTTGTGGCCCAGACTCACAGTAGAAGGAAAATCCAAGTCTCATTTAGAGGTTAGTGAGGAGAAGGTCGAAATTTCTTCTTAACCGGGTTCACGGACCCCTGAGCTACCTGTTCGTGACCCCCAGATTTAGGGTCACTGCCTCTGCTGTCAGAAGCACTGCTGTTTCACAGCTACCACGTTGCCTTGGTAACGCTGGACTCACCTGTCCTGACCTGCTTCCCCCCGGATCTTGTGCAACAATTCCTTACTAGCTCAGTAGCCATTTGATGTCTTTAGAAAAACGCCT
Source organism: Antilocapra americana (assembly GCA_007570785.1). Lineage (NCBI taxonomy): Eukaryota > Metazoa > Chordata > Mammalia > Artiodactyla > Antilocapridae > Antilocapra > Antilocapra americana. Next base: position 27,108,982 of record ML660774.1, on the reverse strand, counting down.
TCTCTATTTTGTCTGATCTGTAAATTGTCTTCAGCATGAAGACATCGCCATGTGTCTCCGCCTTTACGGGCTGCCAGTCCTCATTCTCCTCGCCTGGATGGCCAGCACGGCCACTGGCTTCTAACCCTGTAGTCTGGCCTCCATGCTCACAGTCACCAGGAGGATTTTTCTAAATGCAGATCAGATTTCTAAAAATGTAAATCTGATCATATCAGTTCTTAAGATCCTTCAAACGCTTCCAGATGTTTCAGTGCAAAAATTCAGATTTTTTTTGAGCACAGTAAACCAGACCCCTGTAAGATTCCTATGTCATGCAAGTCTTACCGTCTCCTAGGAGACCCTGAAGATGTGTGCTCTCCTGCTGCACCCCCGCTCTCAACCTATGCTCCTGCCAAGCCCCGCTTCTCAGGGGCCCATCTGTGTGCTTAGAGGCTCCTGTGCCTCCAAACATGGCATTTCCACCCGAAACAGCCATCACCTCTTCCCCCCTTGGCCTGGCTAACTCCCTGAGTGTTTCAAGTCCTGGCTCAGGCATCACCCCCTTCTGGGAAACTTTTGCTATTTCCTCATCTTTGGAGGTCTTCCTACGCTCTTTGTTAATGCTCCTTGCCCCTTCTGACGTTTGTAAAAGCGTATCCTCTGTGATTTGCGCTCTGGCTGGCCTGTCTCACTAGACCACAGGCTGTTTCAGGTCATGGGGCGTCCTTGCTCTGAAAGCACAAGGTCCAAGCGGGTTACACACCCCAGCGTCTGGCCCCGTGGGTCCATGGACCCACCGAATGCAGTTACACTTGGCAACTGCTATACGGGTTGCCTCATTGATCTGACCCATTCCCTTTTTCCAGAGTCCTAAAGAGACAGGACCCTACAACTCTTGTCTTTATCACCACTTCTGTTCCCGTGCCTCACTTAGGAATCTGTGTTCTGTGAAATGGCTCGTTCTCATACAGTGCTTTTTTTTTTTTAATGGCTGTTCGTTACTGAGAGAGCTTGTCTCTAGCTGTGACGAACAGGGGCTACTTTCCAGCTGCAGTGCACAGGCTCCTCATTGCGGTGGCTTCCCTCGCTGTGGAGAATGGGCTCTAGGGCACACAGGCCCAGGAGGTATGGCCCTTGGGCTCAGCAGTTTCGGCCGCCCGGCTCCAGAGCACAGGCTCAGTCGCTGTGGCGCATGGGCTTAGTCGCTCTGCGGCAAGCGGGATCTTCCCAGATCAAGCATCAGACCCGTGTCTCCTGCATCGGCAGGCAGATTCTTTACCACTGAGCCGCCAGAGAAGCCCCCTCATGTAGGTATTTTGAAAATTAGGAATTTGAGGTTGTTCATATACGCCCAAATGACTACGCTGCAGTTTTTATTCTTTACTTAATTCTCCCTGGGGTCGCTTTTTAAATTAAGACAAAATAAAATAGAAAAGCTGGAGGTATGAAAAGGAGATCAGTGTTTAGGGAAAGATCCAGGCCAATGTTACAGAAAGCTGAGGTAAGACAGTGAAACAGGAAATGGCTCTGAGTCCCGTGGTGGGAAGGCTGAAAGGGGGAATGATAGGACCCATCTGTGTGATAAAAAAAAAAAAAGAGTCATATACGTGTGAAGACCCAAACTTTTACTGCACAAAATTCTGAGGAAAATGTATTCCATGAATCCTCATAAAGAAAAGTCCTGTGACTGACTGAGTGAGTGAGAGTCGCTCAGTTGTGTCCAACTCTTTGCAAGCCCATGGACTGTAGCCTGCCAGGCTCCTCTGTCCATGAAATTTTCTCCAGGTAAGACTACTAGAGTGGGTTGCCATTTCCTTCTCCGTGTGATTGACAATGTCCTCAGTTATAATTTTCAGAAGACAGGAAGATGTTGCTCACAGGGCTATGTCTTTGCTGAAAGCAAGGAACTTATACACAGGCTCAGGGATGTTGCTCTCTGGGCTTCCCGGGTGGCTCAGTGATAAAGAATCCACCTGCCAATGCAGGAGATGCGGGTTTGATCCCTGGGTCAGGAAGATCCCCTGGAGGAGGAAATGGCAACCCACTCCAGTACTCTTGACTGGGAAACCCCATGGACAGAGGAGCCTAGAGGGCTACAGTCCGTGGGGTTGCAAAGAGTCTGACACTCTGGCAGTGAAAAGGGAAAAACAGGAATGAGTTTTTTCTCTTTCCCTTTCCTGAGAATAAAGAAGACAAAGAGAACAGTGAGCAGGCCTGAATTTTCCTAGTTTTTACTCTAACTGTAAAATGTGTAAAGCTTGCACATTCTGTAAGTTTGTTTTTCTGCCCCTAACTCTGCAGGAACTACAATTCACATCTTTTCCTTTGACTCTATGCCAAATATATCCTCTATCTGGTGTTTACCCTTACAACACCCTTCCCCTTGTAGTTACACATCAGAAAGAAGGCCACAGAGCCACCAAACTGCCAGACTCAATTACTGATGCCAGACAGTAACTGCTCCCTTTACCAGACTGTGGAGGGGTGGGAGATCCTGGCAACCAGCACCCACTGCTCACTCCTCCAGGCCAGGTCATCTTTTGTCTCCTGCTGGGTCCTGAGTGCCAGAGAGGCCTGCCTGGCACACAGCAGGTGCTCACTAACAGCCTTGAGGGGGTACCTGGCCCCCCCATACTGAGCCCCCCCTACTGAGGCTCAGGCCTCTTGTCCCCATCTTTGGACCAGGCTTATCTGGGAGAGACCCAATAGGGGGAAGTTCAGTTCAGTCTCTTAGTCGTGTCTGACTCTTTGCAACCCCATGGACTGCAGCACACCAGGCCTCCCTGTTCCATCACCAACTCCCAGAGTTTACTCAAACTCATGTCCTTTGAGTCGGTGGTGCCATCCAACCATCTCATCCTCTGTCATCCCCTTCTCCTCCTGCCTTCGATCTTTCCCAGCATCAGGGTCTTTTCAAACGAGTCAGTTCTTTGCATCCGGTGGGCAAACTATTGGAGTTTCAGCTTCAGCATCAGTCTTTCAATGAATATTCAGGACTGATTTCCTTGAGGATGGACTGGTTGGATCTCCTTGCAGTCCAAGGGACTCTCAGGAGTCTTCTCCAACACCACAGTTCAAAAGCATCAATTCTTTGGTGCTCAGCTTTCTTTATAGTCCACTTCTCACATCCATATATGACTACTGGAAAAACCATAGCTTTGACTAGACACACCTTTGTTGGCAAAGTAATGTCTCTGCTTTTTAATATGCTGTCTAGGTTGGTCATAATTTTTCTTCCAAGGAGCAAGTGTCTTTTAATTTCATGGCTGCAATCACCATCTGCAGTGATTTTGGAGCCCCCCCAAATGAAGTCAGCCACTGTTTCCACTATTTCCCCATTTACTTGTCATGAAGTGATGGGACCAGATGCTATGATCTTGGTTTTCTGAATGTTGAGCTTTAAGCCAACTTTGTCTCTCTCCTCTTTCACTTTCATCAAGGGGCTCTTTAGTTCTTCCATTTTTGCCATAAGGGTGGTGTCATCTGAGGTTATTGATATTTTTCCCAGTAATCTTGATTCCAGCTTGTGCTTCATCCAACCCAGCATTCCACATGATGTACTCTGCATATAAGTTAAATAAGCAGGGTGACAATATACAGACTTGACGTACTTCTTCCCCAATTTGGAACTAGTCTGTTGTTTCATGTCTGGTTCTGTTACTTCTTGACCTGCACACAGATTTCTCAAGAGGCAGGTCAGATGATCTGGTATTTCCATCTCTTTAAGAATGTTCCACAGTTTGTTGTGATCCACACGGTCAAAGGCTTTGGTATAGTCAATAAAGCAGAAGTAGATGTTTTTCTGGAACTCTCTTGCTTTTTCGATGATCCAACAGATGTTGGCAATTTGATCTCTGGTTCCTCTGCATTTTCGAAATCCAGCTTGAACATCTGGAAGTTCACGGTTCACGTATTGCTGAAGCCTGGCTTGGAGAAGTTTGAGCATTACTTTATTAGCATATGAGATGAGTGCAATTGTGCGGTAGTTTGAGCATTCTTTGGCATTGCCTTTCTTTGGGATTGGAATGAACACTGACCTTTCCAGTCCCGTGGCCACTGCTGTTTCCCAAATGAGGGGCATGTCACCTGCAAATGCATGTTTTCATTAGCAACATGAAATGTTGACTCATGAATGTTTATGACTGTCTTTGAAACAATGCAAGAGAAAGAAATCAAGATCGTACGACCTTTGTTCCCCATCACCGATCCCCGACAGCGATCACTCGCCTGTATGAGCCCCTAGACTTCTCATGGAAATGAGGACACAGTCCTTGCAGCAGGAGCCTTCTGTGTTCCCCTCTCCGCTGGCTGAGAATAAGAGCCACCTTTCTATTCCCTCCAAACTGTCTCCGTATTTTTCATTCGGCTTTGGTGGGCAGAGAAAGCCAAGATTTGGGCCGGCAATGACATGCCTAAGCGGCTAAGCAACCATCGCTTCCTGGGATCAAATCCGATATGGAAATAAAACTTGAGAAGCAAGAGAGACGGATGGATGGCACTGCCCTTAATATGCCTCTCGCTTCCTTTCTCAAAACTGTGGACATGCCGTGGCTAACAGCCTGTTCAGGACTGAATCCACAAAATGCAGACTTGAGGTTGTTGACTGGAGATGGAAAAGTTTCAGATACTAGAAAATGATGGATTTTATGATCTTTTACAAAAATGGAGGAGGCAGGCCACAGTCTTGTTCAAACTGAAGACCAGGGACTCCGTCTTGAGGGCAGCCACGCCTGCACACAGAGCCAGGCTCTTGCTGTTTGCTAACAAATAAAGTCCGGGGAGGCACGTGCCCTTTTTCATTTAGGTTATTCTTTGGAAGGACTGATGCGGAAGCTGAAGCTCCGATACTTCTGACCACCCGATGTGAAGAGCCGACTCAACAGAAAAGACTCTGATGCTGGGAAAGATTGAAGGTGAGAGGAGAAGGGGACGACAGAGGATAAGATGGTTGGGTGGCATCACTGACTCAGTGGACATGAGTTTGGGTGGACTCTGGGAGTTGGTGATGGACAGGGAGGCCTGGCGTGCTGCAGTCCATGGGGTCACAAAGAGTCAGACACGACTGAGCGACTGAACAACAACATGCCCAAATCATCTTGCTGGCACCAGTGCTATTGTTATGAAGTCCAAACTCACTCTGCTCATCACACAACAGGCCAATGAATTCAAGAGGCAAGGGCTTGAAGCAAGGAAGAGACTTAAATATCAGAACCAGCTGACCAAGAAGATGTCAGGCTAGTGCCTCAAAATAACCGTCTTATAGGGGTCTGGATGCCAGGTTCTTTTATACATCAGAAATGTGGTGGGGGGCGGGTGAAGAAGCAAAGTAGTTTCCATTCATCTTGCAAATGTCTCCTAGAATTGCAGGCCTCAGGCAGGAGTATGTGTTAATTTATTCCTTCCTGCCAGCTACAGGTGGACAGGGTTCTGAACAAAGGCACTTTAACAGTCAGGCAGAGGGGCAGGACTGTTCTGTATGATTATAATAACAGAGGCAAAGAAAAGCAAGTCAAAGAAACAGTTCCAACACGGGGTCAGAACTGGCTTCTTCTCTGCAACACAATTCCTGTGGAATTATTTATATCTTACTTAATTTGCCCAAAGAATTCTGGTGGAACTTGAATAAAGATTAACTAGTAAACATGTAAGTATGAAAAAGAAATTAGGAACCATTTAGGGAATGAGAAAGAACAATGTAAGCAGGAAGCTGGGGTACAATGCTAAGACTAGAGCTTACTTTAGGATTGTTACGAGGATTAAACAAAACAACTTCTGGAGGTCAAACCAGTTCACTGTCCGGGACACAAATGCTCAAAAAAATATTAATCTCCTAGGACTTCCCTAGTAGTCCAGTGGTTAAGACAACATGCTTCCACGGCAGAGGGGGCAAGTTCGATCCCTAGCTGGGAAACTAAGATCCCACAGCCTTAAAAAAAAAAATAGTTTCCTTTACCCGCTTCCTCTCCAGGCAATGAGTAGCCACAGAAGTTTTTAAAGAGAGGCAATGACATGGTTAGAATTACACTTGAGGAAAATCGTACGTTCAGAGATAACAGAAGCAGTTATTTGAACTTTTAAAACATTTACATTTGAGCTTTGGAAAAACTTAGGGTCTCGAGCAGTACCTCACTTAAAAGGCTGACAACAGTCTCTCATAAAAGCTTTGAACCCAAGAAAGTAATTTCCTTTCAATCTTTGTAGTTGTGGCTGTTAAGACAAATTTTTTTCTGAGCCAATCTCATACTTTCAGATTTACTTAGGAAGCCTTCTTAGCAATCCTGGTAAACTCGTTGGGGGCAGAAATAGTCATTTACTTTTGTCCTCATTCTCACAGAGCCTAATAGAACTGGACAAGAAGCCAGGCTTGGGTAAACGTGTGCTTAATTGACACTGAATCTTTTTCCTTAACAAGCCAGGAGAATACGTAAGCATCGTGATGTGTAGAACATGATCTGCATAAAGCAGAAAACACTCCCATGTTAAGAAAAATGCCATCTCCTCTAAGGGAATGTGAATGGTAGTGGTTATGAGACAGGTCTGGGCCCCTTTGCTGCAGTGTTGCAAATGTGTGCAGCTGAACACACCTCTCCTCAAGCTACAAAGTGCAGAGAAATGATATAGGACTAAGTAACAGCATGCATGAGCAGTTGGGGCAAATTCTGGACCCAAAGATACAAAAAGGCAAAACCCAACTGCCATTTCTGAAGAACTGGGAGCAAAAACTGAGTACTGGGAGCAAAGGAAGGGTACTGTGCATGCCCCCTGCACTCAGCACCACAAAGGGGTGGGAAACCACCCAAGCCACCCCTCTAGCCTGGCCCGCGGACATACCCAGTGTTGTCGTTTAGTCGCTAAGTCATGTAGGACTCTTTGCCACTCTGTGGACTGTAGCCTGCCAGGCTCCCCTGTCCATGGGATGTCCCAGGCAAGAATATTGAAGTGGGTTGCCATTTCCTTCTCCAGAGGATCTTCCCAGATCCTCTGAGAAGAGGATTTCATGGCTGCACTCACCATCTGCAATGATTTTGGAGCCCCCCAAAATAAAGTCAGCCACTGTTCCCACTGTTTCCCCATCTATATGCCATGAAGTGATGGGACCGGATGCCATGACCTTAGTTTTCTGAATGGTGAGCTGTAAGCCAACTTTTTCACTCTCCTCTTTCACTTTGATCAAGAGGCTCTTTAGTTCTTCACTTTCTGCCATAAGGGTGGTGTCATCTGCATATCTGAGGTCATTGATATTTCTCCAAGCAATTATCTACCTTACAAATATATAAAACATTTAAAAATGTATTTAATAGTAGAAACTGTTGACTCTTGGACAGATATAAAATGAACATGTGCCAATGATTTTATTTAACTTATTGTTTAATGAGAGAACCAGGAAAATGTTAAAACCAGTTCAAATAAGAATTTGGCTTTATTCTCTACAGAACAAAATTCAATTGCATTGCTATGGATAGGAATCACTTGCATAGCAATTGTTAGGAAATATTCACATTACTATCAGTTTTCTATGAATTAACTTCTGCCCCTACAGAGTTGTAAAATAGCCTATTCAAAAACACGGACACACCCTACAAGGATCAAGCATCCCATTGAAAGGATATTCAGCAATCTCTTTTTTTCACTCCAAAAAACTTAAGTTTTTCCTTGCATGCTGCTGCTGCTTAGTCGCTTCAGTCGTGTCCGACTCCGTGCGACCCCATAGATGGAAGCCCACCAGGCTCTCCCATCCCTGGGATTTTCCAGGCAAGAACAATGGAGTGGGTTGTCATTTCCTTCTCCAGTGCATGAAAGTGAAAAGTGAAAGTGAAGTCGCTCAGTCATGTCCGACTCTTCATGACCCCATGGACTGCAGCCCATCAGGCTCCTCAGTCCATGGGATTTTCCAGGCAAGAGGACTGGAGTGGGGTGCCATTGCCTTCTTCGTTTTCCTTGCATAGGTTGTTGTAAAGATTTACAGGGTTATCTACTTAAAGCATATGAGTCTCATTCACAGTAAATAAGTGATAAACATTAGATATTACTATTATTATTGCCTTCATATCTATAGTGCATTACTTTGAAAACCTTGGTAGTTGTTTTTCTGCTGTGGAGGGGAGATTTGATTTTTTTTTTTTGAAAGGGCAAAGTTATTTGAAATCAAGTCTGTTAAATATTAATTAAAGAATAGCAATTTTGTTTTTGAAGAAGCTGAAGTTTTTTATTTTTATTTTTTTTACAAGATGAGCGTGCTTTCAGATCTAGCTGGCTAGATACATTAAAAAATAAATTCTCAGAGGACTCTGAGATGGCAGAGCAGGAAGTACCAGGAATCTGTCTCTCCACCCAGACAGCAACTGCAACAGCAGAAATGCTCAAGGGAGTTCTCTGGGGTAAAATGAAAGGACACTAGACAGTAATTTAAAGTCATGAAGAAATATAGGTCTCAATAAAGGCAAACACATGGGCAATTATAAAAGCTAGTATCATTGTAACAATGGTTTGTAACTGTACTTTTTGTTTTCTACATGATTTAAGAGACTAAACATTTTTAAGAAAAAGTCACATCAATTACAGGTGTAAAACTGATACTACTGTAACTTTAGCTTGTAACTCGAAATCTAGACTAACACATTTAAATGAATTTTTAATTTATGTTTTTGGACATACAATGGATAAAGATGCAATTTTATGATATGAACCACTGAAAGGGGTGGGGACAGAGCTGTAAAAAAGCAGTATTGTTTTTTTTTGTTGTTGTTATGGTTTTGCTGCAGGTTGTGGGGATCTTAGTTCCCCAACCAGGCATGGAACCAAGGCCCCCAGCATTGGAAACACAGACTCCTAACCACTGGACCACAAGGGAAGTTCCAAGGGACAGTTTTATAAAAAAATGTACTGAAGTTAAACTCATATGAATTCAAACTAAAGTGTTAAAACTTTCTCATGTTATCCTCATGATAACCACAATGAAAATGGCTAGAGTACACACAAAAGAATATGAAAAAGGAATTTAAACACTTCACAACAAAAAATCAACAAAAAAGAAAAGAAGACAGGAACATAGGAAATGAAGGGAAAAATGGCTATAGGGCATATAGAAAACAAGGAACACAATGACCAAAGTCTGTCCCTTATCTGTAATCAACTTAAATGTAAATGAATTAAACGTTCTAATCAAAGGACATAGATTAGCAGAATGGGTAAAAACACATGATCCAACTATCTGCTGTCTACAAGAGACTCATTTGAGATGCAAAACACAGGAGGATGAAAGGGAAAAGATGGAAAAAGACATTCCATGTAAATAGTAACCAAAAGAGAGCAGGGGTGACTATACTAACATCAGATTAAACAGACTTTAAATCAAAAAAGTTTACAAGACAAAGGACATTATATATTAGTAAACGAAGATGCAACAATTATAAGCAATAAGATATAACAATTATAAACACTTACTACCCTAATGAAAGGCTTCCCAGGTGGCCTGAGTGGTTAAGAACCTGGCTGCCAATGCAGGAGACATGAGACATGGTTTGATCCCTGGGTTGTAAAGAGCTCCTGGAGAAGGGAATGGCAACCCACTCTAGTATTCTGGGCTTCCCTGCTGGCTCAGCTGGTAAAGAATCTGCCTGCAATGCAGAAGATCTGGGTTTGATCCCTGGGTTGGGAAGATGCACTGGAGAAGGGAACAGCTACCCACTCCAGTATTCTGGCCGGGAGAATTTCACGGACTGTACAGTTCATGGGGTTGCAAAGAGTTGAACAAGACTGGGCGACTTTCACTTCACTTCCTTCAGGTATTCCTGCCTGGAGAATTCCCAGGACAGGGGAGCCTGGCAGGCCACGGTCCATAGGGTTACAGGGTCGGACACGACTGAAGCGACTTAGCACGCACGTACACTTGTGCCTTTACCTGTTTTTTCGTCTGTTTCTCTCTTCAGCTCAGTCAGTTTTGGCTTCATACATGTTGATGGTATGTCACTAGGGTGGCATGTGCAGGCTGAGTAGCAAGCTCAGCGGTAAAGGCACCAATGTGCTGTGCTGTGCCTAGTCGCTCAGTTGGGTCCGACTCTGCGACCCCATGGACTGGAGCCCGGACAGGCTCCAGACTACATGGACAGACTCCTCTGTCCATGGGGATTCTGCAGGCAAGAACACCGGAGTGGGTTGGCATGTCTTCCTCCAGGGGATCTTCCCAGCCCAGGGATTGAACCCAGGTCTCCCACATTGCAGGCGGATTCTTTACTGGCTGAGCCACCAGGGAAGCCCAAGAATACTGGAGTGGGTAGCCTATCCCTTCTCCAGGGGGTCTTTCTGACCCAGGTATTAAATTGGGGTCTCCTGCATTGTAGAAGTATTCTTTACCAGCTAAGCTACCAGGGAAGCCCAAAGACACCAATATCCTCTCACAATAATGGACAGAACAAACAGAAAACAAGAAAATGGAGGACTTATAGAAAACCAACTAGATCTACAGATGTATACAGGAGACGCCACCCAACAACAATAGAATACACTTTCTTCTTAGGTACACAGGGGCATTTTCTAGAACAGACCATACATTAGGCCACAAATCAATAAGTATCAATGAATTTTAAAAGATAAATAACATACAAAGTATCTCCTCTGGCCACAACAGGATAAAGTTGGAAATCAATAGCAAAAGTAAAATTTAAAAGTTCACAAAATTATGGACGTTAAATAATATACCTTTCAACAACCAATAGCTCAGAGAAGAAATCACAAAGAAAATTAAAAAAAAAATACTTAGACACAAATGAAAAGAAAAACACAGCATACCAAAACTTATGGTACATAAAGTAGTGCTAAGGGGGGCAATTTATAGCTATAAATGTTTACACTAAAAAACAAGAAAGAGAATCAACAAAGTAACTTTATAACTTAAGGAACTAGAAAAAAAGAGAACAAACTAAACCCCAAGTCAGCAGAAAGAAAGAAATGATTAGAACTAGAGCAGAGAAAAATGAAATAGAGAATAGAAAAATGATAGAGAAAAATCAATGAACCCAAATATCAGTTCTTCAAAAAGATAAAAAAAATTGACAAACGTGCACCTTGATGGACTAAGAAAAAAAAGAGGACTCAAATTACTAAAATCAGAAATGAAAGTGGGGACATTACTACAGATTCTACAGAAATAAAAAGAATTTTAAGAGTTCTATGAGTGATTGTGTGCCTAAAATTAGATAATCTAGATGAAATGAACAAATTCCTAGAAGCACAAAACACAAGACTAAATTACAAAGAAACAGAAAATATGAATAGATTTTATACCTACTAAGGGGACTGAATCAAGCATCTCCCAACCAAATAAAGCCATGGACTTGATGGTTTCACTGTGAATTCTACCAAACAGATAAAGAACTAATGCCAATCCTTCTCAAACTTTTCCAAAAAACTGAAGAGGAGAGAACACTTCTTAACTCATTCTATGAGGCCAGCATAATCCTATACCAAAGCCAGACAAAGACACTACAAGAAAACTATAGCACAGAGATCTATACTCAATACCCTAGGACAAACCATAATGGAAAAGAGAATAAAAAAGAATGTCCATATGTGCACAACTGAGTCACAGTACTGTAGAGCAGAAATTAACACAACATTGTAAATGAACTATAATAATAAAAGGAGAAAAAAGAAAACTACAGACCAATATCCCTTATGAACGTTGATGCAAAAATTCTCAAAAAAGAAAAATACTACCTAACGGAACTCAACAGCATATCAAAAGATTAAACACCACAACTAAGTGAGATTTACTCTTAGAATGCAAGGGTGGCTCAACATATGAAAACTATCAGTGTAATAACTTTACGATTATTACAACAGTAAGTGAAGGAAAAAACAAAAAATCTTATCAATTGATGCCGAAAAAGCATTTGGCAAAAATCAACACTCTTTCATAGTAAAACCACTCCACAAAATGAGGAGAGAAGGAAACTAGCCCCATATAATAAAAGCCATATGTAAAAACCCACACCAGACACCACATTCAACAGTGAAAGACAAAGCTTTTCATCTAAGATCAGAATGCCTGGCTTCACTTCTTCAACACAGTACTGGAGGTTCTAGCCAGAGCCTTGAGGCAAGGAAAACAAAGGGTAACCAAATGGGAAAGGACTAAGTAAAATGAGCCTTCCCTGCTGGCTCAGCTGATAAAGAATCTCCCTGCCAATAAGCAGACCCAGATTCAATCCCTGGGTCAGGAAGATCCCCCGGAGAAGGGAATGGCAACCCACCCAGTATTCTTGCCTGGGAAATCCCATGGACAGAAGAGCCTGGTGGCTACAGTCCATGGAATTGTAAGAGTTGGACATGACTTAGTGACTAAACCACCACCGCCACCACCAAATAAAATTATGTTTGCAGATGATATGACCTGACATGTAGAAAACCCTAAAGACTCCAAAAAAAAAGTTGTTAGAACTAATATATGAATTCAGCAAAGTAGCAAGATAGCAATCCAATTGCATTTCTATATATGAACAATCTGAAAAGGCAGTTACAAAAATAATTCCATTTACAATAGTTCAAAAAGACTAAAATATCTAGGAATTAACTGAGAAGGTAAAAGACTTGTACAATGAAAATGACAAGACACTGCTGAAAGAAAAGACATAAATCAATGAAAACACATTGTATGTTCATGGACCAGAAGACATAATATTGCTGAAATGTCAATACTAACCAAAGAGATCTACAGATTCAAAGCAATCTCTATAAAAATCTGATTTTTTGTGTGTAGAAAAAGAAAAAAACCCATCCTAAAATCTCTCCTTTTAAGATTCATATGGAACCTCAAAGAGCCCAAATAACCAAAGCAATCTTGAAAAAGAGGAACAAAATTTAAAAGATCGTGCCTAAAAGATACTATCCACAGAGTAAAAAGGCAACCCACAGAATGAGAGAAAGCATTGGTAGATGATGTATCTGATAAGGGATTAACACCCAGAACATATATTAAACTCCTAAAACTCCATATCAACGAAAACAACCCAATTTAAAAAAATCACAAAGCACCTGACATTTCTCCAAAGAAGACGTAGGGAGAGCCAATAGGCACATAGAAGATAGTGAGTCACTAGGGAAACGCCCATCAAAGTTACAGTGATGTGACCGCATATTCATTAGGATGGCTACTATTTAAAAAAAGAAAAGAGAACAAGCATAGGCAAGAATGCAGAGAAACTGGAGACCCTGCAAAACGGTACAGCCACTATGGAAGAGTGTGGTGGTGCCTCAAAAAATTAAAAATAGAATTACATTACGACCCAGGAGTTCTACTTCTGGGTGTATAGCCAAAAAAATTAAAAGCAGGATCTTGATATTTGCACATCCATGCTCTCAGCAGCATTATTCACAGTAGCTGAAACGTGGAAGCAACCCAAGGGTCCACTGACAGATGTATGGTCTCCACATACAAGGGAATATTATTCAGCCTTAAAAAGGAAAGAATTTGCAACACATGCCACAAACTGGATGACCCTTGGGGAAATTATGCTAAGGGAAATAAGCTAAGACAAAAAGACAAACTATAGGCTTCCACTTAACGAGGTACATAGGGGAGTCAAAACCATAAAGACAAGGCAGCCTGGTGGTTTTCAAGGACTTGGGGCAAAGAGTTACTATTAATGAGTACAGAGTTTCAGTTTTACAAGATGAAAAGTCACAGGCATGGACAATCGTGATAGATACCAACAAGGTGAATATATTTAATATCCCTGAACTGTGCACTTAAAAATGGCTAAGATGGCAACTATGTTATATGTATTTTACCGTAATTTAAAAAAAAATCAATTTTCAACAATTCCAAATGTTTGGAATGTTTAGCCTCCCATTATAAATCACTTAATATTACATGAAGTATTTTTTAATTGAAATAGTTGATTTACAATACTGTGTTAGTTTCAGGTGTACGAGCACAGCAATTCAGTTATATATATGTGTGTGTATATATTTATATATTATATATGTATACATTTCTTCAGATTCTCTCCCTTAATAGGCTATTACAAAATACTGAGGATACTTCCCTGTGCTGCATAGTCAGTCCTTGTTGGTTATCTATTTTACATACAGTAATGAGCATATGTTAATACCAACCTCCTAATTTATCACTGCCCCCAACCCCCCTTTCCCCTTTGGTAGCCTGTTTTCTATGCCTGTGGGTCTGTTTCTGTTTTGGAAATAAGTTTTTTTTTTTTTCCAGATCTCATATATAAGTGATTGATACCATACGATATCTTTCTCAAGTACTGGTGAATAATGCGCTTATTGCATTCCCTGAGCGCTTCATGGTCAACTCATGTCCCTCGCAGAGGCAGCGGGGGTGTGCAGGGTGGCGCGGAAGCCTGTGGTTGGGCAGAGTGAACAAGCTGGGGTCTTACTACAAGGTCACAGCTGATATATGCTTTTGCTGCAGCTGGAAAATTCAGACAGGGACCTGCAAGCACTTCTCAGGAATCTCGCTGGCGACAAGCCTGTAATAAAGTGTGATGCCCTTATCTGAATAGATGTCCCGTCATGCCTCCAGTGACGCGCTTTTACCTATAAAGCACAATGCTCCCCACACGCTGAAAACGTTAGAGACAACGTTACTAAATCACTCCGACTCCCTATACTGGGTTTCGAAATCCAACTTCCCCTTTATTTCCAAATGACTTATCTAAACCAGTCTTCCCTTGAAGCGGTGACCTAGGCAGTGAAGCAGCTCACGCTGTACTCCTCCCCTGTGTGCCTGGCACCCGCGGGAAGAGTGGGTGATGGCACAGCCCCGTCCTCTCCTCTCCACAGCGGCGGAAGCGGTGGCGCAGGAGCACGCAGGCGACCCCAAGGAAGGAGACGTGGGTGCAGACTCACTGCCAGATGCTCACCTTCTTTTCCATCTATTCCCTGGAGGCTCAGACAGTAAAGAATCTGCCTGCAATGCGGGAGTCACGGTTTGATCCTTGGATCGGGAAGAGCCCCTGGAGGCGGGCATGGCAACCCACTCTAGTATTCTTGCCTGGAGAACTCCCATGGACAGAGGAGCCTGGCGGGCTGCAGTCCACGGAGTCACAAAGAGTCAGACCCAACTGAGTGACTTAGCACAGCATAGCTCAGCACCAGCGCCTTGCCTGCTTCTTAGGGTGCTGGAGCACCGAGGGGTCCTTGCTCACAAAGGGGAAGTGATCTGGGCCCAGACCGCCCCTCAGACTCATCTGCACCCCTTCCACTGTGCCCACTGCCCTCTGGACTCCCTGCCTGAGGCAGGAATCCATTCTGCTGCAGGGCCTTCACACAAGCTGCCTTCCCTTTGCTTGGAAAGCCCTTCCCTCTGAGCTCTGGCCCCTCTTCAGCCTAACTGAGTGAGACTGGCTGAAATTAGTGACAGCCCCTCAGAGCTCCCCATCTGAGCAGCTGGGGAGCCCCTCTTCTGCTTCTCCATGAGGCACTGCTCCCACTGGGTGGAACCCCAGGGCCCTGGACTGTACCCGGCACACTCTGCTCACTGAACGTTTATTCAGTGAATGGCTGAGGAGGCTGAGAATGCTCCAGAGAAAATAAAGCACTGCATGAGATATAAAATGCTTTTACTAACGAATAAAAAACACTTTCCCCTGCTCTCACTGAATGTCTTCTCTTGGAAATGCCAGCAACATCACACTGGTTACTCTACGAGGCTACGTCGTGTAGATGGAAACCTGCCTTCTCGGGGAGCAAGGAAGGCTGGAAGCCAGCCCCTCTGCATCACGCTTCAAGGGAAGACAATTCACCTGCCGTCTGTACACCCCTCCCTGGGTGACACTGCCCGCTCGCTGAGTTTCACTCCGTCCACTTCCCTGGAGAAAGTGAACAGGCCACAGGAGCGCTGCTGCTGCTCTGACCAGGTCCAGGCCAGCAGACGGCCCGCAGGCTGGCCTGCCAAGGCTGCGGCTCTCTGCGGGCAGGACGCACCTCATCAGACCACACGCTGGGAACTGCCCACGCTCCTTCTGCCACACAACCCAGACCTGATAATAGTTACTGGTTGGGTTGCGAGGCTCAGTTAAGCGTGACACAGGCTAGCTCTAAGTCCAAGAGGAGAGGCTCCAGAAGGTGAGTTTGCACGAGTCAGTGACTTCCACAAAGCGCGGCCACGCGGTTGAAGCTATTTACTCTTCCTACCAGGAGGGCTGAATGCATGCTCCTGCCGCCGTCAGGTCGGGCCCACGGGTCCCCTCATCACAGACAGTGATGGCTTTCTGTGAACTGCCCCAGCCTCGCTTTCCTCAGTTCAAACACCACCACCAAGGGGGTTTCAGTGATTCCGGCAGCAGGACCAGCGCAGCCGTGGTATCATCTGCTGATTCTGGCTGGAGCGGCAGAGCTGAGGACGAGTGAGGGGCCTGCTCCAAGCAGATCTCCAAGCCCCAGGGACCCGTGGCGCCGCCGAGACTGCTGCTGTCCTTTGGCATGGGGTGGCATGCAGGGTTTCCTAAATGTGTCCTCCAAGGTCCCGTGGCCTCATTTCTCGGTTACTTCCAGTTTTAAATTAGCTGTACAGCCCCAGAAGCGACCAGGGGTGCGATGGTTCTGTATCGGATCAAGTGCTGTGAGCCCTCCTCCAGGTCAATCACGTAGTCCCTGGGAAAGGAGGGGAACTCTGTATCCGCCCCGCTCTGCAGCAACCCCATGGGGACTGTTTCCCACCATTCGCAGCGCAGGCATCACTCACCTCTGCTCGTCCGTTTCTGGTTCCACCAGGATGTTTTCCTGTCGCTCTTTCACTCTCAGAAACACGTATGCATCCAGGTCTGGTTTGGGAACTGCCAGGAGAATAGTAATGCCATCAGAAAATGCTCAGCTAATAAGAGCAAGATAAAAAAGGAGCTGCTGAGATTAACCGTCTCAATCACAAAGGGACCCATGATATAATATAACGGAGGAGGGTGGCAGCTGTTGCGGGGATTTGAGGAGAGATCTGGGCTTCTTCTAGAAACAGCCTACTTCCTTCAAGGTCTCACTTAGCATCTGCTCACTGGACAAGTGGAGAGGTCTCAAGATGAGTGGAAGCCTGGGAGGAAGGAGCAAGGACCACTGGAGGGAAACACACCCGAGAGTCTCAGGAGCACAGAGTGTGTGAACGGAGCCCAGCAAGTAGATCTGCGGAGAGGGCGGGAGGATGGGATGTCAGGGTGATGGGGTCGCACGGTGATGGCCTTGGACGTCAGGCTGAGGAACCCAGGCCACCGCTGGAAGCTCCCCTCCATGTCTCTCCGTTGGTCACATGTTAGGCTGGTGCCCCTCCTCCTCCACCAGCCACACCTCGTCAGGAAGAGCCCAGAGCCGGCTGCTCCTCCAGCCCTGTAGCGCCAGCGGAGAGACCCACCACCCAGTGCAGGGTCCGGAGAACCTGCTGGACCACTCAGTGTTCAGGGCTCAGCTCGGGTGTGGGGCCGCCTGTGCTTCCCTGTTTACTGGAGGGGGCTGAGGATAACTGGCTGCAAAAGTCAGGCACAGATCCCCTCGGCTGCTCCCGGGTTCTGGGCCTCCAGAGACCCCAACTTCAGCAGGGTCAGCTGGGCCCACTGGGCAGCTGCTGCTTCGAGGAAACCCTCAAACGATGTTAAGTTATGACAACCTCCCCTAAGCCTGCCAGCAGGGCTTCCATGCTCCAGGCGCCTGAGGGGGACTTGGGGCATCTGGGCTGAGTGAGCCAGGCTCTGATCTCCCCAGGGCAGGCTGCCCACTGCACAGCTCCAGTCCTAGGAGCCTGACTCTGGTCCTGGGAAGGGACCCAAGATAAGCAACACTTGAGTGTTTGGAGGTGCGGACCAGCATCAAGTAGAAGGAGCTCCTGGGCAACTGCCTGGACCAGCTCAGGAATCGACGCAGGCCCGTCGGTGGTTCCCAGCTGCCGGAACCCACTGGACACGACAGATAGTGCTGGGCAGTGTTGAGGCTCGAGGCCCCACTCCACTCATACGTGCAGATAAAGAAGCTGAACTGGACAGGGACTGGGCCTTCTGTGTCCCTCAGGCAGGTTCTCCAAAACGACCAGTCAGAGTTCCACAAACCCTGCCCAGGCTGGGCATGCTCCTGGAATTGTGTCCCCTCAAATTTACATGTTGAAGCCCTGGCCCCCAGAACTTCAGGACAGAATAGATTTGGAGACACGGCCTTTAAAGGGCTAAAATGAAGCCAGTGGGGCGGGGCCCTAATCCAACCTGACTGGTGTCCTGATAAGAAGAGGGACGGACACCAGAGTGTGCGTTGGGGGCAGGGGCAGGTGGCCACCTGCAGGCCAAGGGGAGGCCTGGGGGGCCCAATGCTGTCAGCACACCTTGACTATCTGGATCTGTGCGAGAATCCACGTCTGCTGTTCAGGCATCCTGATCGGCGGTCCTGAGTATGGCAGCCAGAGCTGAGTCGCCTGCCCCCTGCGGCAGGACCAAACAGCGTGGCCCCCAGACTGGGACGGGGAGAGATGTGGTGGCGGGGGGACGTCCAAGGGTGGGCTGTCCTAGACTCAGTTTGTGAGCCTGGACTCCAGGCCCCCTGGGAGGTCCTGTGTGGAGACAGGGAGCTGGCAAAGATGAGGTGTGGACTGGAGCCCACACGCCAGGGGCCCCGCTGGCTGAGCCGACCTTAGGGGTTACCATCAGGGCCCCTGCCCCTCTGCTCAGCAGACTCTTGAGGGGACTGAGTGAGGGGTGATCGCGGCGCTTCCCCTCTTCCCACCTCAGTTCTGTTCCCCTTTCCACAGCCTGGAAATTGCTCACAAAGATCAGGAGCCCTGAGGGACCCCCTGGAGGCCTCCTGGCTAACACCCCCTCTCGTCCCCAGAGGGGGGAGACAGGCCCTGCACAGCCTGGAATCTATGATGGGGAGGCTACCCCTCCCACTCACCCTGCCCAGAAAACAGAGACCTTGGCAGCGTCCAAGCCCAAAAGAGCCCGGCACAGCGTGGATGCCCAGAGGGTATCTGAATACGCCGTGAGGCTGGGTCTGTATTCACAGCTGCAGCTACGAGAATCTCTCCCGGACCAAAAGAGCACAAAAGTGATGCTCAAATGGCTGCAAACGGCTCCCTTGGTCCCTGCTGTTAACAACTCTTCGTTTTTAACCCAGAAGCCTTCCTCTCGGTCCCTTTTCTGCTCATCTGTCTACAGATTCATTTTCCTTCATTCGAGGGAAGAGCGTGAAGGTGAAGGTCTATGCTAAGGCACCTGCGGTCACATGGGGTGTGACCACGGCCCCTCGGGACGTCTGAAAAGCGGATGCTCTGCTCACCTGTCCTCAAGAGGTCCACCTTCTGCAGATTGGGAGGCATGTGCTTCAAGGCTGCATCCTTCAGATAGGTCTCCGTGTTAGCCAGGAACCTGAAACACACACATCCCATGCTGGGACGAGCCGCCAGGGCCATCAGACCCACAGCAGCGGCCCTGCCACCGGCCTCGGGGACACGACCACCGAACCCACACTCCCAAGCCCGAGGGGATAGAGGCCGGTCCACGCCTGCTCACTCTTTGGCAAACGCAAACTCCTCCGGAGAAAGGATGGAAGGCTCCTCCTCTCGGCGGGTTTTCTCCTTTTCAAGGATGTGAGGGAAAAACTTCTCTATCTGCGGGGACAGGAAACATCTGTCAACCTTCATGCCATCAGTCAGTTTGATCAAGTGGGTCATCAAAGGTCTTGTCTGATTCCAGCGGCACACAGACAAGTCTCCTGAAACAGGTGGAGGTTAATCTAGAAAGTGACTTTAAAAATGGTTGAGTCTTGGGCGTCTCTAGTGGTTCAGTGGTAAACAATCTGCCTGCCAAAACGCAGGAGGCACAGGTTCGATCCCTGGTCCAGAAGATGCCATGTGCCGCGGGGCAGCTGAGCCCGGAGCCGCAACTACCGAGCCCTCGTGCTGCAGCTGCTAAACCCCCCGAGTCTCAGGGCCCGAGCTCAGCGGCAAACGAAGCTGCTGCAGAGAGAACCACACCTAGAGAGCAGCCCCCAGTCTCCACAACTAGGGACAAGCCTGCACAGCAGTGAAGAACCAGCAGAGTGAAAAACAATACAGAAGGCAAGCCTTGGGACTTCCCTGGTGGTCCACCGGTTAAGACTCCTGCTTCCACCGCACGAGGAGCAGGGTCAATCCCTGGTCGGGGAACTTTCAAAGGAAAGCGAGCGGTGACCGTGGAGAGGATTCACCCAACCACACACACGGAAAATGAGCGGCCTGGTAGCTGAAGGAGGGGAGAGGCATGCTGTGTGTCTCAATTTGTTCCAAACACGCAGCATTGTCCCTGATGCCTTTGCGGACAAGCTGGAGCAGGGTCAGGAAGATCGGTGACAGTACAGACTAGAGACTCATAACAACTGGACACTGGTTCAGTGACGGATGCTGACCCACTGGGAAAGCTCAAGGGACGGTCTAACTCTGGCCCAGTCCTATTAGTGAGCCAGGTAAGACCTCTGATGACACACTCATCAAACTCGCTGAGATAACGAATCAACAGTTGATGAGATTGAAATCCAGAGACCAGGGAACTGCCCAACTTAATAAGGAGAAGCTTAAGAGGGACAAGTATTGAGCCCTATGCGGAAGGGTCAGAAATCAAGCCATGCAAATAGAGGGCAGTGACAGGAAGCGTTAATAATCACGACAACTGGAAAACTCCAGAAGAGGCTGGCGCTCATGGTGAGAGAAGAATGAACCCTGGCTGTCATCATCAGAGACGCCATGAGACCTGGGCAGTATTACTTCCAGTCTGATGTCCAGGAGAAGGGAAGTGACAATCCTGCTTTTCATACAAGCAATCAAATGACAAGAGGAATCCTATGTGCTGTTACAGGTGGGATAATTTAAGGAGGATACTGACAAATGTTTTAGGGAAGAGGCCAGGAGAGTTAAGGGAAATAAATGGCTGAAACGTTTAACTGAGAGGATTCTGATGAGCCTTTGTGAGCAGTCCTCAGTATCGGAAGTGACCACACATAGAAGATGGTACATCGGGGATCATGGTGATTCCCTGAACAACAGGGGGGTTGGGGGCACCACACCTCCGACCCCAACTCCTTGAATAATTTTACAGTTGGCTCTCCTTATCCAAGGTTCTGCATCCGCAGATGCGTCAACTGTGGACCACGTTATAGCAAATATTTACTGAAAAAAATCTGCATACCGGTGGACCCGTGTGGTTCACACCTGTGCTGTTCAAGAATCAGCCGTGTTTGCTTTGTCGTAACTAAGAGGACAAGTGGAACCAAATGAGAAGAAACTTCAGGGAGGTAAGACCCTCCCAGGGTTAAAACGGACATCATACAAAATACTGAGTAAGAATGTTTTGCAGCTCCGTTTCTATAGGTCAGGTACAGCTGAATGCCATTATCACGGTCCACATGACACCGACCGAACGACATGCAAAACAGTTCTTGAAACTAGGTCCCCTCTGGTCAGTGGTCTTTGTTCAGCCGCTGCCCCGTGGTCACTCCAGGGGGCGCCGTTCTCTCAGCAGACAGACTGTGTCCCGAGAGGAGGAGGTCAGGTCGGAGGCCATGCCATGTCCCGCGTCTGTGTTGCTCCCCTGACGTGGGGCCTGGGCAGCACTTCCAGGCCCGGGGCCCTCCCAGCCCCGACCCAGGACCCTCAGCCCCCACCACAGGCTCCCCGACCTTCATGAGCCGACAGCGCAGGTAGCTGCTCAGGACGAAGCGGATCCGCTCCATCTCCATCTGATGGATGCTGACCTTCAGGTCCCCCTTCTTGGCCCTCTTGAGATTTTCTTCCTGTTAAGAGAGAAAAAGAAGTTTGTAAAAAAAAAAAAAGAGTCAAAGACTAACAATATTTTTTTGTTCAATCTGCCTGCAGCCCGTGAGGACCGTCATCATGGGCAACGCTGAGGACTGGGAGGCTACATTTAGGTCAGAGGAAGACAAAATACTCCAACCCAAGTGTAAACTAGATAATACAGCATTAAACAAATGTCTAAAGGGTCTTAAAAGCAGTGTGGAACACCAGTTGAGAAACTGTAGAATACCAACATTTTAAAAATAGCCTGAGGCTGGCAGTGGCTGAAAGTGGTTTATCTAAGCCAAGGACCACACACTCAGGGGGCTTTCCTGGTGCTGCAGAGGTAAAGAATCTGCCTACCAATGCAAGAGACGTGGGTTTGACCCTAGAGTTGGGAAGATCTCCTGGAGAAGGAAGTGGCAACCCAATCCCATGGACAGAGGAGCCTGGTGGGCTACAGTCCACGGGGTCACAGAAGAGTCAGATACGACTTAGCGGTCAAACAACAACACACAGAGGCTACAGGGCCAGGCTGGTAAGGAACATAGAGAGGTGGGCACCCAGGGGCCGGCGGGGCACGCTGGGAACAGTGGCCCTTGCCCTGCGCTTGTCAGCTCTTCTTATGCACAAACACGGAAAGGCTGAGAACAGATTTTCAGAAGCTGACATCCCTGGGGTATCATGGGAAGCTGACACCCAGATGTTCCAGGAGCTCCCAGGCTTTGTAAACGTAGAAAAGGAATTCAACAGTAAAAAAAAAAAAACAAAAGACAAAAAACCCAAAACTAGGCTGGGCCCAACAAAACAGATTTGCTGCCAGACATTCACTGCGCTCAAACACTGCCTAAGGGTCTCTCCTTTGGACTCTGAGGCAGGCACCGCTTACCATGTGCTCCAGCTGCTCCATGACACATTCTACGATTTCGGACTTGCTTTCCAGCAGCTCAGGGGCAAACTTTTCATTCATCCAAGCCTAAGAAACAAAGCCAAAAAAGAGCATTATTCACCATGGAGCAAAATAACCCTGTGAGTCAGTACATACCCCTAAAATCGCAGCGACCTCAGCAAAGGAAACGACCAGTTGGAAATACTGGGAATGTTCTGAAGACAAGTTATGTTTAATGATGGCTTTTTTATTTCCTTTAGTGGGAAGGCTATCCTTAGCACACCTAGAGCTGAGAGGAACCCACAGGTCTATACCTGATATTGCCCACCAGGGGGCGCCAGCACCCTTCCATTCTGAGAGATGACCCTGAAGTTATATAAACCTCCCATCCCTTCCTTCCTGAAGCTTGGTGCACTTCACAAATACTTGGTCATTTATCACTACAATATCTGAGAGGAAGCGGATTCAGTTATCCTTATCTCACTGATGAGAAAATACAGATTATGTTATTTGCTAACTGCATAACAGTACAAAGGATCACAGACAAAAACGGAAATCCATCTGCTAAGCAGTTGTGGAACAAGAGGTTAAATGCTTAATTTACGACTTAGGCCCAGATGCTTGGTACGTTTCAGAAATGACCAAGGTTTAGGGAACTGAAATAGCCACAGGGACTGAGGAAACTGTACTTATCTTTCAATCACAAAAAATTTAGTTTTAGCATAGCTCAGAATCACAGGCCAGGGAAGCTCCATTTATTCATTTCCACACTCCAGTCTCTGTTTCTCCAGTTATCACCATCCAGAAGCTTTGTTAAATACTGGGTGTTACCACTATGGTAAAGTTGTGGGTTTTTTTTTTTTTTTTTCAGGTATTTAAGCTTCTGGAATAGTTTGCAAATATATAAAACTAACCAGAAAGATGGTCTGTATTTTCAAGTAGCATAATGAATGAGAAAAGATCAAACTATCAGAGAGGACTTATAGCAGGAGTTTTTCTTTTAATTGACTTTAATATATACTGAATAGGTAAAAAATTATTTATGAAATACATAACATGAAAAACAATGATCAACAGCTGAGTGCACATAACTTCACTAAAGAATATCACCTTTTCATAAGCCCCCTTGCCTCTCTCCTTCCCTCCTCAAAGGTGATCATTAGCCTGAATTTACTGTTTAATTTTCTGTCATTTCAGTACATCTGTTTATATCTCTACATGGTGCTTATCAACCTTCCCATGACAGGGCACTCAAAGAAAAGACAGTGTTTGTATGGTACACTGGGTAAAATGGAGGAGATCTGGGGAGATTTCTCATGTACAGTATGAAATCATAGTAATAAAAATATATAACATTAGGATAAGTTTATAGTAGCACAAAATGTCCAAATAAAATCTTGTCAAAATTTTTAGTGAGAATCTTGTGTTTAAGTTCAGTCTTTTTAAATCAAGTTCTGTGCTTGAAATGACTTACATTGAAAACGTCTTAATGACAACCTGTTTGTCACTGTTACTGGGAGGAAATGTGCCTGCCTCCACTAAGGTCTTTGGAGATGAGGTCTGTAAAGAGGTAGTTAGGTTAAGACAGCGTTACTGACTCAATGGACATGACTCGGAGCAAACTCTGGGAGATAAAGGAGGACAGAGGAGCCTGGCGAGCTACGGTCCATGATGTTGAGAAGAAACCGGCACGACTTAAGCTGCTGCTGCTGCTCCTGCTAAGTCTCTTCAGTCGTGTCCGACTCTTTCAACCCCATAGACGGCAGCCCCCCAGGCTCCCCCGTCCCTGGGATTCTCCAGGCAAGAACACTGGAGTGGGTTTGCAAGTGTGCCAGAGGCTCTACCCTCTTGCCAACACTCTCCACTGTTCACCATTTTCATGTCTGCCCATCTGATGGGTATGAGTGAGATCTCATTGGGTTTTAAATTTTCAGGGTGTCTGTGAATCTCCTGATAGTATATGCAAAATTCTGTGTGAGTGTACGTGTGCCTTGCTCTGGGAAGAAGGGCCAGAGTTTTCCCTAGATTCTTAAAAAGGTTTGTGATTAGAATTTAATTTTTGAGGGATTGTTTAATACATCTGAAAAGAATGCATATATAAATAATTGAAATATAAGAAAACACTGGTTCAGCACTAGTGAAATCTGTAAGAATTAGGATGGGGAAGATTATATAACGTTTCTAAAACTTGGAAATTGCAACCCAAATAAGCTGATCAAATTCCTATTAACACTTATGAAGAGTGTTCATAAGACCTTCCCCAGGATTTTTATTAAACTAGGAAGCCTCATCTGGCTGCTCCAGGGTCTCTCATATACAAAACAGAAATAATGGGATTTCCCTGACTGGTTAAAATTACCTTCCTTGGGTTTCGTCACTCACGATGGCATGTAGGGTAGGGGAGAATGAAGAATCCTAAAGTAACAGACAACAGAGTTCTGGAAAGGGGCAATTGCAGGGAGAGAAATAAGGCAGCGGATGGACTGAATCAGGGAGACCTGGTTCACTTGCTGGCTCTGATGCTGTCGTGTGACCCTGGCAAGTTACTTTACACCTCTCGTGGCAAAGCTTCAGTTTCCTCCTCTCTACAGCAGAGATGACACAGTACCTCCCTCAGGGGGTTGTGAAGAGCATGCCTGCTCACAGCTGACATTCAGTGAGCCCGTCACATGCCCCAGTCTGCACTCACACACGTTATGTCATTCAGTCCTCACAACAACTCCACGAGGTAGCCTCTACCATTCCCTCCACTTTATAGTCGAGGGTGTGCTAGAGACAAACCATACAACCTATCTACGTTTGTAAAACAGACCAGGGGCGTGGAGGGTTTAAACACTGCTAGTCTGAACTGTTTAACTGCCGAGGCTTCATGAGACCAGAAATATAGAGAACCCTGACACACAAGAAATACTCAATAAGCCACAATGACTATGACTAAAAGGAGAAACATCCCAGGAGTGATGTGAAGCAAGCAGTAGAAATGTACAGAACGGTTGGCAAAAGAAACTATAGGAAAATGAAAGACGAGACCAGTTTTCTCCTAAAGGTGTTTCAGCATTTTCTAGAACTTTTAAGTATCAGTGCTTCTGCAGTCCCCACAAATACCAAGTAGATCCCTGCTCTGTGAACCGTTCTTGTAAATGTCCCCAAAGCCGACCTTTACCGGCCCCACCTGAGGATTCTGTGCGCGACGTTACGAAGTTTCTGTCTGGCTGTGCCTGTGTTTCCTACTTCTGTGGCGATGGTAAGACACAGTCTCTTCTCTTGTAAGAAGTCTTGAACTCCATCCCCTCACTTCTTGAATCCTGACATTTGCAGTGTGGACTAGCTAAAGAGTCTGCGCTTGCAGCAGGGGGATTCTGTGTGGGCTGCTTACCTGCTCCAGCCGGTCAATGAGCTCTGCAGGGGTCAGGACCACCTCCTCACTGTCCCCGTCAGAGTCCTGTCCCAAGAGGTCTGCTTCCTCTGCCATCTTCTCTGAAACCAGGAACCTAATAAATAAAAGAACCCATACTATGCTGTGTGTTTGTACTTATTTGCAAGAACACACAACTACAGTACCTGGAGGGGAAAAAAGGTTTACGCTGGTTGTAGAGGCTCCTTGGCAGTGAATAGAGACTTCACTGGCTTTGGTTTTGTAATGCATTGCCTCTTCCTTCAAGTCTTAGGTCAGGGATCAATTTCTCAAAGTGGTCACTCCTTACAAGGGTTTCCACGAGCTCACTGAATGGAGCACCAATCACATCTCTCTGCCTTCTAGGAGGAGGTCCTTTCCTCGGCGGCAGCACTGGCTTCGGCTAATATTAATCGTGGCACCTCTCAGGGCTGGGGACAAAATGACCTGGCCGGTCAGTGACCCAGAGGCTTAGGAAGATGGGTGATGGAGAAGAGGTCACATCCTTGGAGCCTCAGTCAATTCAGTCAGTTCAGTCGCTCAGTCGTGTCGGACTCTGCGACCCCATGGACTGCAGCATGCCAGGCCTCCCTGTCCATCACCAACTCCCAGAGTTTACCCAAACTCATGTCCTTTGAGTTGGTGATGCCATCCAACCATCTTATCCTCTGTCGTCCCCTTCTTCTCCCGCCTTCAATCTTTCCCAGCGTTAGGGTCTTTTCAAATGAATGAGTCAGCTCTTTGCATGAGGTGGCCAAAATACTGGAGTTTCAGCTTCAGCATCAGTCCTTCCAATGAACACCCAGGACCGATCTCCTTTAGGATGGACTGGTTGGATCTCCTTGCAGTCCAAGGGACTCGCAAGAGTCTTCTCCAATACCATGGTTCAAAACCATCAATTCTTCAGCGCTGAGCTTTCTTGGAGCCTCAGGGATTCCGAAAGCACATTCCTCCCCGTTCCCCTCCTAGCGTCGCGGGCACAGGGTCACCGCCTCCCCCAAGGCGCGCGCGCGCACACAGACACACACATGCAGAGAGACGCGAGCGCACGCGCGTGTGTGCACACACGCAGAGACACACGCGAGCGCACGCGAGCGCACACACGCAGAGACACACACGAGCGCACGCGCGCAGACACACAGGCACGCACACACACGCGCGAGCGCAGAGACACGCCAACACACACACACACACGCGCGCGCGCAGACACGCACACGCGCACACACACACACACACGCAGAGAGACGCACACGCGCGCAAACACACACGCAGGTGCACACATGCGCGCGAGCAGAGACACGCACGCATACACACACGCAGAGACACACGCACGCGGACACACACACACGCAGAGACACGCGCGTGGGCGCGCACACACACACACGCAGAGACACACGCATGCGCGTGCACACACACGCAGACACACGCACACGCACACACACGCAGAGACACGCGCACGCGCACACACGCAGACACTCGCACGCGCACACACACATGCAGAGACACACGCATGCGCACACACACACACGCAGAGACGCGCACGCACACACACACACGCAGACACACGCACGCGCGCACACACGCAGACACACAAGCGCAGAGACGCACGCGCACACACACGCAGAGACACGCGCACGGGCGCACACACA
>ML660774.1:26959171-27079595 GCA_007570785.1 Antilocapra americana | reverse complement strand
CACACACACACACACACACACACACACACACACACACACACACACACGGTTCAAGACCACCAGCACACACACACACACCCACACACACACACACGGTTCAAGACCACCAACACACACACACACACACACACACACACACACGGTTCAAGACCACCAGCAACAAATCGGGCTGGGACCCCCTGACAAATACAAGTTCTCAGGGCCAACCCAGACCTGTGGAATCAGAAACGGGTGTGTGGGTGGGGGGCGTTGGACAGACTCAGCTCATCAGATGATTCTGATGCAGATGAACTTGGGGGACCATTGCTTTGGACCATCCCAGCTAGGTTGCCATTTACAATTTATGCTTTCCGCCTTGACTGTAGGGCAAAAGCGCGCATGCACACTCACACACACACACAGGTATACACACAGACCGATTCCAAGGGAAGGGCCCTTTGAGTGGTGTGAACAGGATGAGTTTTGTTAACGACAGACGATGACCTTTCCCAGGTCCGACTCGACTTTGCGTCGCGGGTTGCGGATGCAGTGGTTTTCAGTTGTGGCCGGTTGTGTTTTCCTGAGAGAGCTGCTCTGCTCTCCATCTCATCCTGAACCCTTGTTACAGCAACAGGACCCCTGACACCTCTCCATCCAGAAATGGAATTGGTAATCTCTCCTCTTAAAAAAAAAAACCAACTTTTATTTTGTTGAAGTATAGTTGATTTACATTGTTGTGTTACTCTCTGCTGTACAGCAAAGTGATTCAGTTATGCCTATTTATACATTCTTTCTCATATTCTTTTCTATTATGGTTTATCACAGGATATTAAATAGGGTTGCCTGTGCTATACAGTAGGACCTTGTTGTTTATCCATCCTGTGAGAAGCAGGTTGCATCTGCTAGCCCCAAACTCCCACTCCATACCTCTCACACCCCTCCTTTCTCTTGGCAACTGCAAATCTGTTCTCTATGTCTCTGAGTCTATTTCAGTTTTGTCTCATTTTAGACTCCACATGTAATTGATATCACATGGTGCTTGTCTTTCTGTGTCTAACTTGCTTAGCATGATAATCTTTAGGTTCCTTTGTATTGCTGCTGCAAATGGCATTATTTCATTCTTTTTATGGCTGAGTAATAGTCCACTGTATCTATGTACCACATCTTTATCCAATCATCTATCAATGGGCATTTAGGTTGTCCCATGTCTTGGCTCCTGTAAGTAATGCTTCTATGAACATAAGGGTACGTAGTATCTTTTTCAATATCATTTTGTCCAGATATATGCCCAGGAGTGGATGTGATCTCTCTTCTTCAGTCTAGGAAGACCTTTGTAACTGCTGGACTGAGAGAACATGGCAGAAGTGATGCTGCCTGGCTTCTGGAGCTGAGTCATGAAAGTTGGTGCAGCTTCTACCAGCTTTCTTGAGCTGTGTCCCCTGGGAAGGGACAGGGACAGGTAAGATGTCTGGCTTTCCTGCGGCTGTCGCAGAAGGTCCATGTGCAAAGATCACGTAGCTATGGAGAGCCATGTCTGAGAAGCCCCAGCTGTTCTGTCCTCCAGAACTCCAAATCAGCTGAGCCTTCCAACAGTTGTTCTAGCTCTAGACTTTGAGTGACCCCAGCTGACCCCAAGAGAGCAGGGACAAGACATCGCTGCAGGACTCTGCTCAGATTGCAGATTTGTGAGCAAAATATGGATGTTTAAAGGCTCTAAGTTTTGGGGTTTTTTTCTTTAAGTTATTATTTATTTTTTTCTGGTTGCACTGGGTCTTCATTGCTGCATGCAGGCTTTCTCTAGTTGTGATGTGCAGGCTTCTCGTTGCAGTGACTTCTGTTTCGGAGAATGGGCTCTAGGTACATGGACTCAGTGGTTATGGCTCCTGAGCTCTGGAGCACAGGCTCAGTAGTTGTAGCAGATGGGCTTAGCTGCCCAAGGCATGTGGGATCTTCCCAGACTGGGGATCGAACCCGCCATCTCCCCTGCATTGGCAGGCAGACTTATTTATTGTGACACCAGGGTAAGTCTGCTTGGATGGTTTCTAATCAGCCTCAGATGACCGGAACAATAGTCTCTGAGCACAATCCCATTCTTCTATAATTCTCATTCCTACATAGCTTTTCAATGGTAATTTTTTTTTTAATTGGCCAAGCAGTGCAGATTTCAGGATCTCAGCTCCCCTACCAGGGATCGAACCCTCAACCTCTGCAGTGGAATAGTGGAGTCCTAACCGATGGACCACCAGGGAATTCCCTTCAATGGTCTTTTAAAATATTCCTTAACTATTATAGACTGGAGTCCAAGCACCGATAACTTCTCCGTGCAAGTACCAATTGCTCAGTTTACTCACTCAGAGACTTCTCTTCTCTGGTGCCAGCTGCCTCCCCAGTCCCATGGCAACCCCTCTGGGGAGCTGGCATCCAGCTCCTGCTTCCTTACTTCTTAGAGCCGTGACCTGGGACACATCACTTTTTGGGGCTTCGATCAGTTGCACTGCCTAAGTGAGAACAAGAAGGCAGAGGAAAAGATACGAAATTAGGGTCCCCTTTTGCGTCCTTTATTGCGTCAATGCAATAATAGTTGATTCCAACTATTATTCATCAGATAAAATAACTCTAGAGTAAAATGAGTTCACAGAGAAAGATTTCTACTATTGTTGTGTAAAGAAGGAGCATTTAAGGAGCCATCCAGGAGAATCTAAAGGGGCAGCACAAACTTTAGGTGGGACGGTTGGCCTGCGACGTTCAGGAAGGTGGGAGAAAGACATGTCTTAAGTTACATTATGTAGAAGGAAGAGAAAATTCAGGAACATCTGGTGCGTGTATCACCAGTGTCAAGGAGTTTTAAAAAATAATTACATAGCTGTGCAGATGGAACGTCTGTCATGAAAATGATCATGTACAAAAGGGAATTAGGTAAGTTACAATAACAGGAGGATGAAGTTCGGTGGTGATACATGGAATTGTAGGACAGAATTTATAGGCAAGTTCTGATGATTAAAAAAGCAAGATAAGGGACTTCCCTGGTGGTCTAGTGGTTACGAATCTGCCTTCCAAGGCAAGGGATGCTAGTTGGATCCCTGGTCTGGGAACTAAGATCCACATGTGGAGTGTGGGGTTGCAACTAAGCCTGTGTGTGGCATCTGCTGAGCCTACACTCTGGAACACATGTACTACAACTCAAGAGAAGCTCTTGATCCTCAACAAAAGATCTTGTATGCTATAACTGGTCCCAATGCAGCCAGAAATAAAGAAAGGAAGGAAGGAAGAAAAAGATGAAGGTGAACATGCCAACATGAATTCAGACTGGTAAAACATGAAGCTACCAACACAGCAAAAGCAGAAAGAAGTTACTGCCCAAAGGTGAAGAAGGTATAGAAAATAGGACCCTAGACAGTTGAAGAAAGTCAATGCAACTTCCAGATACTGCTCAATGAAGGAATTAATTGTAGTTAAAACATGGCAGGTGGAAACAGCCAAAATAGATATAAGAAATGGCCATACATTAATACACATTAATAAGAACGGAAATACACATTAATAAGAATGGACCTAACTTTTTCAATCACTAAGGATAAAAGACAAAATATACGTATCTATTCAGTATTGGGATCCCTTCTGGAGAAAGACACTTTCTAAATACAAGGTGATATCACCATTATTGCTCATGTACCGTCACTGCCCTTGCTCATTTGGTCAACAGCTATTTCTCAATGCGTCGTTCCTCTGACTTCTTGTCCTCCTACTGTAGGAAGCAAAACACTAAGGCTCGGGGAGAGTATTTGCTAAGTAGAGTGTAACCCCCGATTGTCTGAATGAATGAAAACTTGGACCAAGATTAGGAAATGAAGATTAGGAAAAGATTAGGAAATTTGCATATTTAAGCACAGCATTGTTTTAGCCTCACAAAGAAAGCTGGTGAATTCGTAACTATTTTTCTGATCAATGGTAAAACCCCACACCCACTTTGGTGACTGAGATGCTGGAAAACTCCGGAGGCCAGAGCCCTGAAAAATGTAAAATCTGGGCGGTGCTTGACATTTCTATTTGTTTTTTCACCCTTAGACTTTAGCTCCTTGTCCCTTACCCAAACCCTGCCTTTAAGCATGTTAAATTAACCCATAATAGGGACCTCCCTGGTGGTCCGATGGCTAAGATTCTGTGCTCCCAATGCTGGAGGCCCTGGATTTGATTCCCTGGTCAGGGAACTAGAACCCACGTGCCACAAGTAAGACCTGGCACAGCCAAATAAGTAAATAGAAATAAATATTAAAAAATTAACCCATATGTTTCCAGTAAAGATATAAAATTTTCTAACCTATTCTAAGTTTTGAGATCATGGTTTCAAGCATAATGTGGCTTTGTAATATTGTTTAACTAAACCAAAAAAAAAGTGAGCACAGTGAGGCCTTTCTTTAGTTTGGTCTTAATGTGTCTCTAGTTTCCGGCACAGACACACCCTCCAGCTCTGTGTCTCTTTGCCTCATAGTTGACGAGAGGATGGGGTTCGCTGGAAGCGCAGACAGTGAAGAACCCTCCTGCCAATGCAGGCGACATGGTTTTGATCCCTGGGTCGGGAGGATCCCCTGGAGAAGGAAATGGCAACCATCTCCGGTATTCTTGCCTGGAGAATTTCATGGACAGAGAAGCCTGGGGGGCTACCGTCCAAGGGACCGCAGAGTATTGGACATGACCGAGTGACTAAGCACGAAGCGCATGTGGCAGCGCAGGCATGTCCATTTCTCCTGTTGAGTTGTGAGTTCCCTGAGGGTGTCTCCAAATCTAGTATAGCACCCATCATTTCTGCATGCCTTCATTTCTTCATTCCACAAACATTTCTGAACAATGTAGTGATACTGGAGGTCCTACTGCCAGGCCCTGTGTAGGTGCTGAAGATAAAGCAGTGAAGAGGAAACACAGACCCAGTGATGGGAGACAGAAAACAAACTAGTATCAGCTGATTGTCAGGTGGTGATAAAACAAAGCCGGTACCACACAGAGAACATCAAGAGTAAGGACAGGGTATCTGGTCGGGGTAGACACCTTCCTCCATTCCGGCTGCTGTCACCATGCGTTGTGCTCAGTCGCTTCAGCGGTGCCCGACTCTTTGCGACCCAATGGACTATAGCCCTCCGGGTTCCTCTGTCCATGAGATTCTCCAGGTAAGAATACTGGAGTGGGTTGCCATGCCCTCTTCCATTAAATACCATAGATTAAGTGTTTTGTAAAGCACTGAAATGTATTTCTCATGGTCTGGAGGCTGGGGTGTCCAAGGTCATGGTGCTGAGAGACTCAGTGTCTGGTGAGGGCTTGCTTCCAAATGGCCATCTTTTTCACTGTCACTTTACATGGTGGGAGGAAGGGGGAGCCCTCTGGGCTGCTTTTGTAAGGGCACTAATCTCACTCATGAGCGCTCCACCCTCATGACTTAATTGCTTCCCAGAGGTTCCGCCTCCCAATACCATCCCCTTGGGTGGGGGTTAGGGTCTCAACATGTGAATTTTGAAGAGACACAAACCTTCAGCCTACAGCAGACTCCCTGAGGAGCTGACGTGTGAGCAGTGCTTGCAGGAAGACGGAGTCAGCTTTAAGGAGATGGGTGTGCAGCTGTGAGCAGAGCCAAAGGCTGAGCTGTGTATTCTTGCTCACTGCAGAGTAAAATTAAACATATCTTATGAAAAGGTATGGCCAAATACCATTTGTCAGACCAAGTAAGATGATTTTCTTAATGAGTCTCTGGATAAGAGTCGAGCAAAGAGAAATGTGACCTTTCCATCAGGAAATACATGTACCTTTGTGTCATGAACCTCCGATGAAAAGCTTCTAAGTGCTGGGGAGGTCCTCTTGTGTAATAGGTCCACGTAATTTACTCTTGGGAGATGTGTCTATGTCTAAATGAAAACCAGGCCAAACTCAGGATTTCTCCATGCTTATGTCTTAGGGTAATGCTCTTTTTAAAAAAATATGTATAGCTATAGGAAAAGTTTTGACCACAGTCATAGGAAAAAGCTAAAGGGCAGCCTTGCTCAAGAATGTACCGTGTACTGGTACATGAAAATATATTTAACATCACCAATCGTTAGAGAAGTGCAGATCAGCACTACAATGAAGTACCGACTCACACAGGTCAGAATGATCATCACTAAAACATCTACAAATGACAAATGCTGGAGAGAGTGTGGAGAAAAGGGAGCCCTCCTCCACTGTTGGTGGGAGTGTAAATTGGTACCGCCACGTGGAAAAAGTAGGGAAGTTCCTCAAAATCTAAAAATAGAGTTTCCATATGATCTAGCAATTCTACTCCTGGGCATATATATATATAAAACTATATTCAGAAAGATACATGCAGCCCTATATTCACATCAGCACTATTCACAATAGCCAAGACGTGAAACAACCTAAATGTCCATCAACAGATGAATGGATACGATGTGGTGTGTGTGGGTGTGTGTATATATATATATATACACACACACTCACACATACACAATAGAATACTACTCAGCCATAAAAAATAATGAAATAATGCCATTTGCAACAACATGGATACAACTAGAGATTATCATACTAAGCGAAGTCAGACAGAGAAAGACAAATATGCAATATCACTTACATGTGGAACCTGAAATATGATATAATGAACTTATTTATGAAACAGAAACAGACTCACAGACATAGAGGAGATTTATGGTGGGATGGACTGGGAGTTTAAGACTAGCAGATGTAAACTATTATATACGGAATGGATAAACAACACGGTCCTACTGTGCAGCACACGATATTCAATATCCTGTGATAAACCATAATGGAAAATAAATTTGAAAAAGAATGTGTGTGTGTGTGTGTATATATATGTATATATACCTGAATCACTTCGCTATATAGCAGAAATTAACACCTTATAGATCAACTATATTTCAATGAAATAAATTAAAAAAAGAATGTTCCCTGTATCAAAATTTCATTCATTATTCTTCATTTTAATGCCACCTTCCAGGGAATTCCATGGTGGTCCAGTGGTTAGGACTCTGTTTTCACTTCCTAGAGGGTGGGTTCAATCCCTGGTTGGGGAACCTTAGTCCTACAAGCCCACAGTGTGACCAAGAAAAGTAAAAAGCCACCTTCCTTTGTGTTACTGGATCGTAGGCATGAAACCATTTTGAAAAATTCACCTAAGGACTGAAATGGGTCATTCCACTTCAGACTAAAGTTTATTAAATTTTTTTTTTTTTTGCATAGAGACAACTCTTAGAATACAATCAAGTTCATCTATATATAGGTAGTGGTTTCCTTGAATTGACAATATACAGTAAGATTGATTTTAAAATTTTCTCCAGTTCCCAAAAGAAACGCAGATGTATAGAACAGACTCGTGGACTCTGTGGAAGAGGGCAAGGATGGGATGATATGGGAGAATGGCATTGAAACATGTTAAGTATCATATGTGAAATCAATCGCCAACCCAGGGTTGATGCTTGGGGCTGGTGCACCGAGATGACCCAGGGGGAGGGAATCGGGGGGGGGGGGGGGGGGGGGGGGGGTTCTGGAGGGGGAGCATATGTATACCCTTGGGGGTTTCATGTCAATGTATGGCAAAACCAACACAATAAAGTAAAATAAATAAATAAATAAATAAAATTTACTCCAGTTCCAAACTTTCTAACTAGAGTTACAGAGATGGAATTGTATTGTAATTTTTACCATTTTGTTTTCATTTCTACATAGAGCATCTATAAATTTTATATCTCTTGAGGTGTCAATACTTGAAATAATAAGGAATAAGAGGCTTGGGTTAGTAGAAAAATGTGAAATTTAAAAATTTGTGACATCTTAAAAACTTCTGGCATTTTGTCTAAATTTCTTCATTTAAACACTTCTTACAAGTTTCTCACTGGTGAAACTGAATATTTTGATTGAGTTCAGTATTCACCCTCTGTCTATCAGATAGCTAAAGAATAGCATGATTATGTCCCATGTCACTGAGTATTTTACTATTAAATTAAAACAGAAAATGTAGCAATTCCACTTTTGGAATATCCAAAAGGGATGTAAAAAATTAGATTTTTTCAGTTTATGCTGTGTTCAGTCAGTTATAAAAATATTTTCAGCTGAAAATACTGAAATTTTGGTCCTGAAGTTCTAATTGCTGGTATCTTGGGAAGCAAGAGCCAGAAACCTTGGGTTGGTTGGTCTGTCAGAGGTGATCTTGCCGTGAGCAGCTGTCATCCTGTGAGCTGCTAACTCAGCGAGAATCAATAAAACCTGGATGTGACCCGTGGAGCTCTGTGAAAGCTGAAATTACTTTGGACTTTCCCCTGTTGGTGGTGAAGTGCAATCATACGTTTCCCAGTCACCCTCTTTGTTTCGTCTTAGACGTGTTTACTTTAAGAGAGAAATTCAGCTTGACCCTGAACTTTAACCCTTAGCTAGAGTCTGCTTCTAGGTTGGAAGTTCAGTTCTTTCTTTTTTTTTTCAGACTCTCACTCATGTACCTATAAGTGGAAAAAAGGTATTTGTCCATACTTTTCACTTTTTGGGGGGGGGTATAATTAGAACTAGCAGGATTTAGACGCTAGTGTCTCTTGACAATGAAACTGAAGAGACCAACTGGACGGAATGCGTGGAGGAACTCTCAAATAGAAACCTGTGATCGTGAAATTCAGGGATTGGGGGGAGGGTGGGAGAGGTAGTGTATCAAATTATCAAAGCCCAATCTGATCCTGAAGAGGCTAACTGGTATTGCAGAATATTTAGGTTACAGTAGTTTATGTTGGCAAATATATGTAGTTTTTTATTTTAGTTTTATTACTTGATTTTCATTTTATATTGGAATATCACTGATTTACACTGTTGTGTTAATTTCAACTATACAACAAAGTGATTCAGTTCATATATATATAGACATACATTCTTTTTCAGATTCTTTTCCCACATTGGTTGTTACAGAGTATTGAGTATTACCCTTTCTTTTTAAAGTATAGTTGATTTACAACATATAATTGTTTTTGTCACAAACATCTTTTAGGCATTTGATGAAGTATGGAAAGCAAGCCATTTAACATCAAGAGTTCAATCTCCGGCCCTGTGTTCCTCTTTCTGGCCCTCCCCTCCTCCCCCTCCAAGGGTAACAGCCTGGCATTCACCACTCCAGGCATGTTTACATCTTTTACCAAATATGTTTGTACCAAAGAAAATACGATAACAACAAAAACTGTGTGTGCATGTGTATCAACATAACTCACAGAATGTAGTCATAGAGTGACTTTATTTTTGTCCATTGACATTTCATTTGTTGGATATAGATCTTCCCTGTCGCTGGATGAAAACTGAGAAAGGTCCATGATTGCTCTTGTCATTTTTCCATTGAAACAAACAAACAAAAATCCCATGACCTCTTTAAGTCACAAAGCATAGTCCCAAGTCATTCATTAAGATGTCTTGTTAACATCAGAAGCCCCCTGGAGAGGGGTGCCATACTGCGACTCTGAATCGGCTGCCCACGGGCGGGCGAGCAGGCACTCAGCCCTGGTGGTGGACAGACTGGCCGTGAGGTCCATGTGGCTGAGTCACATGCTGCCCGCCACACCCCTCCTGGTTCCAGAACCATTTCCCAAGGTCCCACAGAGCAAGCACCAGCGGGCTGGGATGAACTGGCCGACAGCAAAGCGCCCTCCACTTTCTCAGTAAGAAGCTCTGCAGGGGAAACTCCCCGATGGGCACTCACACGGCGTGGATGACCAGCTGGCCGCGCCCCGAATCAGTGTGCACGCTCAGATTCGGCTCTGGGCATCCCTTCCGCGGGCCAAACCTCCCGGAAGCCTGGGGACCAGGGAACCAGGGTGATGCCGTGCATGGGTCCAGGTTTTCAGAATGTAGAGAGGACACCGAAGGAGAAAAAATCGGAGGGGCGAAGACACTGTCCCGCCCACCACCCACGAGCCAGTGGCCAGCTCTCCATTCTTCCCCGTCTTCCACGAGCCCCTCTTTGCTCCAAAGCCACACACCTCAACTCTACGGCTCTGCATGCCTTGGTAGCTATAAGGAACAGCTTCACTTCTCCTGGAATCAGCATGTCAAGTTCCATTAAAAACAAACAAACAAAAAAACAACTTACAGGGGCTTTATCAGGCCAGTGCAATCTTCAATTTCTATTAAGCTGGTCTGTTAAGTGAACTGACTAGATAAGTTTTACTCCTGGGCCGAAATGCCCCAGGTTTCAGAGGCATTTTTACTTTCTGTCTCTGTCACGTGTGGGTAATAGGTAGCTGCATTTTATCCAGACACCACACAGTTTCCTTAACAAACAAATACTGTGTTCACTTTAAAATCTATGCAGAACTTGGGGACAGAAAACAATGTACACAAGCAACTTTTCCTTTTCTTCGGAATTTTGTTTCTATCAGGGATCCGATTATTTTTAATGTATAGCCCTTGCTGGCAGGGGTTGGTAAAGTGGCTATTGTCAATATGATTGCTGTTGGGAATTCTGGTTCCTTACAGATGACTTTTCCTATCTTCAAGCAGTGCTTCAAAGATTTTTCTCTGCAATATTAAAAATGCCCGAACATGCTGTCAGGCCTTTCCTTTCCTGACTGTCTAACTGAAGCACTCCTTGTTTTTAAATTAGACAATAACATCTACAATAATCTTCCTTTTTTATAATCTTTCAAATATCTGATAGAATATTAGACTAAATATTTGTACATTGTATGAGATGCACAAAGATGTGCAAAAATTGTGCACACTAATCCTTTAATTGGAAAGAAAAAGTCATAAGTCAGCTAAGTTTCTGATTCCTTGCATATCACAGAATCTGAGCTCCTACAGTTATGTTGCTTGGCATTGTTTGATTGTTCCCAGAAGACTAATTGTCAAAACATTTTGAATAAAAATTATGATGCTCATTTCCTGGCAGCAAATTGGTCTGTGAAAATATGAAGTAACAGAATATATACATGAACAGAAACAAAGAACAACAGGTCTGGCAGCCAATGGACTGATTTTTTGCTGCCATCCCCCCACTGCATGCCCCACCTGCCTTTAAAAAAAAAAAACTCCTTGTATGAAAAACAAAAGTAAATTCTTCAAAGACAAAGGAACTTAATTAACCTGAAGATTAAAGGTTTCATTACCAAGGTAAAAAGTGACAGTGCAAAGTTAAGTTCTTGACAAGGTCCATAAATACTTATTACTTAGATTCTATGAAAAAAAAAAAATCTGAAAATTCTACTGGCCTAAATTTGTTTTGACTTGACAGTGATCCCTAGCCAAAGATGTTTGGCTTTGTCCACTTTGTTATTTCTTTTTTTGCAAAATGGAGGCTTAAATTTTTTTTTAAGTAGGCATTAAGTTCCGATAGGGCTTCCCAGTTTTAGGCAGAATTTCTCAGAACTTCACATCTGCACCACTGAAGGTTTATGGGAGAGCTTAGGATACAGCACAGAAGAGCCCTATCCTTTATTTGATCACATAATTCTCTTCACTCATTTTGGAACAGCATTCATGTACCACTGTACTCCTAACGATCCTAGAACTTGGGAGGCCGTAAGCTACATTTTGGCATTCACAGTTCACGGCAGATAAGATGGTACTCAGACACTTGCTATTCTCTATAGGTTTCCAAGTTTTGTGGTGTGCAGAGAACTACTATCAAACCACACACTCTGGGAGGAAGGATAAAGTCTTCACAGTTTACACATCTGCAGACTAAAGTTGGTCATTTCTGTAATGGTTCTGTTTATTGATGCTTATCCTCCAGCCAAGGACAAATGATGAGGATCACTTTGACCTGTATCAATTAGCATTTATCCCATTGAGAAGTGATTTGAAGCCTGTTGGGTTCATTTAACTGCTAAATGAGAGACAAGCACATTCTTCATCCAGTTTCTTGGAACTTTGCACAGAGAAGTCTAGTCAGTGAAATCTTAAATGAATACAAACTATCATTTACACTTTACAAGGTTCCAGAAAACTTTGAAAAGTGGAAACTTTCTAAAAGTGAATGTTTATCAGATTAGAGAAGTTTAAAGAATTAAGGAGAAAAATATTACAATACTTTAAAGTGTTTTCTAGTTTTAACAATTCTCAGGTGGCTCAGATGGTAAAGAATCTGTTCGCAATGCAGCAGACTTGGGTTCAATCCCTGTGTCAGAAAGATCCCTCGGGGAAGGGAATGGCAACTCACTCCAGCATTCTTGCCTGGAAAATCCCAAGGAG
Organism: Antilocapra americana; assembly: GCA_007570785.1. Lineage (NCBI taxonomy): Eukaryota > Metazoa > Chordata > Mammalia > Artiodactyla > Antilocapridae > Antilocapra > Antilocapra americana. The sequence continues at coordinate 27,067,400 of ML660774.1, read as the reverse complement.
AGGAGCCTAGAAGGCTACAGTCCATGACTTCACAGAGTTGGACACAACTGCGCAATTACCACACACACACATAGATTTAACATAACACACTGGTAATGCCGATGACATACAGAATAACAAAAGAACAAAGTATAAGTATGAGGCCCATTCTTAGGTTTGTCAGAAGTTTTGAAAGCAGTTCCTTTTGTTTCCCTGGGAACTCCTGATCCAGAGGGAAAAGCTCACTGGAATCAAGAATAGTTATCTCTAGGCAAAAGTCCTGGAACCAGACATCCTGGAAGGTGAAGTCAAGTGGGCCTTGGAAGCATCACTATGAACAAAGCCAGTGGAGGTGATGGAATTCCAGCTGAGCTATTTCAAATCCTACAAGATGATGCTATGAAAGTGCTGCACTCCATACGCCAGCAAATTTGGAAAACTCAGCAGTGACCACAGGACTGGAAAAGGTCAGTTTTCATTCCAATCCCAAAGAAAGGCAATGCCAAAGAATGTTCAAACTACCACACAATTGCACTCATCTCACATGCTAGCAAAGTAATGCTCAAAATTCTCCAAGTCAGGCTTCAGCAGTACATGAACTGTGAATTTCCAGATGTTCAAGCTGGATTTAGAAAAGGTAGAGGAACCAGAGGTCAAATTGCCAACATCCCTTGGATCATTGAAAAAGCAAGAGTTCCAGAAAAATGTCTACTGCTTTACTGACTATGCCAAAGCCTTTGATTGTGTGGATCACAACAAATTGTGGAAAAATTCTTAAAGAGGTGGGAATACCAGACCACCTGACCTGCCTCCTGAGAAATCTGTATGCAGGTCAGGAAGTAATAGAATTGGACATGAAACAACAGACTGGTTCCAAATCGGGGAAGGAGTACGTCAAGGCTGTATATTGTCACCCAGCTTATTTAATTTATATGCAGAGTACATCATGAGAAACGCTGGGCTGGATGAAGCACAAGCTAGAATCAAGATTGCTGGGAGAAATATCAGTAACCTCAGATACACAGATGACACCACCCTTATGGCAGAAAGTGAAGAACTAAAGAGCCTCTTGATGAAAGTGAAAGAGGAGAGAGACAAAGTTGGCTTAAAACTCAACATTCAGAAAACTAAGATCATGGCATCTGGTCCCATCACTTCATGGGAAACATATGGGGAAACAATGGAAACACTGAGAGACTTTATCTTTTTGGGCTCCAAAATCACTGCAGAAGGTGACTGCAGCCATGAAATTAAAAGATGCTTGCTCCTTGGAAGAAAAGCTATGACCAACCTAGACAGCATATTAAAAAGCAGAGACATTACTTTGCCAACAAAGGTCTGTCTAGTCAAAGCTATGGTTTTTCCAGTAGTCATGTATGGATGTGAGAGCTGGACTATAAAGAAGGCTGATTGCCAAAAAATTGATGCTTTTGAACTGTGGTGTTGGAGAAGACTCTTGAGAGTCCCTTGGACTGCAAGATCAAACCAGTCAATCCTAAAGGAAATCAGTCCTGAATATTCATCGGAAAGACTGATGCTAAAGCTGAAACTCCAATCCTTTGGCCACCTGATACGAAGAGCCAACTCTTTGGAAAAGACCCTGATGCTGGGAAATACTGAAGGCAGGAGTAGAAGGGGATGATAGAGGGCAAGATGGTTGGGTGGCATCACCGACTCGATGGACACGTGTTTGAGCAAGCTCCTGGAGTTTGTAATGGAACAGGGAGGCCTGGCGTGCTGCAGTCCATGGGGTTGCACAGAGTCGGACACGACTGAGTGACTGAGCTGAGGCAAAAGCCCACCTCTAGTGGAATTTGAGCAGATACCGTCTCTTAGAACAAGACTTCTGTAAAGGGGAGTTTGCTGTGCTGTGTGCTGTGCTTAGTCACTCAGTCGTGTCTTACCCTTTGCGACTCCATGGGCTGTAGCCCACCAGGTTCCTGTCCATGGGATTCTCTAGGCGCTAAGACTGGAGTGGGTTGCCGTGCCCTCCTCCAGGGGATCTTCCCAACCTAGGGATTGAACCCAGGTCTCTCTCATTGCAGACAGATTCTTTACTGTCTGAGCCACTAGAGAAGCCCAAGAGAACTGGAGTGGGTAGCTTACCCCTTCTTCAAGGGGGTCTTTCCCAACCCAGGAAGTCTCTCACATCAGGTAGATTCTTTACCAGCTGATCTACCAGGGAAACCCCAGGGAGTTTACGAGCCACTATTAAGCCTAACACCTTGCTAATCAAAATGTAGTAACTGTTAATGACCTGTCCACTTATATCTCGTGCATTTATGTACAAGGATGCGAGTGCTAAGTACAGTATATCTGGCAGTGTTGTGGAATGCTGGGTCAGGGATGGATGCAAGGGGAAAGAGAAACCAGCCCTGCTCTCTTAGCCTATGAGAACTGAGGGGCTAGAGGGGCAGCAAGGGGAAGGGCAGGTGTGTATGAAGATCAAACATGGCGTGAAGACTCCAACTTCCTTTATGAAATTGAAACAAGCAACAAAGCCTGTGCCACTTGACAAGTGTTGACTTATCTAGGAACTAAGGCCAAGCAGAATATGGAAAGAATTTAAGTTGGAATATAGACTCTATTTTATAAGCTGTTACTCTCTGCAAATGCATTTCATGGAAAAAAAAAACCCACAACAGAGAACGTCAGATGATCTAAGATTGTCACGATACTGTGATATTTTTCCCCTAATGAAACAGTCCCATCTCTTATTTAATTGAATACATTTTGACTATTGGGGACTGTTTCTTGGTTTGGAGCCCTGTAGCTGACATATCTTCATTTAAGAGATAAAACATGTAAAAAACAGCTGAGTGTGACAAACTGTTTAACTGTCAGATGTTTGTTTAAAAATACTAAGCTGCACTGAACCAGGGGTTCTCATAGCATTATCTACCTGCCAAATTTAATACCGTATCATTTACACGTTACCAAATCACACCAAATATGACACAGAGACAATTTGTTTAAGAAAAGTTTTACTAATGTGTTAATATTTCAGCAAAGTTATTGCAACGGGTTGAAAAGGCAGACAGACACACTAGTATAGGCTATTATAAAGTAACAAGTTATACAATTAAAATATTACATAGAACTATGGGATTTACTGAATAACTAACAGACTCATAAAAGAAATTAAATCTGAAAGGTTAAATCCAGTATTAGCACCTACAACATCTCCGAAGGTAAAACTTTTAACTGTTTCATTCTCTCCTAATACATGTCTTATCCTTCTCCCAAAAACAGTGCTCTCAAACCCCAAAGGTGAAGGGTATGGGAAGTCCCAATGCTAAGAACATACAGCCGAAAAAAGAACTCCAAATAGTGACTCAGGACTTGACAGTTTTAGCTGGAAATCACTTATCTTACTGAACTTGAACCAATCATACATGTTTCTGTGCACGGAATACTGTATATGATAAAGTCTATGAATCACAAGGACTGCCGGGTAGGGATAGTTAAAAATTAGCAATATACAGTATTATTCCTATCAAATTTTTTTTCTCTTAAGTTACATTTATAACAAAACTATAATTAAAATATTTATTACACTTGCTCATTACACATTCAGGGACACAGCAGGGACATTGGAGTTTGATGGTTTAGCATCCACTTTATTGTGCTTACTGGTTTTTATAAGGAACAAGCTACACATACCACATCTTCCCAATGTTCAAGGTGATGTAGTAGTAACAGAATTTTAAGGAAAAAAAAAAACAAAAAACCAAACCTGGAAAATGCATTAAATACTGCTTTAATTAGGAAATTGCTATAGTAAAACAAGTAACATAATACATTATTTTTCCAATGTTTGGGAAATTAAACAGCAGAACTAGATCTTTAAGCTTTGAGTCACAGCAAAACTGGTAGTTCTCTGAAATCTGGGAGATGTGTTAGCAAAACCAGATACAGCCCACCCTTCACCAAAGTCCCGGAGAAAAGCATTTCATGAATTTGGGGGGGTGAGACTGAACACCGGCTGGGAGATGGCGTGCTGAGGCCCAGGGGCAATGAGAACCCGTGGTGCTATCGACTGTGCTGGGCTGACCAGCGGCATGTGTTTTAATGGCTTTGAATGAAAGAGTGAAATGCTTCACTGTGCCTTCTCAGAAACTAACCAAAAGACTGCAGAGTCCTACATGACTTGGAGACGCAAAGTGGGTGCTGAGCGACTAGAGGTCACTCCAGGGGCGGAGTTTGAGAGAGTCAGTCCTTGGAGTGAATGGCACCGTGGCTCTGGCAGCAGATACGAAGGAATGATGCTCTGGAGAGGAGGTAGGGGACACTCTGTGGTCGGCCGGTGGACAGGTGAGGGTCCCAGCGGAGGTGGGATCTGCAGTCGGAGGGAGAAGCAAAGGTTTAGAAAGGGACGCTGACTGACCTCCCAAGGGCAGCTGGTGTGACCTCCCAACGTGTGGGCTACAGGCCATTAACCCAGGCTCCGGCTACTGAGATGCCCGGATCTGTATCATCTGCCAAACGGGGTCCACACCTCGAGGGTCCAGAGACCCAAGCCTGTACGTTTGCATCTCTGAGCAACCACGTCTCGAGGGGCAGCACAGCACAGGGGTGCGCGGCCAATCCAGGCCTGGCCGCCTCCTGCCGACCTGCCGGTTTGGGGCCCCGGACAAGCAACTGAAGTCCTCTGGGCCCCAGCCTCCTCATCTGAAAAAGAGGGACGCCGCCGTGTACCTCAGAGGGTGCTGTGGACGGTGTGGGCACACAGCAGGCGCCCACAGTGCTGAGTATTTTATTGTTACTCATGTATTGTGATAAATTAGCGCTACACTCTGTTTTTTAAGTAAAGGAGACGATCTTAATCTGAAGAGAGAAAAAGACCATCAGTTTGTTGAATAATAAAGGTATCAAAAAAAAACTTTTCTAAAAGGAGCAAAATACAACGCTCTTTTTTTAAAATAAAGGCCACCTCCATGATTTGTGTGCTAGACACCACGTATACGTAAGAAAAATGACAGAAGTGAATTCATTTTTCTTAAAGAGTTTTCCCCTCTCCTCTAAGACCTCAGCCCACACAGGATCCCGGGTCTGAGGAACCCACAGCTCTGAAAACTAAATTACACTGAACGAAAATATTTGCGTTCATGAAATTACCACAAGTTCCTAACGTAAATCTCATTTCAGAGCTTCACTGTTGTTGGATATTGATAGATTCGTCTCTGGTGTGCAGTCGCTCCAAATCCCGCGCCGCCTCAGCAAAGCAGTGAGTTAAGGCAGCGAGCGCTGCAGAGCGGGTCGTGACAAATGGGCTGTGCCCCGCGGCCCGCCGCAGAAACCAGAGGGCTCCGGGCTGCTCGACTGAGAAACGCCAGTCTGCATACCGCACGTGAGAAGCGTGGGAGCAGGTAACACCGAGCGCTCCAGAACAAAGCCTCAGCAAGGAACAAAACACAAGGCAGAGGGTGTCATTATTTAGGTCTGCGGCTTGGAAGAACTCGGGGGACACGTTCCCTAGCGCTCAGAGAAGGCAGCTATGTATTAACAGCATTCAACAAATGGCACGGGCAGACAAGATGTTATTTTTAAAAAGTACTGCAAAAGAAATGAAGGGGTAAAGCACTTAGAATAATGTGATGGACTCCTTTTTTTCTCCACGTCTCTGCTGCTATATGTACTTATAGGAAGTGGGGTGAAAAGACAAGCTTTTATGGTCAATCAGACTCCTTAGCTGTGTGACCTGGAGATCATCACTTAATCTCGTCCTAGCTTGGTTTGCTTATCTGTAAAGTGGGGGAAATATCGGGCAGGGCAGGGTTTTTGTGAGAACTGGCCACGCCCTCAAAACAGCGGCGAGTCTTGTTACTGCTGCCCTGCAAAGGGGCCTGTCTGCTCTGCTCTGCTTCTGTGCGGCCTCCTGGACTCAGGGACAGCTGCCCGAGGACGCGGTCAGGAAAGCACAGCGGTAGAACACCACTGGGAGGGGAGCACAGGATGGGAACGGGCAGAAATCGACAAATTTTTGGTCACCTGGAAGGTACGGTGGCTTCCAGGTAAGTCTTCCTACACATTTCCACCAGCATTCAGCAATTTGTTGCTCAGTTGCTCAACGTCATTCTATGGATACGTGAGAACATGAACATTCTAAAGGGAATGAAAATTTATGGTTCTACCCAATGGAGGTAAGGTTTCTTATAAAGGGCTATGAAGCCACTTAAATACATGAAATATTTGGACTCTCCCTACTCTGAAACGTTTCTTTGGTTATTAAAGCCATCTGTCATGGCTTTAATGACAGGGAAATCTGTCAGGGAAAAAAATGTCAGGGAAATCTGAACTGATTTTTACGTTTAAGACCCATCTATTAAAATGTCCAGGGTTCTGGAGGGGGAGCATATGTAAACCCATGGCGATATCATGTCATTGTATGGCAAAACTAATAAAAAAATAAAATAAAATGTCCAGGATAGTTTTGAAATATTAAAATAAGACCCTTTCCTCAAACCCCCAAAACAAAGTAATAACAAAACCAGTCTGAAAACAACAAAGGGGGAAGAAAAAAATCAGGATTAAACTATCACTTAGGTTACAGAATTGGGGTTAATTACACATTTTAATTATCAAGTCAGTACAAAGAGTATGCCAGTATTTATGATGCAGGCGAGAAAATTCATGCGTCCTATAAAGTTACAAAACTGGCACATAAACCATACAATGTCATATTTACCTTTAATTCTATGGTTTATCTTCCACTGCTCAGGCCTCTGTCTTCATAGATGGTAATTTCAATCTAAACAGTATGGCTGTTAAGAAAACACACTAGAGAACAGAACACAGAAAAAGGGACTATGGCGAGAAGACAGGTATGATCTGTGCAGACTTGTCTTTACTTACGGTTTTAAAAAAAATTTCTGGCTGCACCTTGTGGCTTGCGGGATCTCAGTTCCCTACGTGGGGCTGAACCTGCACCTGCCGACTGGAAGCTCAGCATCTTAACTGCTGGACCACTAGGAAGTCCCCCTTGTCCTTACTTATTTTAAATTACCTTTTAAATAATTAAAGTAATTAAACTGTCATTTGCTTTACTTGTTTTAAATTATTAAAAATTTTTCCTGCTTAAGTTAAACATGGTGTTTTCCACGCCTTGCTGAAAAATTTAAGAAATGTAATTGCTTGTCGTATACTATAGAGTTCCTCTCCAAACATTATTTATTTTTTAAAAGAAGAAGTGAATCTGAAAAAGGATGTTTTATTGCAGAACTAAGGCGGGGGCTCTTAACTGAGCATCCATAGTGAAGTAATGATGTCAGGGGTTCAAAACACCCTGAAATCGTATGCCAACTTTTTCTTGGGAGAGAGCTCATGACCTCTAAAAGTTTAAGAAACACTGCTACAAGTATAATAAAACCATTGAAGTTATTATCAGCCGGAAGGCCTGGGATTATCTGACCTAGGTTTTAAAAAAATTTATTTTACCCAGTTATTTATTTTACTCATTATCAAGCTAAATTATTATTTTTTTTTTTGCAATTTTATTTACCAAATTACCAAAATAAACTGCATGATTTTCAAAGCCAACTGCCTCTAAAATATGCACAGTTATGTCAAAGGTAATGAAATGATACATCTGGCAGCTGTAACTGATTTCAACAAGTCAGATGAACCCACGGAGCTGCTTATTTGGACGACAAGCTCTCCGAGCACTGCATTCATGCATTTCAAAGGGGCCTTTGGTGCAGCCTCTGCAGCTGAGATGCATGACTCACCCCACTCCCATTATTACTACAAGATGCCGCCCAGCCACCAAGACGACGGGAGCCCCAACACTAAACACTCCAGAGACCAGCACGACGCTCAGGAAGGAGTCGTGCTGGAGGGAGAGTGTGCCTTCCAGCAGCAGAGCCCAGGGCAGGTACGGAATGGAGGGAAATCCTCTCTGGCCAGGGCCGATGGGGCCATCAAATATTTAGACCTTATGATCTGGACTGAAAAGATACAACTCGCAGCCCTCTCTCGATGGGATCTGTCAGGAGGAGGCCTTGGGGGGCGTAGATCTTCTCATTCTGCTCTTGAATGTACTTGGAGACTTTCTTCAGGACCTGACCAAAGAGGAACAACACAGCTCTCTTACCAGCTTCATCAGATTTTCCTTTCGAGTATTCAGCCGGACTTCAAAATATTCAGGCAGTGGGATTAGTTTTCGAAGCAAGACAGGGGCGTTCACGTGGAGGGACAGCTCTGGCCCCGTGGCTCTGGCCCTGGGCCCCCACCAGGCCCCCAGTCCTGAGCACGTCCCTATAGCCTAGGTCCAAACAGCCGCTGCCACGCCCCATCCTCCCGCCCCCGCCCTCCGCCATGGATACCCAGAAATGTGGGGGTGACCACACACACGTGTTACATGCCTGCTCCTTCCCTACTCAGGAAATGGGCCACATGTGACCTCCTCTAATATCAGGGACAGCTTCTAGCTTTCTCCTGGACACGTAAGAAACGCTTCTGGGGACTTCTCTGCAGTTCAGTGGTCAGGACCCGGCGCTTTCACTGCTGAGGGCCCATTTGAAGGAACTAAGATCCTACAAATTGTAAGGCATGCCCCATCCCACCCCCCAAGAAAGAAAGAACTGCTTTTTCCGTTGTACATTTTCATCAATTTGAAGTCATAATACAAAGCGGGCCTATAACAAAGGGAGTCCAGTGCGTTTAAAACTGAAAACTCTGTTTCCTTCACCAAGCACGCTTGTGTTGGCTGCCATGGAGGTTCTGCTGACCAGTGTTTTACATCATCTCCTGGCCTGCATGGGAGGCTTCTCTGCAGCCTGCTCTTGTATCCTAGATGGGAACCTCAATTTATAAGTTTAGTATTAAGGTTGTAAAAGTCAAAGCAAATGGAGACAAAAACCAGATAGGATAAAAAGGAACTTCTGGAAATTGCCAAATCTTAAGCTTTAATAAGGGCAATTCTGAGACAGATAACCAAGAAGAAAATAAATCTTAATAGCGATACACAAATATCAAAGAGTCACATGTTTTATTTCAGACTCAAGGTCATTATAATCCTTTGCTGGCTCTAATCTTCAAAGAGGCTTTGATCCAATTCTTTAATTACTGTATGTTTCCTTACATTCACACTACCAGAATATGATATAGTCACAGATAAATGTGATCACTACATAAAGGGAAAAAAAGAACTGTATGAAAATAAAGCTGGAAATGAAATCTGATTTAAGTGTGGGTGTATAATGTACCAGGCCAAACCAACATATTAGAATGATAAAATGTAGTTGCTTTGGCATAAACTGATTTAGAATTTAAAACTCTACGCTGTTTGCATAATGGATTTTCTCATCGAAGGATAATAAACAGTCCAATCAGGTTACATCCCTGGGGAATAATACAATCTCATGTTTTACATTTTTTTAAAAAGAGCATTATATTATTAAAAGAGCCATCTGCAGGATCATGAAATAATGTAAGAATACCATTTCTAAAGAAAAGACTTGTCCACCTAATTACCTAAAGTGCGTATGTCATTCTCCTATTTTCAACTCTCACAGAATTTGAGCAGTGCCTGGTCTTTATGAGCAATAAATAAGTAAATAAATAAACTCAGTGGCTCTCTTTCCACCAGCATTTGTCAACCATGCTAAAAAGAGGGGAAGCAAGTCACCTATGAAGGTGCCCAACTCAGGATTCTCCCTCTTCTCTCCAATTTCCTTCTCTGCTCGCCTGCCAGAGCTGGGAACCGGAGAGCCAGGCTCCCCTCGCCCCCATCCCTTTACACTGGGGGGACGCTGAGAAACCAGCCTGCATGGCTGGGTTCAAAGAAAGGTTCCTTCACACAGCTCTCCTCACCTCCTCGAGTACAGGTTATTAGCAAAGAAACAGCCATCCTTTATTCGCTTCAAGCATAACTCTTGTCATGCAAGGCTTTTGTTTAAACATTGATAACACTCGTGGACACCTGAGTTTTTCCCTTGGGTACCAGCTGCAAATCCTCCTACAGCACCGCAGTGAAGGCAGCGCCGGGCTAACCCCGATGTGCTGTTAGCAACAGACAGCTCACGGGCAGGAGTCAACTCGTACCTCACTCGACAGCAGAGAGCACTGTTCTCACCCTCAAGGAGCTTTTGTGTTGACATTTTATTCATACCTCACTATTTTTAGTGAATTGTCCTTAAAACAAACTATAATACCGAACAAAATTATCTCTGTTATCCTCACACCCGCAATAAAAACCTCAATTTGTATAGTATTTACAAAGCCAAACATTCAGACCTCAGGGAAGGCTATTGTCCTCTTTGAGAATAAGCCTCTCAAAGCCCTAGAGGAAAGATAACTAAAGTGGGGTTGAGTGAGAGGCCCAGGGGCTTAGTGTTTCCAGAAAGATCTGAGTTCCTCTGGCTGTGCTCTTTTCAGATCACAGCCCATGGCCTGCAGGGATGTCTCTGGTGGAGGAACACAGCAATGCCCCTGAAAGAATGTTCCACAGGCCCATTTGTTCCCTGATCATAATGGGCAGCAATGGAGAGGACTAACACTGAAGCCTTTATCTTCATTTTAAATCATTAAAGAGCACATTATAGGAAAAAAAAAAAGCATGATTGTTCTAGTGGGTTTTAAAAGGCCTATTTACAATCTCAAAAAGTTTAACCCACGTGACAGAGTATAAGTGTCATTATACGTGGCTTACTGTTTGGAGACTGGAAGTTTTAGTGTTTAAAACAATAAAGACTAAGCAACTCGATTTTGTCCCTTCATAAAGTAGAATATAATAGCAGAGGAATTCCTAAGGGGCAAACTGGAGAGAGGGAGTGGCTGAGTGCTCTAACTTTTTTATCATCTTATCAAAAATACAAATACACATTTACAACGTTTTCTTTTAAAAGTACATGGAGATTATATCTTTATTACGACTATTCCAGTTATGTACCTTGCATGATCTAGTTAATTCATGTCCAAATTTCTAATATAAAAATCACATATTTATAAAATGTGCCATAAATTTTGGTTTCGTGACTAATTTTATTGGGTCTTTATTTGCTTTATAATACTTACTCTGTAAAAGAGACCTTAATTAGACTTGCAAAGTAATACCTTATATGTTACTTATGAAGTCAAGTCCATTATTTTCTGATGTTGAGAAGTGCCTCCCAAAATTAATAATCAAAGTAACCATATAATAATCAAAAAAGATTTTAATTAAGAGTTGCTAGATATTTTAGTAGATAAAGAAACTAGCAGCTGCTAAAAAAAGATCACTCTACACTTACACACTAGAGGTGAAAAGAAACTGTACATGGAAGTGCACACGGATCTGATCAAAACACACACACACACACTCACTTGATTTTTAAGTCTCTCTTAAGAAAACTTTATTTAGCACCTGCCATATGTAAGACAATTTATTAATTCAAAGATCCACTATATTGCTTTTTTGGATTTATCTTTTTTGCCTTTTTAAACAGCGTTGTGCTCTACAGCAAAGTGATTCAGTTGTATGCACACACGTGGTCTTTCACACTCTGCTCCACGACGGCGTCTTTCCTATGTCTCCCAGTCTGCGTCTGCCAACCCCCACCCCCACTCCTTGGCAACCACCAGTCTGAGACCCACTTACAATTAAGAACTCAGATTTGGAGAGATGAACTTGTCCATGACTCATAACTAGGAAATGACCTGGCGGGCACCCAAGTTATCAGTTTCTTTTTATAACTGATGCCAGAGGCAGGTATCTGTCTACTTTAGCAAAGGCATACACAAAGATAAGTTAATTAAAATCTCATCAACAAATTTTAAAACTACAGTGAAATAATAACTCAAACATGTAGTATTATGCCATGAGGTGTGAATAAAACACTCTAGAGGACGGATTTCTGCCTTAAGTTGGCAATATCACACGTCTTTGACGGCCACGTGGCATGACCGTCTTACCTGCACGAGTCCAGCCCTCCCCGCCCATCGCCTCCCACGGTCAGTGGCTCCCCAGAGCGTCCCCTGAATCGTTCACCTCCTGCTGTCCCTGCTGCTCCCTCCCCGCCCAGGCTCTCTTCCTCTCCTGCCTGGACTTCTACGAAGCGTCTTACTTGCACTTTTATACCTTTCTTCCCCAGAGCCAAGAAATCTGTTTAAAATGAAAATCTGATCCTAACACCCTCCTGCTTGAAAAGCTTCATTGATCCTTCCCTGCATGGAAATAAAATCTAAGCCTCTCTCCATGGAGCACACACTTCACGGGGCAGAACGCAGGTCTCCTCACCTCTCCTGTCACCTCCGCCCTCCCCTCTGCACGGGGAACCACCCTCTGCACGGGGAACCACGCTCTGCACGTCCTCCTCCGTCCTCCTGAAAGGCCCCAGGCTCCCCATCTTTCACGTGGCAGCTGAATGTTAACACCCCAGAGGCCCTTTCTGACCACCCCATCTAAATTACTCACTCCGGTTGTGCTCTGTGCTAGGGAAGCTTGGTTTTTCCCAAGGCATTTATCACAACTTACAATTCTATGGGTTTTGTTTCCTTAGGATCAGTTTTTATCAGACTTATAAACTCCACAACGTCAGTAACCACGTGTGCCCATTCAGTTATATCCTCTGCACAGTGCTTAGCACATAGTAGGTGTTCAATACATATTATCGCATGGATCCCGCATCCCTTCACTCACCAACCGTATCACTAAGAGAAGCTGCTAAGACAAAACAGACTGAAAGCGGATACTGATCCTTTGTGACTTCTGATGTGGAATGTTAAGCAGAAAAGAAGGTGTGTGACATGGAGAAGGCCATAAACTACCTGTTGAGCTCTTTAAGTGTTCACGGGGGTTCACATCAGGATGGTAAGGAGGAACACAGCGGCCCGTTCAGCCTGCGGCTCAAAATACTGGCGCTGCACCCGTGTCTGCCCTCCACCGCGTGGGGTGCAGGGCAGTCACGGGAGACTTCGGCCTGGTGGGCCTGACACTAAGCTCCTTAGAGCCTTCCCCTTCTAAACGTGGTCACACAGATGACCTACTAGGGGTCGACTGTGATTGATGTACGTCCATTCATTTACACACCATCAGTGCCTCCCATGCCCAAGGCCTCGTGCTCAGCATCAAGAGGGATACACTGTCCTTGATCGCAAGAAAAACACACACTTGACGTGCAAATAAGACAGGAATATAAACGCTACATTCCTCAGCAGACAGTGCTTAAGTACCAGAAAACAGATTCTAGTAAAACGTCGTGAGGACAGAGAGGAGAGAGGGAATCCCATTAGAAGAGCGGATGAAAAGGCAGCTGAAAGGGAGACTGAGGCAGTCGGGACATGGGAAGGGCATTTCAGATGGAGGAAAACTTCTCAGAGGGTGCACCCGGCTGAAGGATAAAGTGTGGATGGGCTGCGAGACAGGGCTGGGAGAGAGGAGCGGGGGGAGGCCTTGAGAAGGCCCCTCACGCTGCAGGAGAGGCACGGCTGTGTTTCACGATACAGCAGCTGCTTGGAAATGCAAGAGAAGGGGAGGAAAGAGGCTCTGAGGCGGTGGCACTGGTCTAGGAGAGACGTCACAAAGGCATAAACCTTTACGAGGGTGTCATAAAGTTAATGAACGGGAAAACGGAAGACAGCTCGGTCTGAGTACTGATACAGTTTCCCTCTTCTCGACCCCCACCTGAAGATGCAGGGCGTAAAAGACAGGGTGCCCCTGAACCAAGTGGGGGGGTGAGGCTTGACTTTCAGACCCCTGAGTTGAGAAGCCAGCAGCTCTGGGTCCAGCAGACAGTTCAAAGGGAAGACAAGGACTCAGGTGGGAGGAGAAGATGGAGGGTGGAAATTTGGGGAAATAAAGAACGACTCAGTACTCTTCTCTGTGTCTGGTCGTAGAAGCAACAATAAAATCTGAATTATTATTATTATTATTATAAAAGGTCCTTTAAATTTTACAGCAAGTGTCACCATGTAAACCCACCTTTTCTTTTTTTTTTTTGATGATTCTAAGAGACTGGGAAAACATGGGTGGGCTTACCTTCTCATAGTGAGTTTCCATGCACAAAAAGATGGTGTACGCGGTGAGACACGCCAGGCAGCCTTCCAGATAAGACTGGCCCCCCAGCTTCTCTGCTTCGGCATAAAGGTTATTTAGAGTCCGAACTGTTTCTTCAAATTGCTGCCGATCAATCTGTACACAAAAAAGAATTTTAAAGTAAGTTTTGGGGGAAAAAAAAAAAAAAGATGAACACTTCACTCCTGCTTGCGATCCCTAACTAGGTCACTGTCTTGTCAACGTTTTCATCTGTTGGCAAACAAAGTTTTAGGTGATTAAATCTGGATCTAAGTTGCTGAAACTGGTTAATGTTTATTTAGTTTAATCTTTCTTTTGGACGCTGTGTTATGTCGAGGCTCAAAAGGGTGTCTCCCGATCCTCTGTGCTGAATCACAAGCAACTTAATTAAATAACACAGTCCTCACGGCTCTCCATTCTCCCACGCTCACATCTGCAGAGCTCTTCCCATTGGGTATCACGACAGGCCTTGGGGAAAGATGAGTAAGACCCTGACTTGTCCTCAGGGCATTTAGTCACGAGCATAACAGACCCCTGATGGGGAAAACACAAGAGCCAACAGAACACTCTAACCGAGGCATGCGTGAAGTGCAGGGGGACCCAGGGAGGGCCGCACGCTCCCTTCACCTGCAAAAGCGCAGGTGATCCTAAACCGTGGTCCCTGAATGCCAGCATCGACTTAGGCAAAAAAAAAAAAGCAGAGTAAGGACACTCTCAGCAGATCAAAAGCAAACCCTGTATGATTTCCCATCTCTTTTACAGTAACAACTTGGTTACTAAGAGCTCACACTGGAGAAGGCAGAACCTCCCACCACCGCAGGGCTCTCCTCACCAAGGACGCCTGTGACCTTTTCCTAGATGACGCCATCACCTAAGACGTGTACCAACGCTACTGTCGGATCTCCTTTTCTCTGATCACTTGCTTTCAATTTCTTCTTCCAGGATCCCTTTCCTTTGTTCTATTAACAGTACTTTTGTCAATTTCAAACCTCCATGGGAATTTCAAGGCCCAAAGTTGAGCATTTCACCCAATTCTATCATTCTCGGTAGGTAACAAAGCCCAACTTATCTGTCCTTATCCTCAGCCTGCTCTCACACAGTATCCCCCTTATTCCTACAACTAATACCCACTTACATATTAATTCTTTCCTTTATGAAGGCTTTACATAGACGCAGACTCAGAAAGAAACTCCAAGAACCTTAATATACACTTTGAAACAGAACACTTCCAAATTTCCAAAACATTTCCAAAATTACATTCCGAGAACATAATTCTTTGTTAACAGATTATCAACCTTCAGCTATTAAAGAGCCTTTAGGTAAGAGGCAGCTGCCTTGTCCTTCATGTGGAAAACGGTGAAGATTCAATGAGCCAAAGGCATGAAAAACCTTAAACTGGTGGTGACTGAACCTGCCTTTTAAAAGGAGCTACTTTAAATTTCCCAGAACAAGAGTGTTTCTGACGGCGGCTGGGTGCGTGGGGACAGAGCTGGGAGCCAGGCCGCCACTTGAAGATGTGCTGTGTCACTAAGGGTCATCTGGGCAACCTGTCACCATTCCCAGACCACAGCTTAGAGGCGAGCCGCTCAGTGAACAAGTGTGGACGGTAAATTGTTATCTCCATCTGGTTCTGCCAAAGTTAATGTCTTCCGTTTGTTCATCAGTAAAACCATGAAAGTCCAAATAATTTCAAACACTCGCACTTGATTTATCTACAGTGTTATGATCTGAGAAAGAAACTTCTTTGAATTATTTATGTTTCTTTGGATAGAATGATTGAAAACTAGGGGATCCAACCCAGAAACTTTTTTTTTTGCCACACCAGGTGGTCTGTGTGATCTCAGTTGCCCGACCAGGGACTGAACCAGTGTCCCCTGCCTTGGAAGTGCTGAATCTTAACCACCGGACTGCTAGCGAAGTCCCCAACACAGAAACATTCAATTTCTTTCCGATCTGGAATTACAGATCCTACCAGAAACACTAATTCTTAAAAGTTATTCCAAGATTCCAATGCTTTACAGGATGGAGGCAAATCATAAATCATTCTTAAAAAAATTTAAAAATCCAAGGTGAAGATTTTTTTTTTCAAGTTTAATTAAAAAACAACAACAATAAAAAGATGGGAGTTCCCTGGCAGTTCAGTGATTAGGTCTTGGCACTTTCACTGCCGAGGGCCCCGGTTCAATCCCTGGTTGGGGAACTAAGATCCTGCATGCTGTGCAGCGTAGCCAAAAAAAAAAGGCTAAAAAAAAAAGTCAAGAGTTTCTTGGAAATGTTTAAAAAGAGCATGGCAGGCAGCAGTAAAGGCAAGGACACACAACATGAAGGGCTCTACAGGGCAGCCGCAGGCCTTGCTCTCCTGCCCTGCAGGCTCTACGAAGCATGGCTGTGAGGGCTCCCCTCTGGGTACCTGGTCACCGACACAGCAGCTACGCTGACATCTGGAGGCACGTCAAGTTGGAGCTGTTTGGACCAAGAAACAGTGGAAGTCTGAATGGAAACAGGAGTCAGGCTCATCTGCCCAGATTTTTTGTTTCGTGTTCAACTACCTGTCCAAAGTGTCAGGCCGAAACTTACCAAAGATAACGAGTCAAAGGTGGTTTCTACTGACCGGCTGTAGAGACAGAGTTTTAAAGGGATGCAGGGAACAAATGCCTCAACCATAGCTCACTCACTTCTCTTTCTGCCCACACCAAGGGTGCCTAAGATGCCTGTATGCTGACTAAAGTTAAGAATCGAGCTTTCCTTTAAAGAAACGTCCTGGCGACAAAGTGCTTACACATCAAAGTATTACGTTCTCAGAGGCAGTGAGAAAGTAAACTTGTTAACACATAGAACTTGTTCTTAGTCCCAAATTAAAGAGTACAAATGTGTGTGTGTTTAATGCTTTAAAGTCATAGAAAACAGCTGTATGTTTATTTCTCCTTCTATTACACTGCCAAGGACTATGTTCTCACAAAGGGATACTCAGCCTCAGTGGCGGTGCAATCAGTACAATTTCTAGGTTAAGCAGTAGAGAAACAAAGAAAGAAACCTTTCAATTTTCCATCAAACAAAGCAAGGAAAATTTAAACCTGTAATTTAAACTTAATCTCAACACACTTAAAAAAAAAAAAAAAAGCTTTCCCAAACAGTTTAAAGTATAAGCTAGCGTTTTAACCCAAACATTTAAAAAGAAAAAAAAAAAAATTTCAAGAGTAGCTCAGCTGATAAATCTATCTGTAATGCAGGAGATCCCAGCTCAATTCCTGGGTAGAGAAGATCCCCTGGAAAAGGGATAGGCTACCCATTCCAGTATTCTTGGGATCCGCTAGTGGCTCAGATGGTAAAGAATCTGCCTGCAATGTGGGAAACCTGGGTTCGACCCCTGGGTTGGGAAGAGCCCCTGGAGAAGGAAATGGTAACCCACCTCAGTATTCTTGCTTGGAGAATCCCCATGGACAGAGGAGCCTGGCGGGCTATAGCCCATGGGATTGCAAAGAGTCTGACACGACTAAGCACACACACACATATACTACTCAGAATCACAAGCGGTGCTGGGCTACATCAAGTCAGAGAAATGAAAGGACTCCAGAATTTGGAAAGAGCAGCTTCCTATAACCATCCGTGGAGGACTGTAACTGCACTCTTTCTGTATTCAGACCATAAAATAAAAGTTCCACCACACACAGAGTTGAAGGCTCACGTCTGATTCTGCATAAATAGACTTGGCTCAATTATGAGCTGGAAGTTTGACTTTTAAATCCTTTAAACAAAGCATCAAGTGACATCCAAATAAGTGTGGGGCAAAAGAGTTATTTACATTCTGATCTGAAAGCCCATAAACAGTATTAAGTCAGAGTTTCCCTAAGAGACTTAAAAGTAAAATATCTGATCTATTTCATATAAGTACTAAAAAAGCCTGTTAACTGTAATGCTAAATTATTTTAAAAACCACATTCAGTAGCTCTAGCCAATAGACAACTTGCTCAACTTCTGTCTTCTCAAACCACCATGGAGGTGTCCAGCTAGTGTCAGGCGGAGTTATCTCATAATGTGGTGACAAAAAACTGCAACACTTACAGGACATTTCACAAACCAACCTACAAATCACCTTTATAAGGTGTGCTGGGTCCTTCACTTGCATTGAGAGAAACAGACTTGGGCCGCTAAGCTGCTGAGGGCTCTAAATCCAGCCAAAGCAGTGTCGTTGCTCTTTGCTGATTTTCCGACCTCAGCAATCAGGTAGAGCGACCTGCCCCCACGAGCTAATTTTAAATGACTGCTGCACGTCGTTCCAGTACATGCTCATCAACACCTACCTACTCCCCGGCCAGCACGTCACAGCTCAACACCCATGCCCAATCACCCCGACTCCCTGCCCTCTCGTCAAAGAGGAAAGAACCACAAAACCTGCTCCCATCTAACCGGAAGCTGACTTCTGAGCAGGAAACTGTCAGGTTCACCTTACAAACCCCAAGACCAAACAGTCTGTCTTTGGGTGTGTGAACCCACCTAGGCACAAGAAAACACATACATAGGCTCACTTCGCTGCACCTTTACAGTAAAATCCAATGACCATTATTATTCTTTTGAAGAAAGGGGAACCACCCTTTCCTAAGCGCAAGACCGCCCAAAGGACCCACATTCTGATGACAGCTCTGACCCACAGGCCAAGAAGTCGGCTCCCAGCGACAATCAGCACGAGGAACCAGCTGAGGGCCTCGTTCTGAGATTATTCCCCTGTCCAGACCCAGGCACTGCTCTGCGTTTTTCACGGTTCGGAGAAGGCCTGTCTGCGCTGCCCAGCACAGCACCGAATAATAAACCAGCAGAAGCGGCCAGACGCCCGTCACTCGAACGACGGGGATCTCCTTTGCGTGGGGAGGCTGGAGAATGCAGCTTACACAACAGGCGGAGGTGAGTGGCCGGGAGGGTCAGGAATCGGCGCCTCATCACTGCGGTCACTACCCCGGGGTGGGGTGGACGGCGGCGTGCCGATTCCGGCCCGGCGGCCTGGCCTCATTCCTCCTGCTCCCACCCCGGGTCCTGCCCACCAGCCCCTCCCGGCACAGCCCCGGCCCAGGCCCCTGCTGCCCACCAGCCCCTCCCGGCACAGCCCCGGCCCAGGCCCCTGCTGCGCGCGGCCCCTCCCGGCCCCGCTCCCCGCCGTCGCCCCGGCCCCGGAGCAGGTGCGGGGAGCCCGGCCGCGTACCCGGTTCTCCAGCTCCGCGGGGAACTTGGTCTGGAACTGGCAGCGGGTGCCGCTGCTGTAGTCTCGCTGAATGAAGACCTTCCCGGACACCGGCGCCTGCTGCGGCCTCATGGCGAGGACTGGACGGGCCGCGCTGCGGGTTCGGGGGACACCAGCCACGGTCACAGCCCCGGCCTGGACCCAGGACTCCGGCCCGCCGGCCCCGCAGACCCGCCCGGCGCCCAGAGCGGCCCAAGGCCTCCCGGCCCCACTCCCCTTCACCCATGCTGGCACCACGGCCCTTCAGCTCCCTCCCCGGCCCAGGCCCAGCGCCCCCCCACAGCCCGGTTCGGCCCGGGAAACACGAACCCGCCTCCTCGGCCCTGCAGCTGCTGTCGCAACGCCTACGCCGCCACTTACGTCCTGCCGCAAAAGGCCTCTTTTTTCTCCACCCCCCTCCCCTCGGCTCGAACACCTACCTCAAGTCTAGGACCCACCCGCTCCTCCGGCCGTAAAGCGATCCTGTCGAGACTGCGCGCTACCGTGCGGGGACGCGCTGTGGGCGGGGCCCTGGAAGACTCCGCCCCCCGCCCTGCCCGTAGGAGTCCGGCTGGAAGGAAGAGACCGGACGGGGCTGAGGGGGCGGGGTCGAGGGCGGGGCCTCAGGCCCGGGGGCGGGGCTGCGGGCCCCGGGGGGCGGGGCCGCAGGATCAGCTGGGTCTGGCGGCGGGGAGAACCGTGCAGACTGAGCTCACCAGAGGCTGGTTGGCCTGTAGGCTGGGGATTTCTGCCCAGTGTCCTTTCCCTGCTGTGTCATTTCCTCTTTCGTCGTGGGGACAGAGTTTCTAATCACTGACTGTAAGGTTTTATTTTCGCTATTGATTGGAACTCTCAGTTTACACGTGAGAAACCCCTCAACTGTACAAAACAAACCGCTCACATGCATCCCCTCCTCCAGCTTTCCTGGCGGTGTTGTCTTTTCCTTCTACCCCCAAAGATTTTCATCTAGCACCCCAGCCTCTGCCCCTCAGGTGACCTGAGAGGCTTGTGTGGGCCCTTGGCACCCTCCCCGAGCTCGGCACACCTTTGCAAGGCAGCCCCAGAAGGCCCTGCTGTGCCTGGCTGATACACTACTCCACCTTATCTTCTGTTTTGCTTTCCCAGGTTTCAGTTCCCGCCTCTCCCCCAGTCAACTTCAATCTGAAAAGATGAAATGGAAGTCTCCAGAAATAAGCAATTCATATTTTAAATTGTGTGCCTATTCTGATTCAGTTCAGTCGTTCAGTTCTGTCCTGCTCTTTGTGACCCCATGGACTGCATGCAGCAAGCCAGGCCTCTCTGTCCATCACCATCTCTCTGAGCTTGTTGACATTCATGTCCATCAAGTTAGAGATGTCATCCAACCATCTCATCCTCTGTCATCCCTTTCTCCTTCCGCCCTCAATCTTTCCCAGCATCAGGGTTTGTTTCAATGAGTCAGCTCTTCACATCAAGTGGCCAAAGTATTAGAGTTTAGCTTTAGCATCAATCCTTCCAATGAATATTCAGGATTTATTTCCTTTAGGATGGACGGGTTGGATCTCCTTGCAATCCAAGTGACTCTCAAGAGTCTATTCCAACACCACAGTTCAAAAGCATCAAGTCTTCAGTGCTCAGCTTTCTTTATAGTCCAACTCTCACATCCATAGGTGAGTACTGGAAAAACCATAGCTTTAACTAGACTGACCTTTGTTAGCAAAGTAATGTCTTTGCTTTTTAATATGGTGTCTAGGTTGCTCATAGCTTTTCTTCCAAGGAGCAAGTGTCTTTTAATTTCATGGCTGCAATCACCATCTGCAGTGATTTTGGAGCCCCCCAAAATAAAGTCTCTCACTGTTCTCATTGTTTCCCCATCTATTTGCCATAAAGTGATGGGACCAGATGCCATGATCTTAGTTTTCTGAATGTTGAGTTTTAAGCCAACTTTTTCCACTCACCTCTTTCACTTTCATCAAGAGGCTCTTTAGTTCTTCTTCGCCATAAGGGTAGTGTCATCTGCATATCTGAGGCTATTGATATTTCTCCTGGCAGTCTTGATTCCAGCTTGGGCTTGTCCAGCTTGGCGTTTCTCATGATGTACTCTACATAGAAGTTAAATAAACAGGGTGACAATATACAGCCTTGATGTACTCCTTTCCTGATTTAGCATGATGAAATCTCTTGCTGTCCGCTCCATCTTTCTGGGGTTTCCCAATCCTCCACCTCCACCGCTGACATCCAGTCACTGACACAATCTTGATCCCAGGTTGCCTGAAACAGATGATCCTCTGACCTAGTGTCAGAAGTTAGTGCAGCCTCAGGCTATATCACAATGCCTACATCATTCACCTCACTTCCTCTCCTCACATAGGCACTTTATGATAATCTTACAGGATCACAAAAGAAGGGTGAGTACAGTACAATTAAGATCGTCTTCGTGACCACATTCACATAATTTTCATTACAATATACTATCATTGTTCTATTATTATTAGTTGGGACTTCTTTGGTGGCTCAGATGGTAAGGAATCTGCCTGTAGTGCGGGAAACCCAGGTTCAATTCCTAGGTTAGGAAGATCCCCTGGAGAAGGGAATGGCAACCCACTCCAATATTCTTGCCTGGAGAATTCCACAGACAGAAGAGTCTAGTGGGCTTTGGGGTCACAAAGAGTCAGAAACGCAGACATGACAACGTTGAACACTTTCACTTTCGTTATTATTAGTCATTGTTGTTAATCTCTTACTGAGCCTAATTTATAAACTAAACTGTATCATAGGTATGTGTGTGTAAGGAAAAAACAGTATATGTGGGGTCTGGTACTATCTTCAGTTTTGAATATCCACAGAGGGTCTTGGAATGGATCCTCTTGGGTAAGGGGGACCACTGTATAACTTGTTAGCACCACTCTCTAATGCTGTCTAATATATATTTAAATATTTCTCCTATTGTATTTTAAAAACAGCTTTCAGTTCAGTTCAGTTGCTCAGTTGTGTCTGACTCTTTAAGACCTCATGGACTGTAGCATGCCAGGCCTTCCTGTCCATCACCAACTCCCGAAGTTTACTCAAACTCATTTCCATCCAGTTGGTGATGCCATCCAACCATCTCATCCTCAGTCGTCCTCTTCTCCTCTCGCTTCAATCTTTCCAAGTATCAGGGTCTTTTCCAATGAGTCAGTTCTTCACATCAGGTGACCAAAGTATTGGAGTTTCAGCTTCAGCATCAGTCCTTCCAATGAGTATTCAGGACTGATTTCCTTTAGGATGGACTGGTCGAATCTCCTTGCAGTTCAAGGGACTTTCAAGAGTCTTCTCCAACACCACAGTTCAAAAGCATCAATTCTTCGGTGCTCAGCTTTCTTTATGGTCCAACTCTCACATCCATACATGACTACTGGAAAAACCATAGCTTTGACTAGACGGACCTTTGTTAGCAAAGTAATGTCTCTGCTTTTTCATATGCTGTCTAGATTGGTCATAACTTTTCTTTCAAGTTAGGGAAGAATAAGTACCATACAATAAACTGAAGATATTTAAAGCAGACAAATTGAAAAGTTCTAACTTACCAACTGTGTATACAGCTGTGAAACCATCACCTTAATCAAGATAGAGAACATTCATCACTTTCAAAAGGTTCCCAGAGTTCCTTTGTAATCCCTCCTTCCGGCCCCTCCCCTGTCTCTTTCCCCAGACAGTGATCTGGTCCCTTAGTTCAGGAGTCCCCAGCCCCCTGTTAAGAACCAGGCTGCACAGCAGGAGGTGAGCTTTATCTCCAGCTCCCCATCACTGGCATTACTGCTTGAATCGTCTGCCCCCTCTCCATTCCATGGAAAAACTGTCTTCCATGAAACTGGTCCCTGGTGCCAAAAAGGTTGGGGACCACAGCTTCAGTTTGCATTTTCTTGAATTTAATATGAAATGAATCCTCCAGTGTGTACTTTTAGTCTGGCTTCTTTCTCATACACTGATTATTCTGTAATTTACCTGTTGTGTTGTCAAGAATTCATTCCTCTTTGTTGCTGGATCACATTCCACTGTATGGATACATTGTATGGGTAGCTTGTTATTCTTTCTTCTGTTGAGAGACATTTGAGTTGCTTCTTGTTTTTGGCTATTACACGTGAAGCCACTGTTGGATGTTCGTCTGCGGATGTTCGTCTGCAAGTCGTTGCATAGATGTATGTTTTCATTTCTCTTGGGTAAATATCTAGGAGTAGAATATCTGGATTGTGGATAAGTATATGTTTAACTTTTTAAGAACCTGCCAAACTGTTAGCCAAAATTGTTTGTATCATTTTACATCCCCACCAGCAGAGGATGAGAGTTTTATTTTCTCTACATCCTTGCCAACACTTGGGTTGTGGTATCTCCTTGTGGTTATAACTTTAGTTTTTTTCTAATGAATCTGAACATCTTTTCATGTATTTATTTGCCATTCATACATCTTTTTGATGATGTATCTGTTCAAATCTTTTGCCATTCTTTATTTGTGCCTGTTTTCCTATTACTGAGTTTTAAGAGTTATTTATATATTTTAGAGAAAAGTCTTATATCAAACATATGGTTTGTAGTCATTTTTCCTGTATTCTGTGGCTTTCCTCTCTAGTCTCTTAACACATCCATGGAGGATTAGGCTGTGGACATCCTGAGAAGGGCACTCTTCTGCCTACCACAGGTATGGAGTGAAGTTCATTTTTTCCTTCCATATGGTTACCTAATTGTTCTAATACCATTCCCAGGACTCTCCTTTCTCCACTGCATTGCCTTTGTATTAAAAATCAGGTTTTTTCAAATATTATGTATTAACACATATATGTGGAATCTGGGGAAATGGTACTGATGAACCTATATGCAGGAATAGAGACGCAGATGTAGAGAACAGACTTGTGGACACAGCGTGGGAAGGAGAGGGTGGGACGAATTGAGAGAGTAGCACTGAAACGTATACACTGCCATATGTGACCTAGACAGCCAGTGCGAGGCTGCTTACAGGAGTCCAACCCTGTACTCTGACAACCTAGAGGGGTGGGCTAGGGTGGAGGGTGGAGGAGAGGGTCAAGAGGGAGAGGACCTGTGTCTATTTATGGTTGCTTTGCATGGTTGTGGGGCAGAAGCCAACACAGCTTTGTAAAGCAATTATCCTCCAGTTAAAAACAAATCCATTGTGTGTGTGCCCGTGTGTTACTGGGTTTTGTATTCTGTCCCATCATCTGATCTTGTTGTACATTAAATGACTACTAGTGTTTGTCTATGATGTTAATGCTTCATTACTGACTCAGTAAGATCTCTTGGGAGTTGCTTTCCTACACACTCAATGTTTATAGTTGGGAACACCCTAAAACAGGCAAAAGAGTCTTCAAACCTCAGTTTAATGGAGTAAACAAAGAAAACAGTTTTCATACATCATGTAAAAGAGTAATATTTTTGGAACTATTTCTCTGTGAGCCTGCCTGAGGGAAACCACAACTCAACTCTTGACACTTGGAAAGAAGAACCTGGTTGAGCAAGAGATTAAAGGACAATAAGTCAAACTGAATGTCTACCCGCCTCCACACACTCCTGCATCTGTATTCTTTCAGAAACAGCCTGCTGAGGGAGGGTAGGAGGTGTGGGGGAGATGTCCAGGATGGCAGGGCAGGGCAACTTGCTCACTGCTTCTCAAGGTTTAGACCGGAAGTCTTCTCTCCCAGCATCGAACTGGCCACCAGAGAAACCCAGGTGCTGCAAGTGGTGGATAAGAGATGGCCAAGGCTGAGGGGTGAGTTGGTGTTCCCAGTCTCCTGTTTTGGGTCTGCGCCTGTGACTAGGAGAACGTCCTCTGTGGAAATGCCCAGAGATCCAGGCATATGGAAGAAGCCTGGGATGGGGATGAAGAGGCTGCAAAGGATGAGGGCCTTTGGCTGGGCAGGCAGTCTTCTACATTCTCGCCAGCATGATGCTCCAAAGAACTGTGTGTAACCAGCCATATCTCAGCAATGAGCAGCACAAGATGCCTGGAGACTAGGCAGGGCAAGCTAGAGAATGCCAGAGCAAGAACCCAGCTCTCCTTCCCCCAAGGCAGAGTGTTATTCAAACTCCTCTAGTTCTTGGGTTTCCTCCAGGAGAAGGAGGAACTTATAGTTGACTTCACTTAAAACCCAACCCAGGTGGGAAAACATACTTGGAAGGGAAGTTTTCATGAATGGACACATTTAAGGTTTCCCCCTGCTCTTGCTACAAAGTAGGAATAAAGAGAATGAAGAGAAAATAAACTTTCATTCATTTACGCCACCTATCACAGCCTCTAAATTTCACCTCTTACAGCCAGCACTGTAAATATAGCCCCAAAGATGAAAAATCTGATTGTCCGTGTGAATAGGAGTTAGTTGGGAGAGGTGGGCTTTTTCCTACCCTTGTTTTGGGGAAAGAAGGCTGAGCACTGAAGAATTGATGCTTTCCAATTGTGGTGCTGGAGAAGACTCTTGAGAGTCCCTTGGACTGCAAGGAGATCAAGCCAGTCAATCCTAAAGGAAATCAACCCTGAATATTCATTGGAAGGACTGATGCTGTTGCTGAAGCTCCAATACTTTGGCCACCTGATGCGAAGAGCCAACTCATTGGAAAAGACTCTGATGCTAGGAAAGATTGAGGGCAGGAAGAGAAGGGAGTGACAGAGGATGAGATGATTGGATGGCATCACCGAGTCAATGGACATTAATTTGAGCAGACTCTGGGAGATGGTGAAGGACAGAGAAGGCTGGTGTGCTGCAGCCCATGGGGTCTCCAAGAGTCAGACACAACTTAGCGACTAAACAACAGCACTGGGGTTGAAGTTCTATCTGTAAGGTATAGTTTGGGCCGAGGCAGAAAAGGAGAGATGACCTCAATGGAAGTAGGTTATCTTTATTCAGGCAAGAAGGGGCGACATTCGGCCTAATGACCAGGCTGAGTGCCAAGAAGGATCAGGGAGGCTCCATATTTATAGGGAGGTTTGTGGAAGCAATAAGGGAAACATTAATCAGGTGGGATGTTTTGGGTATTCTTTAGTTGAGATGACATTTGTAGTTGGGCAGGGGGTGATATGTCTTTTGCGCAGGTGTGGGGGGTGGAAGGTTTCTGGACAGGGGGTGATATGTCTTCTGGACAGGGCGTGGAAGGTTTCTGGACAGGGGATAATATGTCTCCTGGACAGGTGTGGGGAAGGTTTCTGGACAGGGGGTGATATGTCTCCTGGGCAAGTGTGGGGGGTGCAAGGTTTCTGGGCAGGGGGTGATATGTCTCAGACAGATGCAACTAGCCTGGAACATCAGGGTGGGACCTAAAGTTCTCTTGGTTTCTCCGAAGTTAGATGATTCAGCAAGGGCCTTTGAGACTATTGTTTTCTTCTCTAGGCTCAAAAGACTCCTTCACTATCTAACTAAATACAGCTGTTCCTAGTATCCACGGGGAATTGTCTCTCCCTTGGATACCAAAATCCATGGATACTCAAGTCTCTTACTTAAAACTTACTTACAATGGTGTGGTACAGCTGGGCCTCTGTGTCTGTGAGTACCACAAGTTGGTTGAATCTGAGGATGCAGAATCCAGGAGTATGGAAGACCCACTGTATTTACTCAGATAAAAGTGTGACCATGGAATTGCTCTTCTCCCATTGAGACTGGTTAAGACTCAACTGATATACTTTTACCGAGTGGCTCCCAAACTGTTTTTCTGCCTTGGTGCACCTCATTGGTGACAACACATTGATGGAACACGTCCACAGACATGCCTAGACAAAGGCTTCAGTACAGAGAAAAATCTCCATCTCTATCAGTCTTCATTCTCGTCCTCCTTCCTTTACTTTCTTCCTCTGCCTTCTCCTCCTCCCTTTTTCCTCCCCTTTTCGTTCTTCTTTGGGTGTTTTACTACTGGTGGTAATGTTGTTGTTTAGTTGCTAAACTGTGTCTGACTCTTTTGCGACCCTATGGACTGTAGCCCGCCAGGCTCCTCTGTCCATGGGATTTCTCAGGCAAGAGTACTGGAGTGGGTTGCCATTTCCTCCCCCAGGGGATCTTCCTGACCTAGAGATCAAAACCATGTCTCCTGCACTGCAGGCAGATTCTTTACTGCTGAGCCCCCAGGGAAGCCCTGATGGTAATAAATGGTTTAGAATGACCCCAGCCTAGTCTCTGTGTTCAGCATATTTTGGAATTCTGTAGCCTGGGTCGGGAAGATCCCTGGAGTGAGGAATGGCACCTTGCTCCAGTATTTTTGCCTGGAGAATTTCATGCACAGAGGAGCCTCCGGGGCCGGAGTTCAAGGGGTCGCAAAGAGTCGGACATGACTGACCAGCTGAGCGCAGCAGCAGCACTACCAAGACGTACTCAGTTTGAGCTTCCAAAGAAAGCTATAACCATGGCATGGAACTGCCCTTGAAAATTTATCTGGAGATTTTCCTGGCAGTCTAGTGATTAGGATTCTGCTGTTTCATGGCCATGGGCCTGGGTTCAATTCCTGGTTGCGAAACCAAGATCCACAGGCTGCATGCTATGGAGAAAAAGAGAAGGAAAATGATCCAAACAATTCCCTTGCCTTGTAGCAGACGCACCAATGGTAGACTTCTAAGGACTTCAGGAAAAAGTTCATAAACTTTCACACAGTGACCTTTTAACATCTAATCCTTCTGATTCAAGCTGGCTTTTTGTGCATTTTCAGAGGTCCTAGTCGAAAGCTTGCACTCTGCCCCAGGAGGTGAGCACAGGGGGCCTGCCGTGGGTGGGGCGTGAGTCGGTGAGGTCGAGTGCGCCCAGGTCCCGGCTGCGGAAACCCACAGGCTGACGGTCCCCACGGCTCACAAACAGGCTTCCTAACCGGTCCGCATCCCTCTGCTGCCCTCCGAGGGCCCTGGCTGCTTCTGTCTCCTGGGTGGGGCTTCACACAGCTGGGAAACCGGGTGCTTACTCACCGTCACTTTTTCCCTGTGGGAGAAATCAGAGGCTGAAGACCTTTCTCCTGGTACTGTTCTATGCCACCTTGGGGGCGGAGGGTAACGTGGATGAAGGAAGATGTTCTCATATCCTCTTCAACACGTCCAATACAGGATTTTTTTCTTAATATGTGTATTTTATTGAAGTCTAGTTTACTTGCAATGTTTCAGGTGCACAGCAAAGTGATTCAGTTATACATATACACATATGTTATTTTTGAAATTATTTTCCATTATAGATTGTATGACTATAGTTCCCTGTGCTATACAGTAAGCCTTTGGTGCTTGTTGCATATCTATTTTTTTTGAATTAGAAATCTAGCATTCTAGTCATACTAAATCAAACAAGTGGAATCAGAATGTCACAAATTTCTAGTTAGGCAAAAATGCATACATTTTTAAAAATATATATATTATACATATTGTTTATATATATGTATACAAAAGCTTTACTATGCTTGATAAAGGTTTGAGGAAAAAAAGAAAAAGAAGAGATGGAGAAATTGAAAAATATAAACTACATGAAATGGGGGCACTGAATATGAAATAGAAAAAGTCCAGTTGTTTTTGAACATGGCTGCTCATTAAAAATGTATCTGGAGCTCTGGAGATTAAAAAAAAACAATACTAGGCTTTTATGTTTTTCAAAAAATTCCAAAATAATTCTGATATGCATCTGGATTATACAAAAGATTACACATTTTTCTATTAAATTGTAGTTTTGGTGATAGAGAGTTCTATTATTTTTCTGTTGGCCAATCATGATACAGTGGGATTAAGTGAGTAATAATTACATAATCACAATAGTAAAAGATGTTTATTGGTTTTCACAATCAATAGCCAGACAAAAAAATATATAAATATAATTACAATATTGGATTTTTTAAAATTATGTATTTATTTATTTTTGGCTGTGCTGGGATTTCGTTGCCTGCACAGGCTTTCTCTAGTTGTGGTGAGCAAGGGCACAGCACAGGCTTCTCATTGCAGGGGCTTCTCTTACTGTGAAGCACAGGCTCCAGGGCACTTGGCTGGGCAGCTGTGATGCCCAGGCCTAGTTGCTCAGCGCCATGTGGGATCTCCCCAGAGCAGGGATCCAACCTGTGTTCCCTGCACTGGCAGGTAGACTCCTGTTACTGCACTACCAGGAAAGTCCCCAGTCCTGGGTTGTTTTCACTCCCACCGTGTGCTGGAACTTCTCGGCTGAGCTCCTGAACTTTCACCAAAATGCTCTTCTCCATGAGAAATTGTCAAAATTAGTGTTCTTTGTAAGAAAGATGGTAGAAAACTCCTATTCCTCTATTTTTCTGACATCAGCTCTCTGCCAAAGGTAATTTAGAGCGACTCAAAACTCATTCTGTAAAGCAGTTTAAGACTCAGCTGTGGTTATTGCCTGAGCCCTGGGATCTCTAAATGTAAAGTTTTGCAGTAGATCTGTGCACTTCCTGAGGCCCGGGCTGGAGTAAGATGAATGTCTACAGCACCATCCTACCAGGAGGCTCAGAGCATGGCTTGGAACCACCCAAAGGCTTCTGTAAGAGTGAAAGTTTGGTGATACTGCAAATGACAGACAGTCATTTTTGGTTTTTTTTGTTGTTGTTGGTGTTACAATATTTTATTGATTTGTTTTAAAATAAAATAAAATAAATCAACCTTTGTTTGGTGTATGCCGTCCATTAGTCCCTTAATAATCTTCTTGGTTATCACATCAGCTGTCTTGGTATCTAAGTGCTTGTGTTCAAGTGACCCTTATTGTACTTAACATTGGCTTTGGTATTAAGGGACCAACAGCAGTGATGCTGGCAATTTGGATCTGCCAAAGAGAAGCTGTAAAGTGCTTCTTTTAAGTGAAAAGGTAAAAGTGCTCTTCTTAATAAGGGAAGAAAAAAAATCGTATGGTGAGGTTGCTGAGACCTATGGTAAAAACAAATCTACCTGCGGTTTTGTGAAGAAGGAAAAAAAAAGTCAGGCTAGTTTTGCTGTTGCACTTCAAACTACAATGGCCCTGGTGTGTGTTGTTTAGTTAAGATGGGAAAGGTGTTAAATTTGTCGCGTAACATATTTTGAGATGAGAGATGAAGGGAGACCACATTCGTAGGACTTTCTTTACCAAAAATTGTACTATTTTCTTTTTAGTTATTGTAGTTAATCTCTTATTGTACCTAATTTATATATTAAGCTTTATCATAGGTTTGTATATACAGGAAAAAATATAGTATGTATAGGGTTTGGTACTAGCTGAGGTTTTAGGCATCCACTGGGGGTCTTGGAAGATATTCCCCAACAGATAAGAGGGGACCACTGTCATCTGAATTAGATACCATCTGTGATCCATGGACCTGTGCTAGCTCTAAATGATTACTTTGTTCTTTTGTATCTTTTCAAAAGACCTTTAGTATTTTAAGGGACTGAAGTCAAGCTACTGGTCTCTAGTCTTGAAGCTTCCTTTGTTTCTCCTTTCTGAAACTTGAGTACACTGTTTATGTCTAGTTTCATCGAACCCTACATGTTTATCTTATTACTCCATCCATACTAAATTCTCAAGAAATGATTTGACAATGAGTTCATCCAACAAATATATACTGAGCACTTACTCGCAAGAGCTGAAGACGAAGTGGTGAACAATGCGTGCAGTAAGATCAATTAAAACTCAACGCTTGCGGGCACCAGCGGGTGGGGGAAGGGAGATCATAGCAGGTAGACAGGCTTGAAGGAGGAGATGGGGTTCAACAGATGGAGCGTCAATAGGGTATTCTAGCCCTGTGTCAGAGAATGCTGAGTGTGCATGGTGTGATGGTTAGGTTTATGTCGACTTGGCCGGGCCAAGGGATGCCCAGAGTGCTGGGTATGTGTGCAAAGGTGTTTCCAGAAAAGACTAGCATTTGAATTGGTGAACAGAACACAGCAGGTGGTCCTCCTCCCAGCGGGTGGACATCACTCAGTCCACTGAGGGTCTGAATAGAACAAGGCAGAGGAAGGTTGAGTAAACTCATTGCCTGACTGATTGGGCTTCATCATTGACATCCTGCTCTCAACACGGCTTGTTCTCAGGACTTGAGACCCAAACTGGAATTTGCACCACTGACTTCCCAGCTCTTGCGTCTTCAAACTGCATCACCAGCTTCCCTGGGTCTCGAGCTTGCAGAGAGCAGACTGTGGAACTCAGCCTCCAGAAGTGTCACTTCATGTGTCAGAGTCTCTTTATATATAAATCTGCCTGTCTGCCTTTCTGTTTGCCTGTCTGTCTGTTTTTCTGTTTATCTCCGTCTCTCTGTTTGTCTTTCTGCCTCTACATATATAAATGTTTTAGGTTGGCCAAAAAGTTTGTTTGGGCTTTTCTATAACATCTTACGGAAGAACTGGAAGGATGCTTTGGCCAACCCAATATATGTGTGCCTGTATATATGTATATATTGTTTCTCAGGCGTGCTCTAATAACTGATATACTTGGGGTGACCAGAGCTTGCTGTCTCCCTAGGTGAGGGCAAGATGGGAGTGGGAATAAAAGATCTTTAACAGAGTGGAGAGATAGTGGTAAAAACTGTACATCCTTCTCCACCCTCCTCTATTGTCTGCTCTTCTTCAAAATAAGTGAACCAGTTCCCTTTGTCTTGTATGGTGGGATCTCTTTTCCAAAGCTTCAGCCTTTTTGTATGACTTCTGGAACCTCCTGGCGTTTACAACTAGAGATAGGACTCCAGGAAGAGCATTTGTCTGTGCTGAAGATAATCAGAAAATGGCCTTTAGTCCTTTTCTTGTAAACTCTATTTTTTTTTTTTTTGTCTGATCAGAACAAAGCAAGCTTTTCAATATGGGATCCTATTCTGTATCACTGACTCATGTTCAACTTTTGACCCAGGGATCATTTTCAGCCCTGCTTACAGGCAGCTTTATGTGCTGCAGTTTATTTTCATCTTCAGCTACGATCCCTCCTGGGCTTTGTTCTGTTCGACGCTGCCTGCTTTCTCCAAGGCCTTCATCAAGATTTGAACTGTAAGGTGTATTTATACTAAAGACATTTGAAACTGTCCTCCCGGCCAAGCTCATGTTGCTAACCCAGCCCCTGGTTTTTCCAACTCTGCTTTTGGTTGTTTCCTCCTAAAGCATCGAGGCAGGCTGGATGGGGAAATGAGACCGGTTTTCTTAGTTTTTGTTTCTTGTCTCCAGGGTGCACTCTTACGATGGACAGAATTCCAAGGAGCAGGGTCTCTTTGTGTTGACACATCTGCACACAAGCTAGCTTCTGTTTCAGAAGCTTGCCTGTCTTTACTCGGTTTTGAGATAGCGCTATTAACCTCCCTGAGTTGACAGTGTCTGTTCCTTCCCATTTAAATCCCACCCCCCGAAGCCACATGTGCCCCAGTTTCAGAAAGCAGGCTGAACAGATGCCTAACAGTCGTCATGAAAGAGCTGTTCTCGTCTGCACTTCTGCTGTGCACTTCTGCACACTGCGAAGGAGAAGAGTGGATTCAACAACGTCATTAACAGGAGTGCTTTGCCTTTATTGTTTGGGTTTATCACGCAGACCTCTCGTATCTCAAGTGGCTGGTGGTGGCAGGTTTGGGGATTTCAGACCCTCTTCGCCATCACAGAGCAGAACTGTGGAGCTGGAAGCAAGACTGGCTTCGTAGACGTGCAAGCCGTGTGCTTGCACATGGCTCAGTGCTCACACGCTTGCCTAAATGTTCTGCTCTTGCATCTTGAAATTCTTCATTTTTGAACACGGGGGGGTCCAAATTTTCATCTACTCAAGGCTAAGAAGAGCTTCCCTTGTGGCTCAGCTGGTAAAGAATCTGCCTGTAATGAAGGAGACCTGGGTTCGATCCCTGGTTGGGATGATCCCCTGGAGAAGGGAAAGGCTACCCACACCAGTATTCCTGCCTGGCGAATTCCATGGACTGTATAGTCCATGGGGTCGCAAACAGCTGGACACGACTGAGCAACTTTCAAGGCAGGAAGAATAAGAGGGCCTCTGGGGGCACACACCATCACTTTCTTGGGTAGATGTGTCAACTTAAGGAAAATGCATAACCTACAAGGTGTGAGTTATCTTTTATTCAAGGAACTTACCGAGGACTGTAGCCTGGAAGACAGCCTCTCAGCGCTCAGCAGTTATTCTCATGAGGAAGGGGAAGAGTCAGGATACAAAGTAGTTTTTGTTCAAAAAAACCCACATAGTCGAACCTCAAAGTGAAAACCACTCAGTCGAGTCTGACTCTTTGAGACCCCCTGGACTGTAGCCCCCCAGGTTCCTCTGTCATGGGGTTCTCCAGGCAAGGGTACTGCAGTAGGGGTTGTCATTCCCTTCTCCTTCATTCCCTGGGGATCTTCCTGACCCAGGGATTGAACCCAGGACTCCTGTGTTGCAGACAGATTCAAAATAATCAAAAGATTATTGCTAATCACAAAAACAGACATCTCAAGTTAATGATTTTAGTGCTTTTATATGTATGGGAAGATGCGAGAATCTGGCTCATGGAAACTATCCTTAGATATACATCTTAACTGTCTAGGGCCAGCATCCTGCTTTTCTCCACACTACGTTCCCCTCAGGGCACACCATCAGGTGTGGCTCTGGTGACTTGATGGCATTGTTTAATAGAATGGCAGGAGACATCATCCACAAATGGTTAAGCTATCATCTCTCCATGGAACCTGATTCAGTGTGAATTTTGACAAAAGTTTTTTTTTTTAAAAAAAGAGGTCTTTTCAAGTCCACTGCAGGCTATGCCCATTTTTCTTTTTTTTTAATTTTTAATTGATTTTTAAAATTTATTTGACTGTGTAGAGTCTTAGTTGTGGCATGTGGGATCTAGTCCCCCAACCAGCGGTCGAACCTGGGCCCCTTGCATTGGGAGCATGGAGTCTTAACCACTGGATCACCAGAAAAGTCCCCAGCTTGATTTTCTTATAAAGGACAAATATTTTCCAGACATGAAGGATTAGTGACCATAGTATCTTCAGAGTAATACACATTCCAGATCACTGGCAAACAGAACTGAGGCTGTCAAAAAATTTAAGATTTTTTTTTCCCCCAAGAACAAGCATTGCTGAAGAATGCATACTTAGATCTTTGCTTTGGTGGGGGAGTAAAATTGCTCTGTCCTTGACATTTGGCCATTTGTTGTTCAATCAATCAGTGGTGTCTGACTGTTGGCAGTGTCCCATTGGGCCATGGAGACTCCTTTATAGAGGGGAGGAGCCGAACCATTCAGGGTTAGAATCGAATCAAGAGGGATGAATGAAGGGAGAATCCATCCCCACCCCACAAATAGAGAAGATGATGCCTTGGCCTTGGGGAGGACGCTGTTTGGGACAGCTACATCACTGGCCATTGATCGAGTATGCTCTAGGATCCTCTCCACTTTCTAAACCACCTCTCCACTTTCTAACCCACATATGTTATTGAGCCCTGTCCTGTATAAAGCATGGCGAATTCATGCACCCGTGAACCTGTCACACCTTTTCTGCTGGGTGATGCTGAACCCTGTCATTTCCATATTGTTTGGCTATGTTTTTTTTTTTTTTTTTTTTTTAAAAAAACAAGCTCTGGCCAGTTTTATTAAAGAAAAATTGTACATGATTTACTTTTCACCAGTCTGTTCTGGCATGCTTCTAATAATATCAGAATCACCTGGATCAATGATAGCCAGTGTGCATACTCTGTAGTATTTTCCACATGCTGCGCCCAATTCAATATTATTGCCACTGTAGTGATGGACACCAGTTTTGGCCAACATGGCATAATACTCTATTTCAGATTTCCTCAAGGCTGGGCAGTTGTTGGTGAGGATGGCCAGTTTCGCTTTGCCTTGTCTGATCATTTTCAGAGTCTGTTTGTACCCCAGCACGTACTTTCCACTTTTCATAACCAGCTGGAGCCTAGAGTTGATCGACTCCAGTGACTTTTTCGTCTTCTTTGCGGCCACCATCTTCCTGCCTTAGATGCGGGAGGCCCCCAACCAAGAGCAGCCACCAAGATGGCCGGGGAGCGAGAAAGGCTATGTTTTTAGTCCTCTCACATCTCTCACATGATGTCCCTACTAAACTCCATCTTGCCCTTGAAAAGTCAGTCTCATGCACGCCTTGCCTGATGTAGTGAATCTCCTCCATTTAACCAGCAGAGTTTCTACTTTGTCATTTTAGTCGCTGATAGGCAGGATCCTTTGAGTAACAGAGGTAAAAAGAAATCACTATGTAATCAAAGCAATGGCCCAAGGCCCTTCTACCCAAGATTCATCTCTATTGTTAGATTTTTCTGCTTTGATCTCATCCTCTCAGTCAGGAAACCACAATTGACAAAATAGCAATTTCTCCTTTTTTCTTTTTTTGCCAAATTTTCAATATATTTTTAAATTGAAGTATAGTTGATTTACAATGTTATGTTAGTATCTGCTGCACAGCACAGTGATTCAGTTATACATGTATATATATATATTCTGTTATACTCTTCTCTATTATGATTTATCATAGGATGTTGAGTACAGTTCCCTGTGCTCTACAGTGGGACTTTGTTGTTTATCCATCCTATGTATAATAGCTTACATCTGCTAACCCCAGCCTCTCACCCTATCTTTCCCCCAAAACCCTCTCCCTTGGCAACCACCAGTCTGTTCTCTATGTCTGTGATTCTGTTTCTGTTTCGTAGGTAGGTTTGCGTCATATTTTATATCCCACATGTAAGTAATATCATATGGTATTGGTCTTTCTCTTTCTGCCTTCCTTTACTTAGTATGCTAATCTCTAGTTGCATCCTTGATGCTGCAAATGGCATTATTTTGTTCTTTTTTACGGCTGAGCAATATTCCATCATATATACGTACCACATCTTCTTTATCCAAAATGACAATTTTCTACTGAAAACATGTTGATATTCATGAATGTGTTAGCCTAGACTGATTTCTCTTTTTCCTAGGGCCTTGAAAGGCCTTGAAGGATATGAAGAAGTTTTCTTTCCATGGAGAAGTGTGAAAGTAGTTGGGGCACAGGGAATAGCCCAAGGGAGCTCCTAGAGGGTTTCCTGAGGGTCCAAGTGCTGTCCAAGGGCATAGGATGCCTGGGAAAGGGCCTGGCCAGGTTGTTGCTGGTACTAACTTGTGATGTCATCAGACACAGTTTTGCTTGGAGCTAGTCCAGGACAAGACACTAGCCCTATACTGTGTCCACCTTGCAGAGAAGTTTCCTTTCCCCACTGCTGCTTAGTAGCTGTCAGATAAGTCAGTCATCAGAAGGGGCCAAAGAGAACAGGGCAAAGGCCAAGTGACCTGGACCAGGGAGGGAAGAACAGAGAGGTCTGCAGCGGGGTGGGCTCTTGTGTGATGATCTCTAAGGGGCAAGTGGGAGAAGGACTTGGGATGGGAAACTAGAGGAAGACAAACTTCTCCTACTTTGTAATAGTATGGGCACAGTTCTACTCTCAGGTCCCCTTAAAAGATGAGCAGACTGAGCGAAATAATACAATGAGAGTCAGTCTCATCTTCCAGGATTTACTTCATTTTTTCATGCAATGAATATTTTCTGAGAGCTGATCATTTCCAAGTCCTGTGCTAGATCTTGGCACAGAGCTGTAAATAAGACAGGGGGACCTGCCTCATGGAACTAATGCTCTTGTGAGGGCATACTCTCTCCTTCTCCTTAACTGGCCACCTTTCCATTATGCTCCCTTCAGGGCTATGCATGCTGGTTTCATTTTCCCTTCAAACTTGACCTTGTTCATTTTAACCAGATAAAAGCTATTTTTAAAAACATGGTAAAGAGAATGAGAAGGCAAGCTACAGACTGGGAGAAAATATCTGAAAAGACACATCTGATAAAAAAAAAATGACATCCAAAATATAGTAAGAACCCTTTAATAATCAATAATAAGAAAATGAACAACTTGATTTAGAAATGAGCAAAAGATGTGAACAGACATTTCTCCAAAGGAGATACCCAGATGGCAAGTAAGCATATTAAAAGTAAACATGTCATGTGTCATCCGCAGCGTGCAAATTAAAACAAGATTTAGAATGAACAAAACCCAGAAGACTGACAACACCAAATGTTGGTACGAGGTTGTGGAGCAACAGACCCTCATTTGTTGCTGGTGGGAATGCAAAATGGATCAGCCACTTTGGAAGGCAGTTTGGAAATTTCTTACGAAACTGAATAACTCTTCTCATAAGATCCAGCAACTTCCTGATAGTTACTCAAGTGAATTCAGAACTTGTTTCCATACAAAAGCCTGCCGACAGGGGTATTTATAGCAGCTTCATTCAGATTTGTGAAAATTTGGAAGCAATGAAGATGTCCTTCAGTGGGTGAATGGATGATAAACTGCCGCAACCATACAATGGACTATTAGCGCTAAAAAGAAACGAGCTATGGAGCCACGAAAAGACTTGGAAGGAATGCGTGTTGCTAAGTGAAAGAAGCCAATCTGCAAATGCTATATACTGTGTGATTCCGACTCTATGACATTTGGGAAAAGACAAATATAAGGTGACAATAAAAAGACCAGTGTGGTGGCCAGGGAGGCAGGGAGGGGCGAGCAGACAGAGCACAGGGGATTTTTAGGGCAGTGAAACTACTCGGTATGACACTGCAATGGTGGATACACGTCACTATGCATTTGTGACAAACGCACAGGATGTACAACACCGAGAGTGAGCTGTGCCACGAACTATGGACTCTGGGTGGTGTGCCAGTGTAGGTTCAGACGCTGTAACAAATGCACGACTGTGGCGCAGGATGTCGGTAGCGGGGAGGGGACGTGTGTGGGGACAGAAGCAGACGGAACTCTGTGTGTTCCACTCAATGCTGCTGTGACCCTAAACTGCTCTAAAAAAAAAAAAAGTTTATTGCATTTAAAAACCAGACCCCAGAACTCATGGGTAAATTTGAGCTGCGGGTAGGAATTGTCATCACTCCAGCTCTTGTGCCTCTTTTTCCCATTCCACCTCCCCATGGGGGACATTCCCAACCATTTCTCCTATGTCACTTCTGCCTCCTGTTTTCTTATTTTCCTTCCTTCCTTCCTTTTACTTTGTCAGAGTTTGTGGAATGTCAATGTCCTATACTAACATTTCCGCTAACATCCAGTTTCCATTGAAAAAACTCTCTTACTTTTCTGATGCCCGATAAATTTTAACTGGCTCCCCAGATCTTTCAAAGAAAGCACAGGCTTCCCCATTCTCACTAGTCACTGGTTTAATTCTATTTCATTGGGTCTGTCCTTTATATGTCACCATATGGCTTCAATATGTATGCTTTCTGGATCTCCTAATACGTTATCTCTTAAACCCAGAGCATTTATAAAGATGTTGCGAAAGGAATTTAATTAAAAACAGACGGGTCCTCTTTGAACCACTTCCTTATCAATTAACAATACCAGCTGTCTCACTAGTGCGACCCTGGAGAAGAGAGAAACCATGCAACTCCTTCCTTTTGTAGATGAAGAAAATGAGGGCCAGAGATGTGGTTTGCCAAAGGTCACACAGCTATAGAGTGACAACACTGTGCTTGGAGTGTTGGAAGACCCAAGTTCTAGTTCAGAGAGGTGTCCATCAGCTTAGATCCTGCCAATACTGTGTGTTTTCCGGATCCCCGTGGTCAAGTGTTTCCCTTGCAGAGTGCTCCAGCCACTGCATGGAGGAAAGTTAATTCATTTCCGCTGACTTTTTCCTCTTGTCCTCCTCCTCTTTCACCTTTTCCTTCTTCTGTCAGACAGATATAACAAAAATACATTTTTTCATGATCTCACACTTTTCCTGGGGCTTCCCAGTTGCTGCTAGTGGTGAAGAACTCATCTGCCAATGCAGGAGACATAAGAGATGAAGGTTCAATCCCTGGGTCAGACAGATTCCCCTGGAAGAGAGTACAGCAACCCACTCCAGTATTCTTGCCTGGAGAATCCCATGGACAGAGGAGCCTGGCAGGCTGCAGTCCAGAGGGTTGCACAGAATTGGACATGACTCAAGTGACTTAGCATACATGCAAGTACACCTTTTCCTTAAAAAAAAAAGACAAAAAACAGAAAAGATCATTCATGATACAAATGAACTTTCTTACAAAACAGAAACAGACTCACAGACATAGAACACAAAATTATGGTCACCAAAGGGGAAAAGATGGGAAGAGGGAGAAATTAGGAATTTGGGATTAATAGATATATACTATTATATACAAAAGGACCTACCGTATAGCACAGGGAACTGTATTCAATATCTTATAATAACCTAATATAAAAAAGAATATGTAACTACATCACTTTCCTGTGCACCTGAATATAACACAACCTTGTAAATCAACTGTACTTAAAAAAAAAAATAAAGGTCATTGCAAAAACTTCAGAGGTCATTGAACTGAAGCCCAGAGAGTGGAATTAATTTGAAATCACTTGCTCCAACACAGAGAAAAGGTACATCTGAGATCAGAAGTTCACTCTGCAGACTTCTAGTGGAAAGTGCCCTCCTCAGCCTCTTAGTACACCCTAATCTGCAGAACCAATTTATTTAGTAAGCAGCTGGTGGCGCTGTGTCACCCAGGGGGTCCATTAGGAAGCATTTGAAAATGCACCATTAATTAATATCGTGTGAAAAGGATCCAATACTTCTAAAACATGTCCCTGGGTGGGAGATACCACTGTTGCCCTGAGCTGCTCAGAAGATGAAAAGCAGAAGTTTGTCCTGGCACAGGCTCTATCAGTCCACAAAAAAGGAAGAATGTCCTTGTTTTTGGTGCAAACAGCCACAAGGATTATCAATGTCATTGTGTTTTCCTAGGAATTTGAGAGAGTGAGAACAGATTGACCTTCACTCACACATTTTTCCTCAGTTTATTTTGCTGATAAACATATTACCATTTCCAGACCAATTAACCTTTGACCTCCAGAATCCTGCCTTCCCAAGACACAAGCAAGATCAAAGATTATTTTGTGCAATGAAATCTTAGGATGGCTGTTATTCTACCCACTCAGCTGCTCCAAAATGTGATGTTTTATTCCCCTTCTTATATCTGTTTTCAGAGGTTTCCTTTTTTAAATAAAAACCCATCAGACTTTTATAGAGGCAATATTAACTGTTTGTGAATTTTAGCATTCCTTGGTAATAAATTTGAACACAGATTTTTTTAAACCCTCAGGCTTAAAGTAGCATTTCTTAGAAACTTCTCTACGTGAAAAACCCAAAAGAGATTTTGGACTTTAAAAAGCATTAAAAATGTTTAATTAGTGCTAAACTTCAAAGCTTAATTTTTATTTCCCAATTATCTTGATTTTAGTCTCAATCAAGTGGCAATTTCAGCAGTCTGAAGCAGAGAGAGTGTTATTGTTACCAAGTCCAAGCTTGTTCTGTTCACTTTGCCAATAAATTGGAAGATGAGGTGTCGAGGCAAAGAATAGCCAGCTTATGCAGAGAAGAGTCAGCAGACAGAGGAGATGGTGGACTACTGTCTCAAAGAGCCATCTTACCCAAGCCAGAGTTTAGGCTTCTCAAAGGCAAGTGGTTGTAGCCGGTTGCCGCAAACTTCATGGTGTTGGAATCTTTGATTTTTGCAGCTGTCCACGTGGGCCATGCTCCTCTACACCTCCAACAGGACAAATGCTATTCCTGTTCTACAACTTTTTGTCTCTATATGAATGGAAAAGTGTTATACCTTTACGAGTCAGCGCCTTGAGAATGGGCTTCCTGTGTGTTTCAGGCTACAGGCTTTTACAGAAGGTGCTGAGGCAGCATGACTCAGCACAGGCCACAGGGCACAGAGGTTCAAGCAAAAGAAGCAGGTTGGATACAGAGTCAAATGTGTTCTTCCTGATTACATTACGGGTGGAACTATGTCCCATCCCAGATTCCTGTGTCAGAAGTCCCAACCCTCGGTATCTTCGATGTGACTGTATTTGGAGATAGCGTCTTTCAAAGGAATCGGGTTAAAATGGTCATAGGAGTGGGCCCTAATCCAACGCGACTGGTCTTCTTACAAGAAGAGAAGAGGACATGGTCACACACAGAGGAAGGACCATGTGAGCATATGGGGAGAAGACCACCGTGTGCAAGCCCAGGAGAGAAGCCTCAGGAGAAGGCAGCTGCGCCGACGGCTTGGTCTCAGACTTGGAGCCTCCAGGATGGTGAGATGATAGGCTTCTCTGTTTAAGCCTCCCAGTCTGTGGTATGGCAGCCCTGGCAAACTAGCAGGGAGAGGGCACTTGGAAAGCACAAAAGGCCCTTGTTTCTCTTCCAGAAAGAGCAGGAAGGCGGTGCCTCACTTGCCCTCAGGGCGGATGAGAGGCTGCCCTGTGATGACGGTGGGAATCCCTGTGGTTGTACAACCTGGGCTAAGTCTCCTTCGATTCTGCTCGTCAGCCTCCTGCCCTGGGGGTCCTGTGACACTCCGATGGTAGCTTCACACTGCCGTTCGGTGCCCGCCTCCAGCTGGGCCCCCAGGGAGCTCAGTAAAAATCCCGATCCCCAGCCTCATCTGCAGATATATTGATCTACTCTGCCCCCTCTTCCACCCCTACAAGGGGTGCACAGGAATCTCTATTTTTAATAAACTTCCCAGCAGATTCCAGTGGGAATGCAGGGTTGGGAGCAGCTGGATTGGGTCATCTGTAAGCGTTCTGCCTGAGCTAGTGTTCTGTGCTTCTGTGCAAAAGGCTTTGATTCCTGACCTCCAACAAAGGGGCTGGGAGCTGGAAGCAAATTGGCAGTGGGATCTTGTCTCCATCACACGCTGATTAGGGCCCTGTTTTATTGCCTGCACATTTCCCTGCCCCACTCCTGATGTTCTGAGGCATCACAAGACACCTTGGGTCAGCTGATGAGATGTGAGCTGCTCCCTGGTGGCGGGCTGTTGGTGGAACACAGCCTGGAGCTGGTTTGGGGTTTAACTAAAGGGATCGGAGACAAAGCATGAGGCTGGAAGGAAGACTCTGGGTGGCCCAAGGCCGTGGTGGTGTATAGATTGATGGACTGAATTCCGTTCCCAGTTTTGTAATGTTCTAGTTATATGGTGTTGGACAGCTTAGTTGGAACTTCAGTTACTTACTTGCAAGATTCATTTATTTTCTACTCTCCCTGTCTCATGGGATGATCCACCAAGAAGATTGTTATCAAACTACCTTGAAAAATAGGAATCCCTTTCACTAGTCTCTGCTCCTATCATTAGGATATGCTGATAGGGGTGGCGGGGTTCAAGCAGAGGTCTTTGGAAAGCTGGAAAGATGAGCCGAGTAGCTGTAACGTTTTCTGATGTATGTATGTAGTTGAGCCGTGCAGCTTTGGTTAATGCTGAGCCAAGACTATGGGTTACAATGCCAGATGCTAACTGGTTCCAAGGTTCCAGGCCAAACACACGGCAGAGTCAGAATACACATACGTCCAGGTCTGCTGACCCTCTGATGGGATGCTCCTAATGTCGTTCCCCTGGCAAGGGCCTCACTCCCCAGTCCTACCCTTGGCAGGGCAAGTTCCAAAGAGAATCTTGCAAGAGTCACTGCGGCTGTCTTTCATCAAGTCTCTTTACTACCCACGCCCTGATTTGTGGAAGACCCATCTGGTTTCTCTACATATGTGTTGATATTTGCACATCTGATTTTCAGCCTCACAGTGTTTACAGATGTTAACTAGTAAACCCCCAGAGAGTCCCTATGTGAGACTGGCAATTCTAATTTCATGAAAAG
This sequence comes from Antilocapra americana, assembly GCA_007570785.1. NCBI lineage: Eukaryota > Metazoa > Chordata > Mammalia > Artiodactyla > Antilocapridae > Antilocapra > Antilocapra americana. The sequence goes on along the minus strand of ML660774.1, from coordinate 27,024,637 downwards.
AGCAATTAAGAAATGATGGGACTTCCTCCAAACTCCTGTTAGTAGGGAGGCCAGATTTGAGAAAATTGATTATTTCAGCTCAGACTACACAAACTTATCACTCCCTGGTATATCAGAAAGTCCCTTCGTCACCTCTTAAATGGCTTGAGATTAGTTGGAGAGATGGATTGAAGTAGATGGTTTTTCTGGTTTATTTTATTCTTTTTTCGTGTCTGTGTATGTGTGTATAGATAAGCACACACATACATAGATACAAATTTTATACAAACACCTATTTTCCCCAACAAAGTCTTTTGTTGATTGTTTTTGACCAGGAGTTGAGACTGACACATTGCTTTTGGTTTTTAATGTCTCTTTAACCTCTGTTCATCTAGAACAGTCCCATCATTTACTCTTTTTTCCACAACACTGACATTCTCAGAGTCCACGTCAGGTGTTTTACAGAATAGCCTACGTTCTGGATTTGTCAGTCTCTCCATGGTGTTTTGGACCTGTTCCTCTCTCCCTTGCTTTCCTGGAAAATAAAAATCAGAACTAACGCTTTGGCAAGAGTAAATCACAGGTGATGCTGTGCGCTCATCGTGCACCGCTTCAGGAGATGGAGGTGCTGTGCGTGATCACTTGGTTACAGTGTTGGCCAACGGTTCTGTCAGCTGGAAGGCATACTTGTACCCTGGCCGTCAGAGGGACAACACTTGGACACCCACGGACTCTCTTGCCTTCAGTAACGTCTCACCGAATGGTTTTATCATCTTTGGATGATCCTTTCTTGACTCACTGACTACTCTGTGGGTTGCAAAGAGCTGTTCTTCTCAGTGTATCATTTTTTTTTTCATATTACCTGAACTTCTGTAAAGAAGAATTTTCCTCTGTGCCTCCACAATCCCTTCTCCTTCCTTCTTTGAGAATCACTGTGGACTCATGCATTTTATATATTTAATGTATTATAATAAGTTACAGTCATTTGTGTGTGTGCGTGCATGTGTGTGTGTGTGTGTATGTGTGTGTGTGTGTGCGTGTGTATGCTCAGTTGTGTCCTACTCTTTGCGACCCCATGGACTGTAGCCCTCCAGGCTCCTCTGCCCATGGGATTTCCCAGGCAAGAATACTGGAGTGGGTTGCCATTTCCTTCTCCAGGGGTACAGAATTTGAGATGCTAAATTCCCCCAAATTAGACAGCCTTTGTGCCTTCGAGTGGCCCCTATATCCTTCTGGTTTGACCCAATGTTCCTCGTGTGCAGTCCTTGCTTTCTGGCCCTTAATGTATTCTTGCCCCTTGTTCTCTGTCTCCAGACTTGAAATCAGTCATTGCTCAGAAAGCCCTGACTGCCTTTCACAGGAGGGTCATGAAAATCTGAGGTCTGACGTAACAATACTGACTGTACACTTGAAAAGTTTAGGATGCTATGTGTTTTTTAAAACAATTAAAAGAAAAAAGCGACAACCAAGATCCAGGTGCTGGAAAGACATGTTCACTCTTACTGTCAGTTTCCATGTCATTTCAATGGGCAGAACCTGGAACGAATACTTCACGAGTTTATGTTAATATTTCCAAATGTGATCTAATATTGTAGGCTTTTTTCCTCCCTTCTTTTATACAGGAATATCTGTTCTCATTCTGAAAATCTTGACTTACAGAATAACTTATTTAATTTATTTTCTTTCTCTTGTCATATATATAATTTCATGTCTATCATCACAAAATCACTGCTAACAGTTTACCAAATGAAGTTTAGTTTTTGTTTTTTTTGCAGGACTTTTTTGTCCTTAGAATATAGTCATACAGAGAGAACAGAACCAATGGTGATGCAGAGAGTGTGATATTCAAAAGTTACTTGAAATAGTATATTGTTATTTTGATATCCCATTAGGCTGATTTGTTTCTGTTTCCTATCCATTTAAGTTTTTTTTTTCCTCTTTTTGATTGAATTTTAGGTTTTAAATATTTATAAAGTTTATGGTGAGAGTTGGACCATAAAGAAGGCTGAGTACTGAAGAATTGATGCTTTTGAACTGTGGTGTTGGAAAAGACTCCTCAGAGTTCCTTGGACTGCAAGGAGATCAAACCAGTCAATCCTAGAGGAAATCAACCCTGAATATGCATTGGAAAGACATATGCTGAAGTTAAAGCTCCAATACTTTGGCCACCTGATGCAAAGAGCCAACTTATTGGAAAAGACCCTGATGCTGGGAAGGATTGAATGCAGGAAGAGAAGGGGACGACAGGATGAGATGGGTTGGATGGTGAGAGAGTCAATTCCTAGGTAGGTTGATAAGAAGTCCGGGGGTCCCCAAGGAGAGAGGGTCTGGAATTCTCAAGGAAGAGAAAAGGAAAAACATTTTTTTCATCTCTATATTCCTTAGTCTCAGTCAATTACACAACTCAGTTTAAAGTCTGTACTAGGGAGTATACATCAACAATGTATCCTGCTTGAGGACAGTTTCTCCTTCCTGAAAACCTTCTGACTAATCCTGATATCTTAGAATGTAAATTATGGGAGTGGGTCTGGAGGATCTTTCTGTTGTTAAATTCTAATCTTGTTATCCTAAAATGTAAATTGTGGGGGTGGATCTAGTAAAATTTTCACAAATTTGAGACATTCTCTTGATTCATTGTAACAACTAATTAAAAAATATATAACTCCATTGCTAACACTAGCAAGGGGGTACTCTTTCTGCCCCCTTCTGATATCTATGTCAGAAGCTTTCTCTAGCATTTTCATACTTTAATAAAACTTTATTACACAAAAGCTCTGAGTGATCAAGCCTCGTCTCTGGCCTCAGATTGAATTCTCCTCCAGAGGCCAAGAATCCCAGCATCTTTCGTGGTTCAGCAACAATGTTTCAATGGCATCACCAACTCAACAGACATGAGTTTGAGCAAGCTCTGGGAGATGGTGAAGGACAGTGAAGCCTGGTGTGCTGCAGTCCATGGGGTCGCAAAGAGCTGGACACGGCCAAGCAACTAAACAACAACAAATATTCATAAAATTTAAAGGTCAGAATCATATAAAAATTATACTAATTGGAAAATCCTTAGGCCATCTACCTCCCATTCTGCACCCACCTGCTGATCCCAGAGTCTGCTATTTTCATTTGCGTTTGGTTTATATTTCCTGTGTTTCTTTTTGAAGCAACAATAACAACAAAAATGCATATTTTTCTTCTTTCTTTCAAAAAAGAAATTATATTTTACTTCTGAAGTATACTTTAGGTACTAAGTGTACCATTTATGTTTTTCTTGACTTTTCCTTAAAAAGATCTTGAAAATAATTCCATATCCATTCACTAGAGACCTTCATTTCTTTAAGGTTGCATAGAACTATATTGAGTAGATGTAGCATAGTTTATTTAACCAGTCCCTGCTTGGTGGCCGTTTGTATTTTTTGAGTCTTTGGCCATTGCAGATAATTTAAGACTGAGTGTGTGCACGTGTCATATATATTTGTTGAGGTAGCTCTTCAGGGTAGATTTCTAAAAGCCCCGACTCCTTCAAGCCTTTTGCCACTCTTTGGCTAGTATCTGTTTGTTTCCTCTTCAAACACTTTGTCCAACTTAGAGCAAAATGTAGTATGAAATATGAGAGACAATTTTGGATAATTATCAGTGAACTGATGTCCTTGTAGCATGGACTTATGATTACCATTGTCTTTGGGGTTCGACTACACGCAGGAATTACACAGGAATTATCCTCTTTTTTGGCTTGTGTTCTCTCCTAGTGTTTGAGTCTTTGCTATTGCTATGTTTCAGAATTCAGATCACATCTTGGACGGAAATTTTATTTTATAAAAAAATTTGGCTCATAGAGGTTAGACTTCACGTGAGCACAGTTCTGCTGAATGGGGTATGAATTTTTACTAAGTCGGGTAACTCTGTATAGCCCAGGGTCACTGCTCAGACGTTCAATCACATACTGTGCTTACTCCCTGACTTCTAGGTAATTAAAATCCCTCTGTTTATGTATAGATAGATTGTATATAATCCCTCACTCACGGATGTCAAGAATATTCATTATCCTAACTGAGACCAAGCTTAGAACCGTTGAAGTCCTACTCTGAAATAAACTTTAACTCCATCTGTCAATTTCTAAGTTTACTGCTCCAATCTCTAAATCATGAAATTCTTGTATCTCTGCCACTTCGCTTTCCTCTAGGAACGTTGGGTTTAGGAAAGGATGTGATTGATTCATCCACAGAGAACAAGTGAGCTGCTGTCTCCTTTGTGCTTCCATAATGTTTCGTACTCATGATGTAAGTGTCCTGTACAGCACTCAGATGTGTAGACGCAAACTTGTGACAATAAAGTGTGAGATTTCCCTTTCTGGACTGCCTTGAGAGTAGAGTTGGCATCCTTCTGCTGTCACAGTCTGGGGCACAAATGAATGATGGCTATGCCTTATACTCGTTTGCCCTGGGCATTCACATGTACCCACTGGGAAGAACTGCAACATTTCAAGAGAAGATGAGAATGAACAAAAACCCTGTATGGATATCTGTGAAGAGCTGGACATGGGGAGAAAAAGCAAGCTGTCATCTTGATAAGTATGGGCTAAAGAAGGCATTCTACTCCAAATCATTAAGCGAAGAAACCCAAGATGTAAGCCAGTCATCTCCATCCTATCTTGTCTACTTTTCTAGTCTCCCAGGTGACCACAAGCGAGTCTCTGCCTAGGTCATCCCTCGGTCATCTTTTCTTTACTATCCAAATAAAGTGATGAGGTCAACAAGAACTTCTTACGTTCCTATAGAATGAACGTGCTGCTTAAGGAAGTGTCTTTTAGGAAGCTCTCCAGGCTACCTTTCCTTTTGAAAGTTAGCTGGTGTGTCCATCTCAGGGTGCAGACAGCCTCCAGCTGGCTCTCCATCCTCCATTTGGAGACACAGAGCTGGCCCCGGGGGAGCCCCATGTCTAGCCTCATAGGCGGGGTACACACAGACTCTGGGTAAACTCCCATCAGCATGCCCAGACCCTGTGTTTGGAGGAGGTTCTAGGAAACCCTAAGATATGCAGGTGGATAGGCAAGTGTCCCTGCTGTCCAGAAGCAAACTTCACTGGGAGCAGTGGTGGCAAGAAGAAAGCGACCGTCCTGACTTCTGAGCGCCCTGAGGATGGCGTTGGGCAGGAGACTTCGGAAATGCACAGATCTGAGAGAGACAGGAGAGGGAAAGGGAGGGGAGTGCGGAGAGGGACACGCCTAGGAGGTCTGTTTCTCTGGCCCTTCCTTCTCCCAAATGCGTGGACATTTGGAGAAACAAATTGGCCAGTTTGAGGAGAGATGAATATAGAAAAAGGTAAGAGAGATATGTAACAGAGAGTTTTGCAGGACAAGGCCAATTTCTATCAGCTAGAGACCCAGGAAACGCTAGCCAAGTGTAACTGGGCTGCACTAGGTCTAGAGAAAAGAACACATTTAGGTAAGCAGATAAGGAGAGGGCTAGCCCAAGCTGCTGGCTGACAGATGGAAGACCAGCGTCACAGAGGTCAGGCTGAGCTGAGGGGAGGGCGTGGTGGGTGACATGTGGAAGATGAGTTTGGAGAGAGGGGTTGAACTTGGGGGAGTGGGGTAGGGTGGACAAAGTGCTTTGACCACCCAGCTAAGAGCTTTCCATTTCACCCTAAAGTCACAGGCAGAGTCAGGTTTTGTGTGTTTTGAAGTACATGAAAATTTTTTTTTTTGGGGGGGGGTGGTCTCAATTGAAAAAAAATGCAAAATGATGAAAACGAACTTGCTGGGCTCCTTGCCAGGGCCTGTGCCAGTAACAGGCCGAGAAGATGAGCCTTCATTAGCTTTGCTGTGCCCAGGGGTCCCTGGGATGTTTCAGGGGGGGGGGGGGGGGGGGTGGCGGCATTCCCAGGCTGCCATAGTTTTCTAGAACTGCTTGGTTTGGGGCTGGATGCAGACACAATTTTTGGAGCCTCCAGATTGGAGTCAGATGAGTTGGGACACTTAAGGCGGGCTCTTGGAACAAGTCAGCACAAATGGAGTGGCTTTAGAACGAAGGAACTTTATTCTCATGGTTCAGGAGGCCAGGCCTGAAATCAAGGTATCTCTAGACTGAGGATGCTAGAGGCCCTGAGAGAAACCCCTCCTTCGCCTCTTTCCCAGCTATTCATGGGGGCCAGTGATCCTGGGCGGTCCTCAGCTTCTTACTTCAGTCTCTGACTCCATCCCCACGTGGCCTCCATCCCCACGCAGCCTACTTCTGTCTCTTCTGCTTTTTAAACATTTTTTTTTCAAATTAATTTTTATTGGAGTATAGTCACTTTACAGGACTCCCTAGGTGGTTCACTGGTAAGGAATCCTCCTGCTAAGCAGGAGACCTGGGTTGGATCCCGGGGTCAGGAAAATCCTCTGGAGAAGGAAATGGCAACCCACTCCAGTTTTCTCGCCTGGAAAATCCCATGGCCAGAGGGACGTGTCAGGCTACAGTCCATGGGGTTGCGAAGAACTGGGCAAAACTGGGTGACTGAACCCAGCAGCAGCAGCTGCTTTACAAAGCCGTGTCGGTTTCTGCTGTACAGCAAAGTGAATCAGCTATGCATATCACATGTCCACTCTTCTTTGGATTGCCTTTCCATTTAGAGCCCCACAGAGCAATGAGCAGGGTTCCCTGTGCTAATCAGTAGCTTCTCCTTGTGCTGTGCTGCGCAAAGTCGCTTCAGTTGTGTCAGACTCCGTGCAGTCCTTCGGACTGTAGCCCGCCAGGCTCCTCTGTCCATGGGACTCTCCAGGCAAGAACACTGCAGTGGGTTGCCGTGCCCTCCTCCAGGGGATCTTCCCGACCCTGGAATAGAACCTGGGTCTCTTGCGTTGCAGGCAGACTCTTTAAAGCTAAGCCACCAGGGACGCCTCGTTAGTCATCTATATTATATGTGAACGTGAGCGTGAAAGTCCTCAGTCGTGTCTGACTCTTTGCAACCCCAGGGACTATACAGTCCATGGAATTCTCCTGGCCAGAATGCTGGAGTGGGTAGCCTTTCCCTTCTCCAGGGGATCTTCCCAATCCAGATATTGAATCCAGGTCTCCCACATCGCAGGCAGATTCTTTGCCAGCTGAGCCACCAGGGAAACCCAAGAATACTGGAGTGGGTAGCCTATCCCTTCTCCAGGGAATCTTCCTGACCCAGGGATCGAACTGGGGTCTCCTGCACTGCAGGCGGATTCTTTAGCAGCTGAGCTATAGTGGTGTATATATGTTAATCCCAGTCTTCCATTTCATCCCCCCACATCCCCCTTGGTATCCATAGGTTTGTCCCCTACATCTTGTAAGGACACTTGTCACTGGATTTAGGGCCCCCATTCAACCCAGGATCATTTCATTTTGGGATCTGAAAGGACCTTATTTCCAAATATGTCACATTTGCACATAGCAGTAGTTAGGATTTGGACATATCTTTTTTGGTGGGGACACTAAAAAAACACTGCACAATTTAATACCTGTGTCTCCATGTGGACCTGACATCTCTTGCTGCCGGGAACTCGCACCCAGTCTGAGTCTTGACTGTGAGGCCTCAGGTGAGTCATTTAACTCTTCAGTTTGTCCAGCAGAAATGGAGATGCCTGGTACAGATTTTCACATTTTTGTTTACATTAGAACTTAAAAATCTCATTGCCCAGGCCACATCTCATATCTGTGAAACCAGACTCTCTTGGGGTGGGGCTTATTCATTCATATTAAAAAAGCACAAGCACAGGGAATATAGCCAATATTTCATAATAATTTAACATGGAGCATAATCTCTAAAAATTCTGTGTCACTATGTCATACACCTGAAACTAATATTGGAAATCATCTATACATCCTTAAACAAACAGACACACAAACCCTTCAGTGATTCCAATCCACAGTGAGTTTGAAATTGGAGCTTCTCAGCTTTAAATGTGCATATAGATCACGGAATCAGGGGCAGGATGGAATTTTGGGATGTGAGGGGAGGAGTCTGTGAAAATGCAGATTCCATTCAGCAGGTCTGGGGCCTGAGACTCTGCATTTCTTAGGAGTTCCTAGATGATGCTGACCCTGCCTGTCTTCCATGACCTCACAACACCTCTCTGAGGATGCTATGACTTACAGAGACCAACTCACTCTAAGAGGGCATCCTTGAAGGAGTGACATCTGAACAGAGTTCTGGAAGTTGAAATTGCCCAGGAGAGACAATTGCAAAGGGAGAACTTTCCAGGTGGAGGGAGAAACCTGAGCCAAGGCCTGGAAAAGGGAGGGACGCAGGGGGAGGTGGGGAGGACCCGATACAGGAGGTGGAGGGCGGGCTGCTGGGGTGGGAAGGGGTGGGGCCACGTGGGATACTCAGCATCCCCTTACCTAATTGCCTCCTGTCTTCCAAAGTGTTTACCTCACCCTTTCCCAAGAAAACTCCTCCAGGCAGACGGCTTGTGCCTGCTAATTGTTTCTAACCTTTTTCTTCACCATCGTCCACCACTTTTACCCCATTACTGAAGTTTACAAAGAACCTCACCTACATATTCTTCATTTAATTTCTATAAGGTTTAAGATTAAATCATTGTTTACAGAAGAGGTAGCTTAGATTCAGAGAAGCTAATCCACTTGCCCAAAGTTATGGGGTGATTGGGGACTCTTTTTTTCCCCCTCTCCTTCTCTTCTTTCTTTTCTTACTTCCTTTTTCTTGTCTTTCTTTCTTTTTTATTTTACAAAATGGAATACGAGTAGAAATATTAGATGTGCTAATCTTTCACATTCTGTCATATTCACGTGACACAATCTCTCACTATTTTATTCACATTCTTAAATATTCTTCAAGAAGCTATTTTTTTTTTAAAGCGACTGCCTAGTAGTCTGTTATTTGAATGTATCCTAATTCAATCAGTCGATCCTATATTACTGGGTATTTGTTTTCACTGATTGTTCTCCGTGGTCGTTGTTCTCAGCAGTAAACAACCTATACATAAACCTTTGAAGATATTTTTGATCACTCCTTCAGGAAAAAATTTATAGATGGAATTAGTGGATCAAAGGCCGTGTACAATTTAAAGGTTTCCTACACATATCGCCTTCCAGACAGACGGAACAGATGTAACTTCCCATCAACAGCCTGTGAGGTCGTTTTGGAGACAACACTTCAGTTAAGCGAGGCCGACTGATCTGTAGCACTTTAGTTGCTGAGAATATTTTGATCAAAACAAAGCAATGAGAGAAACAGCGGACTTCACAGTATGCGGCTCTTCACAGCAGGACCCACTCTTGCTTGGTTAGCGCTCATCTCTTCCCCATCTGCTTTGAGTCCTGAGGATCCAGGGTAGCTTTGCTCGTGTTTTCCGGGGTCTGCTCTCCCCCTTGCCCTCCCCCTCCTCGACCCCTCCTCTCCATCTAGATGGAGCTTGGGTATCACTTGAAGTATCTGTAAGACACATGAACCCAGGTTCACTGTTGTTTCTGGTCACACCAGCCTGAACACGCCTGATGTTGTCTGACCTTGGGAGCTAAGCAGGCTTGGGCTTGGTTAGGACTTGGATGGGAGTCCCTTAGATTTGTTACCTGAAATCTTTTTCCAGTATCAGGAATTCCAGTTTTATAGTCTTAGGAATTCAGGACTTTCAGTGTTGCAAGGGACCTCGGTGGTCATCAGGCCCATTGTTCCATCTGCAGTAGCCAGCTGGTGATGGTTGCATGGTTAGACGGTCCCGTTTTTGGTCCTTCAAGTGGTTACACTGAGAGCAAGTCTGTTTTGCTCAGAGATTCAGAAACTGTGGAATATTTCAAACATAAAAAATCCAGAAAATAATGTGATATCCATGTCCTACTATGTGTATTTACCAAATATTAATATTCAGTTATATTTGTTCTAGAAATCTCTTTAAAAAAGAGAAAGAGTTCTAAATACTGGTACTACAACTGTTCTCTTTTGAAATGGTTTTGACTACTCTAGGTGCTTTTGTTTTCATAGAAAATATAGAATAACGTTGTCCTGTGATTAGTAAAGCTAATCTCCATTTTTGGACTTTTTTTTTCCATATTTCACTACTGTGAATCATGCTTTGATAGTTTGTACATAAATATCCATGCACATTCTTATTTTCTTTCTTAGTATAAATTGCTAGGAATTTACTTGCTAAGTCAATGATTAAGCATAGTTTAAAGGGTTTTCACACAAACTCTCACACTGGCCGCCTGAAGTGTATGAATGCCCTTTTCTTATGCTCTTGCCAACACTGGGGGTTTGTTATCTTTAAACTCTTTTCTATAATAGGACAGGTATAAAATGCTACTCTATTGTAGCCCTAATTTGCATTTTATTAGTGACTAAGGAAGTTGAAAATTTAATCATATGTTTGTGGACCCTTGAAAGTGTTTTGTGAGTTGACAGCTTATCTCCTTTGCTCATTTTTGTACTGGAACATTAATATTTTGGTGTTGATTTCTAAGTGCTTTTTATTATTTAACACATTGCTGATGTTATTTTGTTTGCATTTGTTTACTTTTCAATTGTCTTCTTGTTTTTTGAAACAGAAGTGTAAACATCTTATTTAGTCAAATCTACAGGTCTTCTTTGTGCCTTTTAGCGTTAAGTATAGAAAAGCCCCTGTTATCTAAAATTCACGTAAATCTATTTTTATGGTATTAACCTATTCTCCTATAATAGATTATATAAATCTATTTTCTTTCAGTCACTTTCACACTTAACTTTTAAAAATTCATGTATTCTACAAACACTTGTGCGTTATTTTTGCCTGTTCCGGTCTCCATCTCAGCACGCAGGAGTTTCTGGTTGCAGCTCGCAAACTCTTGTTGTTGCATGTGGATCCAGTTCCCTGACCAGGAATAGAACCTGGACCCCCTGCATTGAGAGCACAAAGTCTTAGCAACTGGACCACCAGGGAAGTTCCTAACTTTTTAATAGAGTTGGAATTTGGGGTAAGTTATAGGGCAGAGGTCTAACTTTTTTCCCTTCGCATTTTATGCATCCATCCTGGCACTGTTGGTCATCTGTTACTTTCCCAGATTCTACCTTCATGTTATACCAACGCTTACATCTATTTGGATTTGTCTGGGATCTCTCTGGTCTGTAGCAGTGGTCTGTCCTTTTATAGTGTATCACATTAATGTGCTAATTATTATAACTTTTTGATGATTTTCATTTCAAGATATGTTTTAATAATATGCCAATATTGTTTTAGCTTTTCTCAATTATTATTGTATATCTTACACAGTTTTTGTTCCAAAAACCAGCATATAAATATTTCGTAATAAAAAATAAGTCATACATACATGTGGCCGATAGTTTCAATAATGAATTGTATAAAATGAAAAGTAAACCCTTCCTTTCCCTTTCTCCATTTCCACCCCCCACAGACAAAAACTGTTAACAGTTTCTTCTGTGTCTTTAGAAAACACATATATTAAAATTACACGAGTGTATACATATTTACATATGTGGAATCATGTTGTACAGAGTTCTCTATGATTAGTTTTTTCATTTAAAAATACATCTGGTATGGCAGAAACCAACAAAATTCTGTAAAGCAATTATACTTCAACTAAAAAAGAAATAAATTAAAAATAAATAAATAAAAATACATCTGAACATGTTTCTATCCCAGTGCACAAAGTTATAAATCATTCATTTTTAACTGCTTTATGACAATCCATTGCATGGACAGAATATAATTAGTTTGGCTAGTCCTTGATTGAAGGACATTTAGATCACTTTCAATTTTTTATTAGTACAGATAATTGCTCATTTTATTTCTTGCTGAACTTTAGATAACTTTTTTCCTATTTAAAAAATGAAAATTGCATTAAATTTAGAAAATAATTTATAGGATTGCCATCTGTTTATTTTTTAATCTGTCCATCCATGAACAAACCACATCCTTCCGTTTATGTGACTATTTTTTATGTACCTCAGTAAAATTTTAAAAGTCTTTTCAAACAGAGCTTTCACACTTTTGTTAAATTTATTCCTTGGGGTTTTATTTTGTCTTTTATTAGATTTCACAATGCTATTATTTCCTGTTGTATTTTCTAACTAGTTATCTTTGGCAAATGGGTAAACCACTACTTTTTTGTGTATTTATTTTATGATTAGCCACGTTCCTCAATTCTATTTGTAATTCTAAGAATTTTAGCTAGTTCTCTTGTGTTTTATAAAATCAGATGATATGTAGAAATTATATTTTTCTTTCCAATAGCTATTTGATATTATTTTTATACGGAAAAGTACAAGTTATAAGAAACACCCATGTACCTTCTACACAAAAATAACAATGGTTTTATTATTTCTTTTCCTTTTTTTTATTACAAAGGTTAAAGCTCTGGAACAAATATGAAATAATAGGTTTAAATAGACATATTTGTTTCGATTCTACATTTTTTCCTAGTTGGGGACATGAAAGACACTGGATTGTTCCATAAAGCTGCACTTCCTTAAAAAAACAATACTTTTCAGTGTGGAATAATGTTGGATTCAGAGAAAAGCTGCAAAGATAGTACAGCATAGCCCACACCCTGTTTCGTCTGTTGTTAACACCTCACACAGCCACTAAAACCAAGAGACCAGCGTTGGTACCCAGGCACTAACCAAGCTCTAGATTTTATCTGAATTGCACTGCTTTTCCCACCAATTTCCTTTTCTATTTCAGCATCCAGTTCAGAATAGCACATCCCATTTAGGTGTCACGTCTCCTTAGTCTCAACCGAATCTGTGACAATTTCTTCATCTGTCCTTGTTTCTGATGGTGTGTTAGTCAAGTGTTGTCTCGAAAGCTTTGGATTTGTCTGATGTTTCCTCACATCAGACCATGATTATTGGTTTCAGGGAACAAGACTCCAGAGGGATCATTTCTCTCCCATCCCCTCATGTCAGCAGTGAGCATTTGTTATCAACTTGACATCGCTGGCAATGCAAAACGTGGCTGCAGGCCAAGGTCATGTTTGCTGGATTTCTATCTTGCAAAGTTACTTTTATTCCCTCTCATCACTCTTTTAATTGAGAAGCAAGTCACTAAGTCCAGCCTATGCTGGAGGGGACGCAGTTTGATTCCAATTAAATCAGAATGTGTCTACCGTTTTGCTGTTATGTCATCAGTCTTGCCTTGATATATTAATGGATAATCTTTATCATATTAGAGAAGTATCCGTGAAAAATGTATGTTTTTACATGAGTCATCAGCCACCTAAATTATAATATAGGAAAGAAAATGAAAACATTGAATGTAGGGGGAAGAGAAGGGCTTTGAAGAAATGAATATAATATTCATGAGAAAGAAACACTGCTACCTGCATTAATTCAGAGGCAGTGCATCTGAACTAAGTGGAAAGTCTGCTGTATAGACATGGAAAGTAGTTAAACTTTAATTCAAGCCAGGAAAACCAGGTGGTTGTCTCATAAAAGCCTGGGCTGCTTCTTTGCAGAATCTGTGATGGTTTCTTCTTTTCCTCTACAGGGTCAAAGAGACCATACATTGTGGGAGTTCAGCTGGGGTTTGTGGAATGGGATTGAATAAGCCTGTGAGTGTGTCATCCATCTCCAGAGGAATCTCTTGATTCTCATGCCATGTGAAATGTACTCGAGCCAGAAACATATCTGCTGCTACTTTTAAACGCTGTCTAAAAAGAAAGCCAGATGCAAAGGATCTAAAAAGACATTTATCCAAAGGAGATACACACAGGACCAGTAAGCACATGGAAAGACGCTCCACATCGTTAGCCATCAGGGAAACGCCCATCGGACCCACAGTGAGGTACCAGCTCACATCCAATAGCACAGGTGGGAACCAAAAAGACAGATAAGGGATGTAGTGAACTTGGAATTCTTATACACTGCTGGCAGGGGTGTAAACTCCTGCAGCTGCTTTGGAAAGCAATCTGGCAGTTGCTTTAGAAGTTAAACATAGAGTTATCACAAGACCTAGCAATTCCACTCCCAAGTATAAACCCAAGAGAAATGGAAACACTTGCATCCATGCTAAGTTGCTTCAGTCATATCTGACTCTTTGCAACTCCATGGACTGGAGCCCACCAGGCTCCTCCATCCGTGGGATTCTCCAGGTAAGAACACTGGAGTGGGTTGTGATGCCTTCCTCCAGGGGATCGTCCCAATCAAAGCATTGAACCTGCATCTCTTGCATTTCCTGCATTGGCAGGCGGCTTCTTTACCACTCGCACCACCTGTGAAGCCCAGTGAAAACACATGTCCACACAAAACCTTGTATGAGAATGTTCATAGCAGAATTATTCATAATAGCCAAAAAGTGGAAATAATCCAAATGCCCATTAATGGATGAATTAGCAAATAAATCATGTCATAGTGAGACAATGGAACATTACTGGACCATAAGGAATCGAAGTAGTGACAAATCCTACAACAAGCATGAACCTCGCAGACACTGGGCTAAGTGTGAGAAGTCAGTCACAGAGGATCCTGTATCACATGATTTCATCATATGAAATGTCCAGAATAGGCAAATTCATGCAGACGGAGAGTGGGTTGTGGGTTGCCTACGACTGAGGAGGCTGGAGAGAAACGGGCAAGGTCTGCTAATGGTCATAGGATTTCTTTTCAGGGTAATGAAAATGTCCTAAAATTGATTGCGGTGATGGTTGGACAACTCTGTGAGCACACTAAAATTTATTGAATTGGGTGGTTTAAACAAGTGAACTTTATAGGATGTGATTTATATCTCAACAAAACTATTATTTTAACTTTTTTTTATGAAGTATAGTTGATTTACAATGCTGTATTAGTTTCAGGTACAGCAAAGAAATTCAGTTAATTACAATTTTTAAGTTTTTTTTTTCCATTATAGGCTAATCCAAGATATTGAATATTGTTCCCTGTTATACAGTAAATCTTTGTTACTTATCTATTTTATGTATAGTAGTGTGTATCTGTTAATCCCATATTCTTAATTTATCCCTCCCCGAGCTGTTGCTTTTTAAAAAAAACAGGAGAAAGAAAGCCAAATCTTGGAATATGGTTCCAATTTAGACATTAAGGGCATAAACTCAGGCCACAAACTAAGTGAATGATGTAGGGAGGGTGGGAGGTGGTTACAAAAACACATGACATCACAACTGCTCTAGAGCTGGGGATCTGTGTTCACACCTGGGACAGAGAGAGTGACCTCCAAAGTGATGATTTGAGGGGCACTTGGGAAGGCTTATCATGACCTGAGATTCTGTTATTACATGTCAGGATCAGGGGTTTTTTGTTTAGATGGCAAACTTGAAATGTAAGTAGTCTAATAAACGTCTTAGTGTAAATGCATACAGGAATTCTTCCTATGACAGCTGGAAGGGGCAGGTTCAGATAGCAAAGCAGAAGACAGGCTGGAGAGAACCTGCCTGGGTGGATGACTGCTGGGGTGTGCCAGGGAGCTGGGTGGGCGAGGGCAGCTGATGAAAGGAGGCCAGAGAGGCCCCACCGCTTAGCTGGGGTCTCCCCTCCCAGCCTCTGCTCTGGCCGGGTCTCATGGCTTTTGGAACCAAGTCCAGGGGCTCAGTCTGTCTTGTATGTCCCTCGTCAGTAAGTTTTTCATGCTTTTGGTTCACTTGTGAATTCTAGAATTTTTGCAGCCCTCTTGGAGGGATTAAATTACACTCTCGTTTATTGCCTTATCCCTCTGGACAGCCTCTCATACCACAGTGCTGTTTGAACAGGACTGTGTTCTGCCTCGACTGTCCCTTTGCAATTACTCATGAAATGAAGCTCTGGGAAGATTAGGTCAGCAGACTCTTATTCAACTGTAGGCTGTCCCTGGCTCCAGGCCGCATTTCACCACTCTCTCAGCTCTGCACCCCTTCCAGTGCTGCAAAAATATGTCTCTGTGTTGATCCAAATGGAGAAGGCAATGGCACCCCACTCTTGCCTGGAAAATCCCATGGACGGAGGAGCTTGGTAGGCTGCAGTCCATGAGGCCGCGAAGAGTCAGACATGACTGAGCGACTTTACTTTCATTTTTCACTTTCATGCATCGGAGAAGGAAATGGCAACCCACTCCATTGTTCTTGCCTGGAGAATCCCAGGGATGGGGGAGCCAGGGGGGCCGCCGTCTATGGGGTCGCAGAGAGTCAGACATGACTGAAGCACTTAGCAGCAGCAGCAGCAACTGATCCAAAATGGCCTGGAGGGGACTTCCCTGGCGGTCGAGTGATTAGGCCTCTGCTCTTCCACTGCAAGGGGTGTGGGTGCAACCCCTGGCCCGGGAACTAAGATTTTGCATGACTTGCAGTCAAAAAAACACCCCTACACACACAAAGGGCTTGAAGCTTGGCCACACACCACCACGTTGCAGTCCACTGACTCAGAACTCCTGTGATACCTGGAAGACACACACGCGCATGCACACACACACATACACACACACACACACACACACACACACACACATGTACACCCTATAGAGGCAGCCAGTTCTGGGCTAGGGTCTCTTCTGTTTTATATTAAAAGTGTATTTTTTATAATTGGACTTGGGTTCATCAGCAAGTCTCTTCCCTTCTCTGGACTTCAGGTTTCTCATCTTTAAAGCAAGGGAATGGGATCTCTGGGGTTTTTCTGCCCTCTACAGTGATGATTTAGGATGAGAAAGTCTGGTTTCTAAGAGTGCAAGCTCCTTCAGCTTATAGATGCTAAATTATTTAAGAATTTCCCTTTTTACAAAATCTAACTGTAGTTTCTGATTGCAGTTGAGTATGGGAGAATGAAGGGGAGTGTTTCCAGGCTTCCTCCTACTTTCCAGAATTAAACAGAAAGCTCCGTCTTCTGGCTGAGACCCAGCAGTCTAGCTCTCCTCTGCACCCCAGAAAGCGCTCAGTAGGGGACCTCTTGACCAAGTGGTTGCCAGCACTGACCCTGTGTACTCACCCTCTTTTGCACTGTGTGTGTCTTCGAATCTTTCTTTGATGGCTTTTTGGTTATGAACTTTGCCTTTCTCCTTCTGGTTTGCTTCAGCAAAGTGGAGTGCACTCCAAAATATGCACATTTTTCATCCTCCCCTCTTTGTCTTGGGACAGCCTGGGATGCTGACGATGCCTTCTTTTTGGCAGCTGAGAAGCTGGGATCCATTAGGGCCCATTAGCACACTGCAGACGGGAGTGATCCAGCGTGCCCGTCACAGTGACATGTGTTTAATTGCTCAGGGATCAGAGGGACTGTGCCCCCTCTGGGGATTGCCTCAGGAGGGGTCAGCAGAGCAGCTTCCTTCTCCTTGGGACCAAGGAGACCAGAGAGGGAATTTGGACCACTCCAAACTCCCTCTCTGCGAAGACAAGTTGGTGAGTCTGCCAATGCCCCATCTGTCTGACTCAACCTTTCCCCCCTGCTCCCACACCTGCCCCATCCTCAGGGCATGGTCTCAAATCAGTCTCTCCAGATGGAAATCAGACAGCGGGACTAATGGCTCAGCTCCCCCAGTACCTGGGCTGCATCCAGGGCTCTGGGCACATTCTACGGTAGGACCGCCCATCTCCTTCAGGGATGCTTTTGCTAATACAGACATCTGAGCGAGGAGACTCATCTCATGTTGTCCTCAAAGACCCAGACTAATTGGGGCACTGTCCCCACAGTGCCCCCTGGTAGGAGTCAGCTGGGTCTAGTCATCAAGGGAAGACCTGGGTGGGTGGGCAGCAGCAGAGAGGGAGTGACTGGTCTAATGTTCAGGACAATCTACTATGTGTTGTGTAAGACAGCGGTCCCCAACCTCTTTGACAGTGGTTTCATGAAAGACAATTTTTTCATGGATGGGGGTGGGGGTGGGAATGGTTTTGAAATGATTCAAGCACGTTGCATTTATTGTGCACTTTATTTCTATTATTATTGCATCACCTCCACCTCAGATCATCAGGCATTAGATCGAGGAGGTTGGGGGCTCCTGGTCTAAGACACCATGGCAAATCAGTCAAAGCACCTATAGAAAATCGGCTTTATCCTTGGAGCTGTTCCCCCAACTCAACATCAGTGTTTGCACAAAGCTCCTCAAATATATGCAGCAGAGATACCAGGCTTTGGGGAGGAAGGAGGATGTGTAGAGAAATGGGAAGGGGGAAAGGTGGAGGCGGGGAGGGGAGAGGAAACTTATGGTTCCTTTCCCATGTCCCCCTGCTGGCAGGTCTCATCTGGGTGTGTCTTCTTGCTTGGGGGCCCTGGGTAAGAAGGGTTGATGTAGCCACGGTGCACCCAGGAGGCATGGGTTTCCTGGTAAGTCCTCTTCTCTCTCCTTTCTCTCCTCCTTCAGGAGCTTACATTGGCTTCCGGGAGCAAAACAAAGGACACATACTCTGTCCTTAAGGAACTCCGTGTTCTGAAAGCAGAGGAGAGACCGCAGCACAGCCAATGGAAAAACCACAAACTTTGGAGGCAGAATACTTGAGTCTGAGTCAAGCATCCACTTAGGAGCTTTGTGTCTCAGGGCAACTGAACTTACCCCTTAACTTCTCTGATCTGTGCCTTCCGCTGGACATTAGGGGTTAAAGCATCACGTGTGTGTATGTCATACAGAGGTACGGCAAGTGACCGCTTCACCAGTATGTGACTATACAGGTGACGTAGATACAAGCCAGGACGTGATGAGGGGTGGGCATGGGGAACTGACCAAGTGTGCCTGAGTCCACGGTGACTGCAGAGTGAAGCTCAGCATCCTAACGAAATGAGTCGCCTTCTACAGCGCGGGGACTGCGGTCTTGGTTTTCAGACAGCCTGCTGTAAGATTCTCCCACTGGGCTTCAGGAAAGTGCCTCTTGGGAGGAATCTGTGGATGCATGAATCTGTTCTGTGTGCCAGGTTAAATTCTAAGCTTCCTCACTGAGGAAATTCAAGGCAGAAATTTCCTACGGGTGCAGGGAATTGGGCCCGAAGCAGGACCCCTGGATGCACATGGAGCTTAGGAAAAGGCCCTTATTCCAGAGGAGCACAGGCCCGCGGCACTCACATGAGGACCAGGCACCAGAGTATGGTTGGGAACCCACGAGGTTTTTTTTTTAAAGTATTTATTTTTGATTGTACTGGGTCTTTGTTGATGTGCACAAATCCAACCAGTTCATCCTGAAGGAAATCAGTCCTGAATATTCATCAGAAGGACTGATGCTGAAGCTGAAACTCCAATCCTTTGGCCACCTGCTGCGAAGAACTGACTCACTGGAAAAGACCCTGATGCTGGGAAAGATTGAAGGTGGGAGGAGAAGGTGACGACAGAGGATTAGGTGGCTGGATGGCATCATGAACTAGATGGACGTGAATTTGAATTAACTCCGGAAGTTGGTGATGGACAGAGAAGCCTGGTGTGCTGCAGTCCATGGAATCGCAAAAAGTCGGACACAAATGGGCAACTGAACTGAACTGAACAGGCTTTCTCTAGTGCAGCAAGCGGCGGCTGCTCTTCCTTGCAGTGTACAGGCTTCTCATTGCGGTGGCTTCTCTTATTGGGAAGCACAGGCTCTAGGCATGTGGGCTCAGTTTTTCTGGCTCCCCGGCACAAGAGCTCAGGCTCAGAAGTTGTGATACCCGGGCTTCGTTGCTCCACCACATGTGGGATCTTCCTGGACCAGGGATTGAACCCATGTCCCCTGCATTGGCAGGCAGTTCCTACCTGCTGCGCCACCAAGGAAGTTCACCCACCAAGGTCTTGGTCCAGACATAGTTGGTGTCTGGGGGTTGAGCGTCCTCTTTGCTGGTCCTGTGAAGCTGAACTAAGTGAGGATGCAAATGAAGGTGCTGGTCTCCAAGGCTCTTCATGCATTCCGCCTCCAAACGGGGTCACACCAGGATCCGTGGAACACCATGAACAAGGTCAAGCCTGCGGGCAGCAGCATCTGCTACCACAGATGCCAGAATACTGAGAAAAAGTGGCATGTCCCTTGGGGTCTGTCACAATTCTATCCTTTTATGTTTGTGCAGAACTTAATTCACGGAGCACTTTCACAGTCCTCGCCCCTCGGCTTTTCTGCAGGAGCAAATTTGAGGCCACATGATGAGGCAGAACTAGCCCCACGGTTGGCTTGAAATGGACCTACGTTTGAGTCTTTCTTCTAGACTGAGTAGCTGTGATCTTGGGTAAGTTATTAGCTCTTCTGTGTCTCAGCCTCCTGCTCTGTACAGCGGGGATTATCCCCCGGTGGGGATTACAGGACATCTGATACACTGAGGGCCTGGGCGTCTTACAAAGGCTCTTCTTCCAGCTTCTTCTGCCTCCTTCCTGCCTACCGTCTGCTCCTGCAGCTCAGTGCTGCCTGGGGTCTATGTGTGAAATGCGGGTGACCGTGGCAAGACTGCCAAGACAGAAATTCTCCTTGTTTCTCTTGTCTTCCGGGCGGAACGTGGGTCTCTGGGCCAGGGAGTTACAGGGGCCGTGGTGGGGGCCCGGGTAGCTCAGGTGACTCACTATCCCTGCCTCTGTGTGTCCCCATGAGGGACGATGAAGGGACGCCTGTACTGTGGTATAGATACATGACAGGGGCCCTGCAGATGCGCCAGAGTCGTCACCAGTCCAGAACAGGCAGGTGGCAGGTACTCAGTATGTCTCTTTGTGAGTGTGGTCCATGTTGCCTGGGTGGGCTGGTGGTGGAGAAATTCAGGGGAGGTTCATGTGAGCCCCTGGAAACAACATTTACATTAGTCAATCAGTGTACCATCTTGCTTTACGTGTGCTTCTTCCCTTTTTTAACAAAACAAAGGAGATTTATTTTGAGAAAAAATTTCTTAAACTTTTGTCTTTTTTCTACATTAAAGGTTACATACCTTTTTCTCAGTGCATCCAATGAATCTTCTTTTTTTCATAAAATTTTTATTTTATATTGAGCTGTAGACGATTTGGTCTTCCCTGGAGGCTCCAACAGTAAAGAATCTGCCTGCAGTGCGACAGACCCAGGTTCGATCTCTGTGTCCGGAAGACCCGCTGGAGAAGAGAATGGCAACCCACTCCATTATTCTTGTCTGGAGAATCCCATGGACAGAGGAGCCTGGTGGGCTACAGTCCATGAGGTCACAAAGAGTCAAACATGCCTGAGCGATTAATACAGACACGCCCAGTCTTAGTTGATTTACAATATTGTGTTAGATTCAGGTATACAGCAAAGTGAATCAGTTATATTTAATCCATGTATATTTATTCTTTTCCAAATGCTTTCCCTATTTAGCTTATTACAGGATATTGAGCAGAGTTCCCTGTGGTATGCTGTAGGCCTTTGTTGGCTTCTATTTCAAATTTCTATGCACGTTTCTGTTCAGAGACAGACAGATGGATGAGCTCCTCGTGCGACACAGCAGGTCCCCACTAGCTCTCTCTTTCATACACGGTAGTGTATGTATGCCAAAGCAACTCTTAATTCATCCTGTCCTCTCCTTCCCACTCCGAGTCCACATGTCCATTCTCTATGTCTGCATCTCTACTCCTGCCATGGAAATAGGTTCATCTGTACCATTTTCCTAGATTCCACATACATGCATTAATATATGATATTTGTTTTTCTCATTCTGACTTACTTCCCTCTGTATGACAGAGTCTAGGTCCAACCACATCTCTAAAAAATGACTCAATTTCGTTCCTTTTAGTGGCTGAGTAGGATTCCATTGTATGTAGTTGCCACATCTTCTCCATGCATTCAGTTGTCATTGGACATTTAGGTCGTTTCCACATTCTGACCTTTGTAAATAGTGTTGCAATGAGCATTGGGGTACATGCATCCTTTTGAATTATGGTTTTCTCAGGGTATATGCCCAGTAGTGGGATTATTGTGTCATATGATAGTGAGCTCATTCTCAATCAAAACCTAGCAACCAGGTCCTTTAGCTCTAAATCAGTCATTTATATTTTAGCAGGTGAGAGTTAGTTAGACCAATGGGGAAATTCCCTAAATGAATTCTGCCACCATTTGGATCTTTGGTGTCTGAGATTGGTCCAGTTGGTTGCCCTTTGGAACCAGGTTCAGTTTGCAAGTCCCTGTTGAGATCTTGGAAGGGGGTCAGATTCCAAGCCTGGATCCCAAGGGTCCGTTGCTGCAGGAGAGACTTGGAACGTGGGACAGAGGCCATAAGCCCCCTGTAAGAACCCCTGTGGGAGGTGGAGGACACGCCTCCCCTTCCGGTCCTCACGCAGGCTTGAGAGCAGGCCCTCTTAGTCACCGCTCCGGACCTCTCGGCCAGGGAAGCAGTCCTCTCTCTGTCCAGTGACCACCACCGTTGTATCAGAACGCTGCTGCTCTTGGCTGAAGCTCACCTTCCCCACTCCATGGCAGCGTCAGCACTGCTGACGTTTCATCAGCAGCTCAGGCTCTAGAAGCCACATCCTGGCACCAGGAGAGGTGGAATCTCACTTGATTTGTGCTCCAGGTGATCACCCCAGGATTTAGGGTTGAGTCTTTTCATCAGAGAGACAGAAGCCCTGGGATCAAGGCACATAATTCTTCCCAACCTCAGGGAAGAACGAGGCAGCAACAGTAAGGTGTTTCCTTTTCCCGGGGAAGCTTTAGAACTAGACTCTGATACCAAATCAAAGGCTTGATAGCGCCTCCAGCTCCTCTTTCGAGAAAAGCGACATTAATATAAACATCCAAAAAGCAGAAATAGAGACACAGAGGTAGAGAACAAACTGGAGAACAAACAGATGGACACAGAAGGGGAATGGGATGAATCGGGAGACTGGAATCGACATATACACCCTACTGATTTGTTGTTTAGCTGCTAAGTCGTGTCTGACTCTTTGCAACTCTGCGGACTGTAGCCCACCAAGCTGCTCTGTCCATGGGATTCTCCAGGCAAGAGTACTGGAGTGGGTTGCCATTTCCTTCTTCAGGGGCTCTTCCTGACCCAGGGATCCAACCCAGGTCTCCTGCATTGGCAGGCGGATTCTTTACCATAGAGCCACCTGGGAAGCCCGTGGTACTAGACGTGGTCCTCTCTCTGAATGCAAGCTTGCTAGACTTTCCATCAGGAATCTCAGTGTCAGGAAAAGAAGGTCTTGGTTGGGCTTTTCACAGGTAGGTCGTTTGTTTTCAGTGAAATCCCTGAGGAATTGGTAGACCCTGCATAAATATCTGCCGTGTGAAGCAATTGGGGGGAGACTGAGGTTGACACGTGTCTATATACGCCCCTGTCTTTGCCGTCGTTTCTGAACAAGCTTTGGGGAGAGGATAACTTCTTTCTGCCGCATCTCTGGGGACAGAGGATGAGTAAAATGAGCCCCAGCATCTGGGAATGTATTACTAAACACTCTTCCCTCACTAGCTCATCAGAGGGGCCTTCTGAGAGCTTTCCAGAAAACTTACGAGAGAAGCCCTTATCACATGCACTCCCCTCTGCTGTCTCTAATGGCTGTTATCTGAAAACTGTCTAGACTGTAGATTCCAAACGGGCTGAGGCACATGAGGATGAAATATGTCTTCACTTGGGGGTGGAGTGGGCATGATGAAATATCCCTTTCCTGACCTCTGAGGCTGACTCCCTCACAGTCAGCTAGAGGCCCCACAACGTGGGGAGAATGGGATTTGTCAGTGTCTCAGTGATGACCCATCATAAGGAGACTAGAGACAGCTTGGCTTGCACAAGGGTTTTTTGCAGGAAAAGCCTTTAATCTTGCCTTTTACATGGTATCTGGGATCGGGTTGGGGTCAGTACTCCCAACTGCTGAGAGAGCATTTTGGTGGGAGGGTGGGAGGTGGATTCCAGCCCCCTTTTTGGATCCGTGTCTAACTTTTTTTTAAAGAAAAAAAAAATCTCCTTTTATCCCAAAGCTCATCCTGCTAGCATCCAGCCAAAAGTACATTTTTTTCTGCCATTTATTAAACATGTTGCCTCTCAGATCTTATATTAAAAATTATTTCTTTTCTGTAGGGGACAAGTTCAAACCAGGGAAGTTGCTTGTAATTTTTCTTACTTTGATTTTCCTGTTGGCAAAAGGCATCTCCAGCTCTCTGGTTATAGCTGGGAGTTGCTCCGCAGGGGGAAGAAGGGAGTTAAATTTAGATTTGCTGCCCCCAGAGGAAGATGGGGGTGGGGGTGGGGTCCCCGAGGGAGCCGACGCCCCCTCCTTGTGCAGCGCTTCCTTGGCATCAGACGAGTGAGTCAGGGGAGCTTGCTGGCAGTGAAAATTCAGTTAAACCCAACTCTCTCTCATTCAAACTACAATCAGACAGAAGCTATCGTCTGCTATCATAGACCCAGAAGGAGTTCTCCCTGCTCTGTGGGGTCTTCCCGCCCTGGGTGATGTCTTTATCTCCTGCAGCATTCATCTGATGGCGGTGCGCTCTTCAGGGTCAGAAGGGACTCAATAACACCCCCACTGGAGCCTGGAAATCTCTGCTGAGAAAAGAGCTCGCTTTCCTGCAGGTTGTCAAGAGACTCTTCCTCAAGTTGGGCTGAGGTCTGGCCTGCTCCCAGGCACCGGTCTCCGCCTGAGGAACCTCATTTAATCTAAGTCACTCTGTTACTGACCAGGGTTCCTGGTCTTCTTCAGTTCAGTTCAGTTCAGTCGCTCAGTCGTGTCCCACTCTTTTCGATCCCACAAATCGCAGCATGCCAGGCCTCCCTGTCCATCGCCAACTCCTGCAGTCCACCCAAACCCATGTCCATTGAGTCGGTGATGCCCTCCAGCCATCTCATCCTCTGTCATCCCCTTCTCCTCCTGCCCCCCATCCTTCCCAGCATTAGGGCCTTTTCCAATGAATCAACTCTTCGCATGAGATGGCCTGGTCTTCTTAATCAATAGAAGTTCACAAGAGGCCAGACATGAAATTCAGGCAAGGCTTTATTAGGACCCCGGTTGCAGTGGGGGGAGCAATAACAAATAACTGTTTTCCTTGCCCCCTCACTGCCTCCCCTAAGTGGGGCAGCCTAGTTCCTCATATGGGGTGAGGGAAGGGTTGTGTCCAGGGGTTGGGCTGGAGGGGTGGCTTAGCTGGTTTGCCATCCCCTCTCCTTTGATGTTGAGTACAGGGGGCATGCACAGTACCCTACTTTTGCTCCCAGCCCTTCAGAAGTGGCAGCTGAGTTGTTGGTCTTTTTGCGTCTTGTGGTCCATCACTTGCCCCCACTGTGCATGCACACAGTGACTTTTAGTTCCCTATACTTTCTTTGCATTTTGCTACTCAAGGAGCAAAGGTGCAAGCACTTTGGCAAAGGGTGTCAGGTCCCAACCTGTCTCAGAGTTAAACTTCCATTTCTAAAGGGGAGAGCCGTTTCCTCTGCCAATCACCCCTGCCCATCTGGACAGAGCTAACCATTGTTCAAAACAAGCTGGATATTCAGATTGTTTAAACGTACAATCTCTTAGTTTCTGAATCCTGGTAGCTACTTAAAGAAATGTATTATAGAAGAGCAAAACCAAACAAATCAAGCCAGGAACAGCTGGGGGTTCTTCACTGCATGATGGAAAAAATGAAGATCAGGGGCTGCGGGTGTGAGAAGAGCCTACAGCTCTGAAATGTTCAGAACCCCATCCTTCACCGCATTCTCTGATCCCCCAGGAACCACTGACTTGTGGTCCTTAAGTGCGCACATTCATGGATGGTGAGGAAGGGCAGAGAGTGTGTCCTGCCCAGAAGCAGGTGGTGGGGAGGCAGCTTCCAGCGATGGTGTGGGTGGCAGGGGCAGTAAGAGAGAAAGCAGGGACCAGCTGGTGCCTGCCCCCCGCAGAAGAGAGAGCTCAGAGAGATGCTGGATGGAGTGGGGGTAGCCCCTGGAGATCTCTGGGTTGCAGAGACTCCTGGGTCCCTCTAGAGTTTCGGGAAAATAGCACCACCACCCCACAGGGAAGGGAACAGCTTACCTTGCGGGGAGGTGGACAGATGAGAGCTCACTTGGCAGACCTTGGAGCAGGGGGTAAAGAGGTGGCTTCTCTGGTATGTGGCAGGAGTGAAATGGGCCAAGAGGGGAGGTGGGAGACACTGATATGGGCTTCTCTGAATTCAGAGCTTGGGGAGCAGGCTGTTATAGGGCTCCAGAGGGTTCGTTTTTATTTCCTGGCTGGTATTGATTAACTTGGTTAACATCTCTCTCTCTCTCTCTTTCTACTATATGAGTGTGTGGGTGGCGCTAGGGATAAAGAACCTTCCTGCCTATGCAGGAGACGTAAGAGATGTGGGTCGGATCCCTGGGTCAGGGAGATCCCCTGGAGGAGGCCATGGCAACCCACTCCAGTATTCTTACCTGGAGAATCCCATGGACAGAGGAGCCTGGTGAGCTGCAGTCCATCGGTTCGCACAGAGTCGGACACGACTGAAGTGATTTAGCACACAGTACACTGAGTGTTTCTACTCTATCTCTGTATTCCCCACCTGATAAGCCCTTAATGAGTGTTTGGTGAATGAATAAACTTACACACATGTACCCCGTGTATGTATTTGTGTGTCAACGTGTAGTGATGGTCATGGAGGGGTGTGCACACACTTCTCAGTGGTCTGGGGTTTACCTCTGTTCCCAGGAGTTCAGCTCTCAGGAGGGTACATGGACCCCCAGGCAGACCTGCCTATTTATTTTCTTAACTGTGATCTTTGATGAGTAGAAGTGTTGAAGTGAAGTGAAAGTTGCTCACTCATGTCCGACCCTTTGCGACCCCCTGGACTATACAGTCCATTGAATTCTCCAGGCCAGAATACTGGAGTGGGTAGCCTTTCCCTTCTCCAGGGTGTCTTCCCAACCCAGGGATCAAATCCAGGTCTCCTGCATTGCAAGTGGATTCTTTATCAGGTGAGCCACAAGGGAAGCCCAGTAGAAGTGTTAAACTCTGATAAAGTCAATTTTACAACATTTTCTTTTATGATTATTGCTTTCAGAGTCCTAAGAAATCTTTATCTCTTCCCTAGTCACAAGAATATTCTCACCTTTTCTCTAAAAACTCTATGAGTTTAGCTTTTATATTCAGGTTTCTTATCCACTTTGAATTAACTTCTTGGTATAGAGTGAGATAGGAACTGAGGTTTCTTTCTTTCCCCACATGAATATCTGGTTATCCACAAACAGTTTATTGAGGAGACTTCTCTTTCCTTTATTGAAGCGCTTTGGCATCTTCATTGAAAATCAAATGACTTTATAAGTATGGTTTTATTTCTGGACCTTTATACTTTTCCATTGATCTCTTTGTTAATTCTTGTGCCAGTACTAATCTGTCTTGATTACTGTAACTTTATGATAAGTCTTGAAGTCAGGTTGTATAGGACTGTTCTTTTTCTTCTCTTTAAAGATAGTTTTGGCTATTTTAAACCTCTACATTTCCATATAGAACTATGAAGTAGCTTGTTGATTTCTATAAAACAACGCTTGCTGGATTTATGAATGGAATTGAATTAAAAATATGGATGAATTTAGGGAGAATTGATATATCAAAATACTAGTTTTTTCTAGTCTATAAATGTGTGTATCTCTCGATTTATATGTCTTTAATTTCTCTCAGCAGTGTTATGTAGTTCTCAAAGAAGAGGTTTTGCCCATCTTTTGTTAAATTTATTCCTGAATATTTCATTTCTCAATATGATTATAAATGGAATTTATTTACTTATGGATGTGGACCATTTTTAAAGTCTTTATTGAATTTGTTACAATATTTCTTCTGTTTTATGTTTTTTTTGCTATGAGGCATGTGGGATCTTAGCTCCCAGACCTGGGATCAAACCCACACCCCCTGCTTTGGGAGGTGAAGTCTCAACCACTGAACCACCAGGAAAGTCCCTGTAAGTGTAACTGAAAATGTAAAAACCTTCCTACTGATTGATCCTAGTGTATTAGAGTACAACTGTTAGTCAAAAGTATAAAAAAGTACATCCAGAGTATATAAGTCTGGGTCCAATCAAGAGAAAGGGACCACACATAATTCGAATATGGAGACTTTAAAGAATTATTAAGAGACTAGAATGATGAGGGATTGGCTAGTAAGGAGGGAACAGAATTCTATAGAAGAGAGAAAGAAGAGGTACAAGACGCAGTCTCTGATCCTTGGTCTGATACAGAGCACCTACAGAAAAGACTCCCCTGCCCCGGCAGAACCAACGCAACAGGGCAGGGCCGTGGCTCCCTGGAGGGCAGAGAAGGTGCTGAGGGGCAGGGCTGGGAAGTTCAGTTCAGTTCAGTCGCTCAGTCGTGTCTGACTCTTTGCGACCCCATGAACCGCTGGAAAAACCTGCTGGAAATTCACCGTCTTGGGAGCCAGGAAAGCAGATCACTGGCCACTCAATAGAAACCACCAAGGGTGCTAGAGAAGATGTGAGCACGGCAGGAGCCAGGAAAGCAAATCACTGTCCACTCACTAGAAACCACCAAGGGTGCTAAAGATGTGAGCACAGCGGAAGCTGGAGGTATTTTGTTACAAAGTGTCCGAAGAGGGGTGGGAGTGGAATTGCAGAGGAAGCTGCTGGCTTCTGGGCACTTGGAGCGGAAGGCGCTGGAGAGGATAGGAGCTTGTTAGGAGCCTGGCTCTGTAGAAGCCGCTCTGGGCAAGAACCTGCGGAGCGAGCATGCATGTACCTGCTAAGTCACTCAGTCCTGTCCCACTCTTTGAGACCCCGTGGACTGCAGCCCTCCAGGCTCCTCTGTCCGTGGGGTTCTCCAAGCAAGAATACTGGAGAGGGTGGTCATTCCCTTCTCCAGCGGATCTTCCCGACCCAGGGATCGAAACTGGGTCTCCTGCATTGCTGGCGGGTTCTTTACTGCTGAAAGCACTAGGGAAGCCCTAAGCCCAACGTCAGCTTTAGTTTTTTTTACATGCATCCTTTTGTTAAGTTTGAGGATGCTCTCTCCATTCCCACCCAGTTTTCTAATGACCGGGTTGTTTTCCCCTGCTCATTGGTGCTCAAAGCTAAGCATTGGGCTTCTTGCTTTCTGTGAAGGACTCATGTTTGACTTGCCATATGGTGCAACCCTGATTCCTGCTTCCACGTGAGGCCTATCATATTTGAACTCCTAGGGAGCCAGAGATTGGCAAAATTTCCTAGGAAAACCTTGAATTTGAGCACTTTTTGAAGACTCTTTGGATTTTTGCTCTTTGGGGGCATTTTTGGCCTCTAATGAATTTCCTTATGCTCTTGACAGCTCAGCCGTATTTTTTAAAATATTTTATTTTGTCCGGTATTTTTATGTGTTTTTGTATTAGGAGACATTTATACTTCATCTGGTCTGCCATACTGCTGAAAACAGAAGCCACAGTAGGGTTTTTAGCGTTGAAAGGGCTTTTAAGTTTAATCTCATCTGCTGCTTTTTTAAAAATAGATTAATAAATCACGTTCCTCAGAGTTGTATTTGAACTCATTTGCTTTGCCCACTGTTTCACAGTGTGCAAGCAAAGCAACAGTTTCCAAACTCAGGGCTTCTGACTCTAAGTCCAGTGTTCTTTTTACTATGTCAAGGATCAACAAACTATGGTCAGAGGCCACTTTACTTTGACATTTGTCATTGTATGGACTGTGAGCTAAAAATGGGTTTACATTTTTTAATGGTTGGAACAAATAAAAATAAGAATGATGTTTCGTGGCATATCAAAATATATGGAATTTAACTTTCAGCATCCATAAATAAAATCTTGTTGGAACACAGCACACTCGTTCACTTATGTGTTACTTATGTGCTACCAGGGCAGAGTTGAGTAACTGGGGCAGAGATCATATGGCCTCAAATCCTAAAATATTTATCATCTGACCAGGTACAGAGACGTTGTGGATCTTGGTATATTAAGTAATCTTTGCTCAGTGACGCTAAAACATCAGATTCTTCATTGAGCCTCTAGGGGGAGTCTTTGAGCAGGGTCTTCAGTTAAGGTTTGAGTCCAGCCAGACGCTGATGATTTTGTTCAGATTCTTGCGTGTGGTTGCGTGTATACAGTTCACACGTATTCCAAAACTTCCAGCGAAATTCAAAGATCTGTAGCTTAATATAAAATATGCATGGGAAACATGAAGGAACTATGTGTGAGACTCTGGGAAAGCAGCTCAAAATCCCACATAATACACTAAGAAAATTGAAATCACATTGTATCCTTGGTCAATAAATGAAGAGGTGGGGGTGAGTCTGGGTTGTCATTGAGGGACACTGTTGTTGAGGGATGATGAGGGATGGTGTCGTTGAGGGATGATGTCACTGAGGGAATGTCACAATCAGGGTTTGAAGGTTTAGAACTTAAAGGCCCATAAGAATCCTTCCATGTCTAGAGTCAAATTGACCTGGGTTCTAATCCTGGTTCTGCCACTCTAACACCTTGTGGTATTAAACATTCACACAACTCTTTTGAACCTAATTTTTCACAGCAATAGTGTTCCACACATTTAAATATACAGGCCATCTGAAACAGAAGATGACTTTCTCATTTTCCAAATAAAAAGTTTCCTAAATATTTGAATATGTTATTAGAAGTAAATGAAATAGTAACATGTCTACCTACAATCATTCATTCATTTAGTTTTATACATTTTGAATTTCACATGTTTGATAGCACGTTCATTCCAAGTAGGACTGTTTTTAGTTCTCATGTTTTAAGAAATATTTTTAAAGATTTTTACAAGATCTTTTTATTTAGAATTTTTAAGAAAAATTATTTATTTATTTTAATTGGAGGATAATTTCTTTACAATACTGTGGTGGCTTTTGCCATACATTGACATGAATCAGCCATGGGTGTACATGTGTTCCCCCCAACCTGAACTCCCTCTTTCATCCCTCCCCACCCCACCCCTCTGGGTTGTCCCAGAGCATGCGCTTTGAGTGCCCTGCTTCATGCACCGAACTTGCACT
The DNA here is from genome assembly GCA_007570785.1 of Antilocapra americana. Taxonomy (NCBI): domain Eukaryota; kingdom Metazoa; phylum Chordata; class Mammalia; order Artiodactyla; family Antilocapridae; genus Antilocapra; species Antilocapra americana. The sequence continues at coordinate 26,993,962 of ML660774.1, read as the reverse complement.
GGTCATCTGCTTTACATGTGGTAATACATGTTTCAGTGCTGTTCTCTCAGATCATCCCACCCTCACCTTCTCCCACAGAGTCCAAAAGTCTGTTCTTTACATCTGTGTCTCTTTTGCTGCCTTACATATAGGATCGTTGTTATCGTCTTTCTAAATATACATGCATTAATATACTGTATTGGTGTTTTTCTTTCTGACTTACTTCACTCTGTATAATAGGGTCCAGTTTCATCCACCTCATCAGAAGAGACTCAAATGCACTCTTTAGAATTTTACAAGTATCTTTAATTTAATGGCATTGTCATTAACTAGAGTGATTTCCTGAGTTTTTTTAAGCTCGGTTTTTAGGAGCACGTCATCCTACTTTCATCATGTTGTTTGAGATACAGTATCTTTTGAATCTGGATATGATGCTGTTCTTGGAAATTTTATTCAGGCTATAATTTCCCGTTCACATAATAGTATGGAGAACAAATGTATATGTGTTCTCCACCGCCTACTTGTTATATTGTTTTATATTTAAACGTTTTTAAATTTGAGATAATTGTAGGGTCAAACAAAGTTTTAACAAGTGACTTTACCCACTTTCCTCCAATGGTAACACTTTGCAAAACTATCCTACAACATGATACTCAGCAAACTGACACCGATATGAACTATTGATCCTCTGATCTGTCCAGTTTGCATGTACCGTTACGTGTGTGGGTTTAGACTTGTGCGATTTTATGACAAATATAAATTTGTATGTCCACCATTACAGTCAAGCTACAGAACAGCTGGATCCCACAGGGGTCCCTCCTGTGACTCTTACAATCACACCTACCTCCCCCCATCCCATTGCCTGTCCCTGACCTCTGGCATTCATCTGTGCTCTGTTTCCATACTGTGGTCATTTCAAGAATGTTATGTAAATAGAATCATACCGTATGTAATTTTTTGGGACTGGCTTTTTTCCCACTTATATAATTCCTTTGGGATTCATCCAAATTATTGTCTGTATCAATAGTTCATTCCTTTTTACTGTTGAGTTGTTTTCTGTAGTATGGGTTGCAGGCATGCATGCTCACTCAATCAATGATGTCTGACTCTTTGTGACTCTATGGACTGTAGCCTGCCAGGCTCCTCTGTTCATTCATGGGATGTTCCCAGCATGAATATTGGCGTAGGTGGCCATTTCCTTCTACTGGGGATCTTCCCTATGTCTTCTGCACTGAAGGCAGATTCTTTACCACTGAGCCACTAGGGAAACCCGTAGTGTGAGTTAATCACAGTTATTTAGCCATTACCCATTGAAGGACACTGGACTGTCTCTGAATTTTTAGCTTTTATCAATAAATCTGCTATGAACATCCATGAACAGTTTTTTGCCTAAAAACGTTTGTTTCTCTTGTTTCCAAAATGATATTTAGAAGCTCATCAAATCCCAATATTTGCAATTGTGAGTTCATATCCCCAGGAGTTTATTTATTCATTCCACAGGTATTTTTTCTATGTGCCAGGTACTGTTCTAGGTGCAGGAATACACAGGTGAACACATTTCCTGTCTTCTTGGAGCTTACATTCTAGTGAAGAGTGACAGAACAAACACATACACACATATGTGATCATTACGTGTTCTAATTATAATTAATTAGTGTTACTTTTTTTTCTTTATGCTTCTCTTTGAACAGATCCTATCGGTTGACCTCTGGACATCCAAGTCCAGCATTAATGGGTCTCTTCTGCTCATGTGTCCTCCCTAAGCAGTACTTGATTATTTAAAAACGAAGTCACTGAGAGACACTAGATAATGTTTGGGAATTTGTAAGGAGCTAAATGTAAGGCAACCTCTTACTTTCTGAGGGATGCTTGGAGACAAAATCTTGCCTCCTTTTGGGGATCATTCCTGCTTGCTTTGCAACAGAACAATGACAGAAAGCGCTCATCCCTCAGAGAGCGCTCTGGGGGATGATAGCTTGGGTATACTGCTGGCATCTTGATGTAAAAGCAAATTGCTTTTGAGCTGTTTTACGGCCAGGGTTTAAAAGGTTGCATTTGCTAAGTCTGATGCCAGAGTCTGTGTTAATCTATCCCAGCAGAGATCTCGCACCAGAAGGTTTAGCTGAGTCTATTACTTGATTAAGTTTACAGCAGAGCTTTGTCACCTGCCTTAATCCATCTGATTTCTTCAGGGGCCTTATGCATAAATTAAACAAAGATAGGGTGGCTACCTCCTGCCTGCATCCTCTAAGTCTTTGATGGGGACACCAATATCTCCCCTTTCTCCTGACTTGAACCCTTGCCTCTGAATTACTTCCTGGAGGGAGTGGGAGCAGTTTCAGAAGCTTCTCTTTGGCCCTTCTTACCAAAACAGCTCTTACACCCCTGCACACGGCAGGAGCAAGAGGGCCTTGCCAGCTTGAAATAAACTCTTCCCCATTTATGCCCTGTGTGGCCAAGGAGCTAACCATGAGTCCCTGTGAGATGAACTGGGTTAGGGTTTCATTGATCCTCCAGCCATCAGCAGCTTCTGTTCTGAATGGGAGGCCGTCACAGTACTTTGGATCCCTGGTGTCCGATCCCTGATCCTGGAGGACCCCGCGTGCTGCGGAGCAGCTGAGCCTGTGAGTCACAGCTACTGAGCCTGTGCCCTGGGGCCCGGGAGCCGCAGCTACTGAAGCCCACGCGCCCTACAGCCCGTGCTCGGCAACAAGAGGAGCCCCCGCAACGAGAAGTCCCTGCACCACAACTAGAGGGTAGTCCCGGCTCGCTGCAACCAGAGAAAAGCCTGCACAGCAACAAAGACCCAGAACAGCCACCAATATTCTAAATAAATAAAATTAGGTATAAAAATGTGCTCTGTAGAAGAAGCACACTTAAAAGAAAGCAACAGAGATAATAAAAGGAATGAGTGAATTCAACAAATGCAAACCAAAGGATACCGGAGAGGCCAACATTAGTATTTGTTAATATCAAACGACATGGAATTTAGGATGAAAACACTAAATAGAATGAAGAGAGGTCCTCCGCGATAAGAAAAGACACAACATATGAAAAAGAAAAGTCATCAATTTACACGTGCCAAACTGCATAACAGCACAGTCATAAATGCAAAGCAAAATAAATGAACTTGCTAAAAAATAAACATTTAGTGCAAAATTTACTTACTTGTCTTTGGGTGTGAATTGCGCAAGGGTCAGGAGCCGCGCATCACGGGTGTCACAAGCTGCAGATAACATAGGGTTAACTGGAAAAAAACTTACAAGCTAGAGAGTAGTGGAGAGGTAGCTGCCCTGAATTATTATTCCATAGCGTGGAGGTGGTTTAGTCACTAAGTTGAGTCCGACTCTTGTGACCCCATGGACTGTATGTAGCCAGCCAGGCTCCTCTGTCCAGGGGATTCTCCAGGCAAGAATCCTGGAGTGGGTTGCCATTTCCTTCTCCAGGGGCTCTTCTTGACCCAGGAATCAAACCCGGGTCTCCGGCATTGCAGGCAGATTCTTTAATGACTGAGCTATGGGTCCAGGTATCTGCTGCCGCCGGGTCAGTGGGCCATCCCGGAGCGCGCCGGGGAAGCACACGCACACCTTCGCACCACACTAGGTATTGACGGGTTAGCTTCTTCAGGAAACTAGAGCTGCATCTAGCTATCTCCTGGGTCCGAGATCAACCCTAGGGGTCTGCACGGCCAGGGCTCTGGGCTCAGTCTCACACAGCAAGGGTGATGACCACCGCCCGTCTGTCGGCAGACTGGCTCAGCCCAGTGGAGGCAGCTCTCAGAACGAGAAGAAAACGAGCCTCCGGGGCTTCCGTATTTGCCTCTCGTGCATTTGAAGCTGAGTACCAGATTTTAAAGAACGTGGAGGAACTGAATAATGGCATCGATAACCTTGACACCATCAGCACAGTGAATTTTTAAAATAAAGAACATACATTGTATACATATACATTTTTAAATTGAAGTATTGTTTGTTAACAATGTTATGTTAGTTTCAGGCATACAGAAAAGTAACTCATATATGTGTGTGTATATATATATATATATATATATATATACAATTTTCCAGATTCTTTTCCATCATAGGTTATTACAAGATATTGAATATAGGGCCCTGTGCTCTACAGTAGGTCCTTGTTGTTTATTTTATATATAGGAGTGTATATCTGTTAATTCTTAATTCCTTATTTATTCCTCCCTCCTCTTTTCCCTTTGGTAACAATAAATTTGTTTTCTGCCTCTGTGAGTCTGTTTCTATTTTGTGAATGGGTTCATTTGTATCATCTTTTAAATTCCACATATAAGTGAGGTCATATGATATATATCTTTCTCTGCATGACTTACTTCACTTAATATTATAATCTCTATGTCCATCTGTGTCGCTGCAAGGTTTTGTTTTTACTAAGGTGTAACATACAACAGTTTCAGGCGTTTGATGCATGTATAATGATTTGATACATGTACATGCTGTGAACAGCTCCCTTTGTAGCTCAGTCAGTAAAGAATCTGCCTGCAACACAGAAGACTTGGGTTCGATTCCTGGATCCGGAAGATCCCCTGGAGAAGAAAATGGCAACCCACTCCAGTGTTCCTGCCTGGAGAATCCCATGGACAGAGGAGCCTGGTGGGCTACAGTCAGTGGGGTTGTAATTACGAGTTGGACACAACTTAGCAACTAAACCATCATCACCATATGCTCTTAAATGATCTCTACCTTTAGTTAGTATCCACCAACAACACACATAGTTATAACTTTTTTCTGTGATGAAAACTTTAAGATTTACTGTCTTAGTAAGTTTCAAATATACAATATACAAATATACAGTACAGCATTAACTATAGTTGCCATGCTGTACATTATATCTCTAGAACTTATTTCTTCTGTAGTTGGATATTTACATCTTTTGACCTTCTTCACCTGTTTTGCTTACTCCTCACCACCCACATCTGGCACCCACCAATTTCTTCTTTGTATCTGTGAGCTTGATTTTTCCTTTTTAGATCCCATATGTAAGTGAGATCATGTTGTATTATCTTGACCCACCTAGCTTGTTTTACTTACCATAATGCCCTCGTGATCCATTCATATTATGGCACATGGCCGAACTTCTGTTTTATAGCTGAATAATATTCTGTTATATAGACATATATATTCTTTATCCATTCATCCATCAGTGGCCACTTAGGTTATTCCCCACACATTACTTTTTATATGTTCATAAAACCGTCCTTAAAAATTGACCAAAATAAAAACAGTAGAAATTTTATAGGACACTACTTTTTGAAGATGTAATTAGTTTTATTTAACAGCTCATGGTAGGGCAGCATCCCATCCAGCGAATAGAAAGGTGCTCCCCAATAGGACACTAGTGATGAACCAATAAAATTAGAAATAAGCAATTTAAAGGGGGCTAACAAATGTTAACTGTTTGAGCAAGAAACACCAGGACCAAAGAGAAAATTTGAGAGGAAATTACTATCTAGAAACAAGGAAAAGGAGAATTACTGAAGTAGAAAGCTAACAAAAAGGGCAGAACAGCAAATTAACTCATCAAATTAAAAGAATCTGAATATAGCAGTAAATGCCAAGAAAGCCTTGAATTACATCAGTCATTATTAATAAAAAGAGTATCCCTATTTAAGAGGAAACTCTTAAATTTTAAGACTACCAAAATCCAGTAGCAAACATTACCCTAAAATGAAGACATTAAGACAATTTCAGTAACAATTAAAAAGCTAGAAAGAAGGATGCCTACAATTACTCTTATTATTTAACATTATTTCTGAGATTTTAGTAAATGTAACAAAGCAAGAAAATTAAAAAACAGGCACAAGTATTGGAAAAGAACAGAAAAAAATCATCTCTTCTTGCTACTAATTAGATCTTATACTATGAAAATCCAAGAAATATTGGGTGAAAATCTACTGGATTTAATAAATGAATTTGAGTGAAAAATAGTTTATGAAAAGCTAGTTTTTTCCATTACTTAACAATAAACATATAGCAATGAAAGTAGAAAGATTATAGAAATTAAAATAGTGACAATTTTATTTAAAATAAGACCCAGAGTCTACGTAAAAATTTATTACTAAAAGGCATTAGGTCTGAATGTCACATTGTGTTCTTGGATGTGAGAATACTATAATAAAAATGATAATCCTCCCAAACTGACGTGTCAATTTTTGCAATTTCAATTTAAATTTTTGATGGCCTTGCTTTAGAACTAGCTGAAATGATCTTACATTTTACATGGTAGAATGTTCAAGAATAACTAAGAATATCACGAGAAAGAAGAGTGATGAGAAATTGCTTCATATACAACACCCACAATAAAACCTCTGTGATAAACCAATATGGTATATACGTAGGGAGAGACAAGTGGGTCTTTGGAACAGGCTGAACAATCCAGAATTAGACGTCAGAATAGATGGCAGTTTAACATAAGGCAAGTGTGGTGCTGGTTCAATTCAGAGGGAAAATAATGGGCTCTTTAATAAACGTGCAGGCATAACTGGACATGCATTTGGAAGAAAAAAATGGACCCCATTCTTGTATCAAACACAGAAATAATTCCAGATGCATTAAAACAAACGTCAGACAAATGTAAAAGAACAAATTTAAATTTTGCATAAAAAGACACAGACTACTGGCGTTAGGGAGATTCTAGCAACCAAGACTGGAAACACAGAAGTATCAAAACAAAGGTGAAACTGATTTGTCTACACAATAATTTAAAGTTTTGGTATCGAACACACTTCCGTATACAAAATCTATAGCTTAATAATATTTGTAATGTAGGTGGCAAAGAGTTAGTTTCTATACCTGCATCTCTTACGTCTCCTGCTTTCGCAGGCTGGTTCTTTACCACTAGCACCACCTGGGAAGCCCCTTTACATATGAAAAGCTTTAATAAATTGACAAGCCAGAGAAAAGCAGGCAGTGTGTTTGAATAGAAGATTTAGAAAACAAATAGTAAAAGACTATATGAAAAGATGTTTTGATTCATTAGTAAACAGGGAAATGCAAAGTAAAGCAACAATAAAGTATCAGTTTATACCTATTAGACTTGCAAAACTAAACAAACTCCAACTTTCTATCCTTAGAGGTATGGGTGAAAGACACCCATGTTTCCAAAATGCAAAGTATTACATCCTTTTTGGAAAACAAGTGGGAACATCTATTAAAATTTAAAATATTATACACCCTTTGAGAACAAGCTATGCTTCCAGGAATTTATTGCATAAAAGCCAACGCACACACACTTCATGAGCACATATATGTTTATTACAGCATTGCTTTCGTGGCCAAGAATTGGAGGAAAAAAAGTGAATTCTTTGTCAATAGGAAAATGGTTGAATTAATCATGATACGCCCACACTCTGAAATATTGTGCAACCATTAAAAAAGAGAGAGAGAGTCACACCGCATGACTTGGAGCGATTTCCCTGAGGAAATTTCTGAGTAATGTGAGATGGAGAAAAGTGTGTACAAATGATATGAGATAAATGTCCTGCGTGTATGTATATGCTTGTGGGCATGCCTCTGTGTGTGTGTGTGTGTGTGTGTGTGTGTAGGATTATCTGATTATGGAGAAAAATATGAAAGAATATCCATAAGTTTTTGAACTTGGCTTATTTGGAACATGGGCTTCCCTTGTGGCTCAGCTGGTGAAGAATCCCCCTGCAATGCGGGAGACCTGGGTTGGGAAGATCCCCTGGAGAAGGGAAAGGCCACCCACTCCAGGATTCTGGCCTGGAGAATACTGGAGGATTCTGTACAGTCCATGGGGTTGCCGAGAGTCAGACAGGACTGAGTGACTTTCACTTCAGTATCCGGGGCATACAGAAAATGGGACATGAGACGCTGCAAAGGCACAGAAGGGGCCAGGGAAAGGTGCCACGGAAAACTGGCATGTGTATTATTCTCCTAATTATGTAAACTTATCAAAGGTTCCACGGCAACATATCAAAGTAAGAACACAGCTATGATGTGCGTGAATTTCATGGGTGCATGTATGTGAAAAAAATAGAAATGCTCCTTCAAAACAAACTGCAATGAATAGCTTAAAAAATTTCAAAGAAAATGTTGTAACTTTTAAAAACCAACAAAAAACAAAGGCCGCCAGCCTATATGATCCATAAAAATAAGTATCAGACCAGTTTTGCTGATCATTTTGTCCCCAACATGTAGCATAATGACTTAATAGCATTTTCTATTTGTTGAATGAATGTTGTCAAATAAAATAAAAATAAAATTGTGATTACCGTTATTTTTGCTTCCCCCGTTGGTAATGATTAAAAATTACAATATTTAGCATTGGAACAGTGCATGAAGCGAAGCTGGTGGAAGTGTAAATTGGTTCATGCTTTGGAAGAGTGAGTTCATTCACACTTTCAAGGAACAGAAAATCCCCATGATATGCAGTCCCCGGAGCTTAGAAAAATGTATCCACTTGTTTCATGAAACTTCTATTTAGGAAGCCTTTCTTTCTTATAAATTCTGTTTCTTTCCTTCATGACCTTTATCATAATTTGTAACTTTATTTAAAATCTCTATGTACTACATTATGCCATTCTGTACCACTTACTATATGTAATACAATTTAGAGATTTGTTGTGTGATTATTTGCTTATACATGTCTCCTGCATGAAATAAGATCAAGGCCATGTTTCCCCCTGCCCGCTCCTTTCTGTAGGCTCTGCAGCCCCAGACCCTGGTTAAATGCCTTGCCCATGATACAGAGTCAATAAATGCTTGTCACGTGAGTGAATGAGTCCAAATTCTGACACGCATCTAGGGAGGCCAACAAACTTAGCAGGGGTCACTGCTGCTGGTGTAGCAGAATGGCTCTGTCATCGTCAGATTGTGGTCACCTTGACCACAAGGGCCCTTGGCCTTTTCATTTTTTATATGCTTTGGCAGGTCCATATTTCTTGGTCCGTAATTGAACACTGGGCTTCCCCAGTAGCTCAGACTGTAAAGAATCTGCCTACAATGCAGGAGACCTGAGTTCCATTCCTGGGTCGGGAAGATCCCCTGGAGAAGGGAACGGCCACCCACTCCAGTATTCCTGCCTGAAGAATCGCATGGACAGAGGAGCCCCTGACTACAGACCATGAGGTCGCAAAGAGACGACAGGACTGAGCGACTAACACCGCACTTCACCTCAATTGAACACTCTGTAGCCAGTGACCTTGATGTAAATGCTGTTGGTTTTCAGATTTTAGAGTTACTGAAGCGTGGTAGATTCAGGTGTGGCTGTTGGGCAGACGGGGCAGCCCTTGTCTGTCTGTCAATTTGAGTAGAGTTATCTGACCAAAGGTGAGATGTGGAAGAGCCTGGAGAAGATGGGTACCCACACCTTCATTGCACAAGCATCAAGGCAGGGGGTGCTGTGAGAGCTGATGGAGCAAGAAACAGACGTTATTCACAGATGCAAAGGAAACCAATAAGAATAAAAATCATAGCGTAAATATCCAACATTCGGAGGAGATGACCTGGAGAAAATGAAAACATGCAAGTTAAAGCCTTCTCGTTCACATGGCTCCAACAGATCTTCAAGAATTACCAGTTTATGTAGTGAGACATCATGGTCTTAATGAAGCATTTGCTTTAATTTCATAAAAAAAGACAGAAGAAGCCAGAGACTTTAAAAGTGACTGTCCCAGGGTTTCCTGGTGGTCCACTGGTGAAGAATCTGCCTTGCACCGCAAGGAACACCAGTTCGATCCCTGATCCAGGAAGATCCCACATGCCACGGAGCAGTTAAGCCTACAACTACTGAACCTACGCTCTAGGGCCGGGGAACCGCAACTGCTGGGCCTGAGAGCATCAGAACCTGTGCTCCAAAACAAAGAGAAGGCCCCGCTTGCCGCAGCTAGAGCAAGCCCACACACAGCGACAGAGACTCACCACGGCCACAAAATAAAACAAATAAAATACATTTATTTTTAAATGATTGTCCCAGGAAGAGGCATAATGGGTGGTACAGAGTGGAAAGAGCCCGGGTGAATTCTCACCTTAAGCTTTCTTATGCTACCGATCTCGTTACCCATGTGCACGTGCTGTGATAGGAGCCCCCACTCTGTTTTACCGCAGGCGGTTCCCCGTGGACCCGACCTTACCCGCGTGAAGTAGCAAGTGTTATCAGCTTCCCTCCAGCATGCACGAGTCACAGCATCGTCTCTAGGGGTGACAGCCCCTTTCCTCAGGAGCGCCCTCCCCGTTCTCCGTACCTGGGTTTCAGCTCTGGCAGGATGCTCTGATCGGGATCAAGTGGGGATGCGGGAAGGCCTTTCCTTCCGGAGCATCAGCCGCCACCGCCCGCCGCTGTGGGGTTGTCCATACAGAGAGAGGCGGAGCGGTGGGCGGTGGGAGGCCAAGGGGCGAGGCTGGAGGTGAAGGCCGGCATCCTCAGTCTTGCCCACCATAGCCACGATTTCAGCGCCTGTGGGAAGTGAAGGCGCGAAGTGGAGCAGGTCGGATGCAAGGAGCACGTCCTGAGGAGTAAGAGGGTGTTGGCTCGTTCTTGGCTTTCAGTTCACCTGCTTATTCCTCGCGTGTGAAATGTACACACCCTGGTCCAGCTACTTCATTATGAGGATGGAAAGGTGGACACACGTGAAAGTATTTTGTGATAAAAGAAAACTCTCTACAACTGAGTCTCACTTGCTCTATAATGCAAGTTTTATAGTCGTCAGCTCTTGCTCTTGCAGCAACTCTGAGACTCAGACAGGACATAATTGTTGGTCCATCAACTCCTTCCTTCATCAAAAATTCATGGAGTCCTTCCTATGTGACATGCTTTATTCTAGATGTCAACATTTATTGTATCATTTAGTTTATCATTAACTTAGTTACACCCAGAACTGTGCTGAGCTGTATTGTAATATAAAGCGAAAGGAAAAAACAGTGATACTGACCCTATTTTTTCATCATGCATTTCTTTACATTAATTTTAATTTTTTAAAAATAATGTATGAAAATGTTATTTATCTGATTGCTGAGTTTTTTGCTGCTCCTTTGCATTCTGTGCCCGATTCAAGTGTTTTGTTTACCTCACTCTGGTTTTAGCTCTGCTAATAACCCTGTGAGGTAGGCATTATCCTAATCATGTCACAGAAAAAGAAATTTTAGTTCAGGGAGATTAGCTAACTTGCCCAAGGTTGCAATGTGAATAAGCGGTAAAGCAATAATTTAGATCCAGGTCTCTGTGACTTTACCCCACTGTGTCCCATCTTTTAACTGATGGAGTGTACAGGAAAATTCCTTTGAGGTTTAGAGAGCTCTATTACCATTTTAAAGCTTATTTATACTCTCAATGTGTTTCATTTTGGAATTAAATATTTCTATAGTTTAGACACTCATTTTCTTTGTATTACACATCATTGTAATATACATGTGCTACAAAGTAATGAACATTACAATACCTGTAACATACAGATAAGAATTTGTTTAATAACAGCTACATGTATAAAATCATATGCAGTATGTTGTTGTTTTACTTGCTAAGTCAAGTCTGACTCTTTGCAACCCCATGGACTGTAGCTCACCAGGCTCCTCTGTCCCTGGGATTCTCCAGGCAAGAATATTGGAGTGGGTTGCCATTTCCTTCTCCAGGGGATCTTCCTGGATGGGGGATCAAACCTGCATCTCCTTCATTAGGAGGCAGATGCTTTACCACTGAGCTGCCAGGTGCTTCCATATATATTATTTTTTTGTTCTCCACAAATCAGTGATTTAGAGTAGATGAATACATTTTTTCTGTATCTTGAATGAGAAAATCTAGGCTTACAGAGAGTTAATGACTTATAGAAATTTACACTCACTCCCCCCCCACCACCAATTTCATTGTCGTAGCAGGCCAAAGGTGGTCACAAGCTATAATCATCATGCTACAGGTGAAGAGACTGAGGCCAGAGAGATGAAATGCCTCGCTTGAGGTTACAGAGCTGCAAGTGGACAGGAGAATTTGGACCCAGGTTTCTCTGACTCCAGAGCCCAGGGGCTCATCTTCCACCATCTGCCTGGTGTTCGCTGAAGCCTGGGGCAGTGGGGCTGGAGGAGCAGGAAGAAGTGAGCTCTGACTCATGCCCCCTTTGAATATCAGACTGATCAGAATGCCTGTGTGTGCTGCTGGGGCTGCGGGGCCCTGGGGCAGATGGGGCGCAGTAAGAGAGAGAGGAGGTGAAGGGAGGAGCAGGAAACACAGCCTGGCTGTGCCAGCCCCTGGCAGGAAGCATCTTTGCCTGTTTAGCCAGGCAGTGGGCAGGTGACAGGGGTGTGCAGTGTCCACCCTGGAGCCTCGGTGCCCAACCAAGCTGGAGGTGGTTTCTAAGGGCAGGAATTAAGCAATCAGCTTGGCTACCTGAGTGTGTGATTGAGCAGGACCCTCAGGGGCCTTCCCAGGACAGACATTCCCTCACCCCCGGTCCTGCGCTTGCCTCTCCTTTGTAGAAAAACTGCAGCCTCCTAGTCCCTCCCTGAGTTCCAAAGAACAGATTTAATTAGAGGTGAGAAAACGCAGAAACAAAGGAAAACAGTCAAGCAAGACAAAATAATAATAATTGAGTCATTAAAAGAAAGTCGAGGACCTTTAGTTCTTCCTGGAGGGCTATTGATAACATTCTGTGCCAAAGCCTTTGAGCTGCTTTGCAGATACCGAAACCCCTACCAGGTGGAGGAAGTTAATTGCAAGCTGTCCATAGGCATGTAAACCCCATGGAACCAGAAAGTTTCTGGCTGATGATGCTGACTCCGGATTACCTCACCACCAGCCAATCAGAAGAACATCCATGAGCGGGTCACACATCTTACAATGCCCACCCCTTCCCCAACCCTGTCTTTAAAAACATTTCCCTGAAAGCCACCAGGGAGGTCTGGTCTTTTGAGCACTAGCTGTCTGGACGCCTTGTTTGACCTTTCAAGAAATGCTATATGTTCTTTCACTACAACCTCGTGTCAGTAGATTGGCCTTACCAAGAAGGGGCAAGCAGACCTAACTGCATAAACCTGGAGTGATGAGTAATGGGTGACGGGTTGGCTCTGGAATACTCCTCAACACTCTTTTATTTTCTATTCTGGGTGCTGATAATTGCAGAAGCATTCATAGTTCCAGAGTGGAAGACTAGAGGGAGAGACTTAATGAGATGATTCCAGCAGAGTCTGAGCAGACATGGGATGGGGCAGGAACTGGGATCCAGGTCAACCTGTGTTTCAGGGATAATCACAGAAACCCAAGCAACAGCAGGCCTGAGGATCTTCTCATGGATTAGTCATCTCTCAGAAGCAACTTGCAGCTAAGAAATGGCATGTTTATCCTCAGTTTGCACAGAATTTTCATTACCCTTCATCAAGAATTCCTCCACTAGGGAAATGGTGTCTTCTTTCCAGCTGCATTGTGTGTTGAAGCTCCAGAGGGAGCACTCCTGCAGGCTGGTGGCTGCCTGGTGGGCCACGTAACTGGTGAACCAGAGGAGATGCCTTCTGAAACTTGCCCAGTTTTGCGAAGGTCAGCATGGTGGCCTGGCCTTGGGCACAGATCCTGCTGGGCTTTGAGGAGAGAAATGATTCCATCATCCCCTGGGTCCTGCCTCCAGGCTCGATCTCCTCCAGCTCGCTCTCCAAACCAGAGCTAGAAAGATCTTAGTCTTTTTCAGGGACCTGCCACGTTTCTTACATAAAATCGGAGCCAGATATCTCTTCAAAAACACCCCCGCCCCACTTCTCACAGCCCCCTCTGCCGGTGCTGTGGATGAGCAAAGCCGTGTTCGCGACCCAGGTCAGCACCCTGTGCCTGGCGCCCCTCGCCCTGGATGCCCTTCGCCAGGCTGTCTTCTCTCTTTAGCTCCTGTTCAGATGCTATATGGCTTCTCTGGTGGCTCAGATAGTGAAGAATCTGCCTGCAATGTGTGAGACCTGGGTTTGATCCCTGGGTTGGGAAGATTTCCCTGGAGAAGGAAATGGCAAACTGCTCCAGAATTCTTGCCTTAAGAATCCCATGGACAGAGGAGCATGGGGTCTACAGTCCATGGGGTTGCAGAGTCAGAAATGACTGAGCAACCAACAATTACTTACTTACAGATGCTATATTATCTGGGAGGTCTTCCCTTTCCCCCCAGATAGGGTCACAGGCTCTTCCCACGTGTTCCTGCTCACGCTGCCTTGCCTTGGGGGGGTGACGGTGTGTTTCGCTCATGGACTCCTCCCCCCCCCACAAGCTCAGTGGCCCTTCCGCCCAGTGGCCTCCTGGTTCTGTGATTGTCTCCTCTCCAGCATCCTCCACTGTCTCAGCCACGCACAGCCACATCCTACTCCCACCTCCTGTACCTTCTACATTGTAGGAACTCAGTGGAGATGACACTGAGTGATCTTTATTAAACATTTTTCTGGGACTTCCCTGGTGGCAGTGTCTAGGCATCCACCTGCCAGTACAAGGGACGCAGCTCCCATCCCTGGTGGGAGAAGATCCCACATGCCATGAAGCGACTAAGCCCCAGTGCCCCGCAACTACTGAGCTAGCGCTCAGGAGCTTGGGAGCCTGTAGCCTGTGTTCCTTAAGGACAGAGGCCACCAGATGAGAGGCCTGTGCAAGCAATGAGGAGTGGCCCCTGTTTTCTGCAAGTAGAGAAAACCCCACAAAGCATCAAAGACCCAGAGCAGCCAAAAGTAATTAAAAAGACAAAACAAAACCAAACCATTGTTCCCCAACAGTCTTGGGACGCGTCATTCATGAAACACTTGTGGACTTTGGGCTGCAAATCCCTGGGCCTTACTCTCAGAGATCCTGCTAGATCTGAGGCTGGGGTCCAGGAGTCTACATTTTAACAGATTTCCAGGTGATTCTTAGGCAGATGGAGAGTTAAGAACTGATGCTTGGGTTTTATTAGTGATGGAGCAATATCCTCTCTAGGGATTGCCTGGTAGATGAGTTGGTAAAGAATTCACCTGCCAGTGCAGGAGACCCCAGTTTGATTCCTGTTTCTGGAAGATCCACTGGAGAAGAGGTAGACTATCTACTCCAACTCAGCTGGTTAACAGTCTGCCTGCAATGCGGGAGACCCTGGTTCGATCTCTGGGTTGGGACGATCGCCTGGAGAAGAGAACAGGATTCTGGCCTGGAGAATTCCATGGACTGTGTGTGTAGTCTGTGGGATCACAAAGAGTCAGACAGAACTGAATGACTTTCACTTCACTTCACCATCCTCTTCACCCTATTCAATAACCTCTCAGACCCGTAGGTCCCCTTTAAAGCTGAGGGTGTATGGGGCCTGGTGGCCCTTCCAGGGCAGTTTCTCCACCTGAGACATTTCCCCCCACCCCCATGCAGGGAGAAACCCTCTTGCCATTGGCCTGCATTGCCCTGGTGGGCTGGTCCCCATCACCTATGGGCGTGGCTGTGCAGGAAGGGGCTTTGTTCTTCCAGAAAGAGGGCCTCTCAGCAGGCCAGGATGAGTCAGCCTCTCTGCCAGCAAGGACTGACCCTCTCCAGGGAACTTTTCCCTGTGTGTGCCAAGCATTTTGTAAATGTGGTAACGGGGACCCAGTTTGCTAGTTAACAGGGCTTTGCGGAGAAAGCACGTGGTCGGCTATTGATTCTAAGTTTTCCTCCTCCCGCTCCCCCACTTCTGCTAAGCTCTCCTCCCTGACTCAGCTTGAACTAATTAGGCCGCTAGCACTTGCTAATGAAGGCTAATAAACACCTAATGGACAGTCTGGAACAAATAGGACTTAAGGGCTGGAGCAGAACCTGGGTGTCTCCCTCCATCCGGGTGCCCCTGGGCATTAGCCAGGACAGGCAAAAAGATTCTCAGAAGCTCCTCGGGTGCCCCATGGCATAGCCCAGCCATGGAGACCCAGGAACACCCTTCTTTGCCCGGCCTGTTGGAGGATGCAGCATTAGAGTCAAGGCTTCTGGACTGGCCAAACCTTACTTTGGAGAGAAGGTCAGGGGTGCGGCTGCCCACAGTGGGACCACCTCCCCCCCCTACCCTTCCACCACACCCATGTCACCTGATAACAGCAGAGGCCGTGTCAAACTCCCCCAGGCTCTCTTTTGTGCTCTTAGAATAATCAAGTTTCAAAGAAGAGAACAGATGGATTGCATTTTCCTAGCTTTTAGTTGGTTCCAATGTGCAAACAGTTAAGATCATAATGTTAACATTTTCTCGATGTTTTATGTGCATATAAAATATTCCTGAAGAATGTGCTTTTGAATGCAAAGTTTGATCCAATTACAATTTTATAGAGTTTATAAAAACATAAAAAGTATGTTTTCTGGGTGTCTGAGACCCTTTTGGCCTTTACAGTAAACTTGGAAGCTTACAGGGAAGCATAATTGCCACCATGTCAGACAGGGCCCTATGGAGCTTAAAATGATGAGCCCATTATGTAAATATGGAAACATCCCATAGTCTCTTGGGGTGAATGAGATACTGATGAATGGAATTAAAAACAATCCTGTGGTCTTGGATCAGATTGGAAATGGTTGTTGTTTTCTGTCTTTGAAGAGCCATAAAAAAATAAATAAATAAATAAACAGAAAAGAATCTTGCTAACTTAACTTCTGTGGTTTAAAAGCTATAAGGTGGCTCCGTGCAAAATAAAATCAGGCAGCTTCCCCATTAGTAGGCGGAGAAGAAGTGGCTCCATAGCAAAAAACACAGATCAGAAGACCCTAGGCCAGCATGAATTCTGAAGTCGGCAGAATGTGCGGGAAACCTGCACTAGAGCATAGGGTGTGGGGGTGTGGGGGAGCTTCTGGGAAAGGAGACGGACTCTTTCCATCTTATCTTCACATGCACACATGCGCGTTTAGTCACTTCAGCTGTGTCCAACTCTTTGCAACCCTATGGACTATAGCCTGCCAGGCTTCTCTGTCCATGGGATTCTCTAGGCAAGAATACTGGAGTGGGTTACCTGAGCAAATAACCTCTACAGTTGGAGCCTCGACACCTTGCTGATGAAGAGAAGGGCAAATTCGAGGAGCTCTCTGCTGCCTCTAAAATGCTGTGATTACTCTTCTCCCTGCCCTAAACTAATTGTGTTGAAATTAGTTCAGTCATTGAGTCATGTTTGGCTCTTTGCGACCCAATGGACCGCAGCACGGCAGGCTTCCCTCTCCATCACCAACTCCTGGAGTTTACTCAAACTCAAGTCCGTTGAGTCAGTGATACCATCCAACCATCTCATCCTCAGTTGTCCCTTTCTCCCCCTGCCTTCAATCTTTCCCAGCATCAGGGTCTTTTCCAATGAGTCGGTTCTTCTCATCAGGTGGCCAAAGTATTGGAGTGTGTTGGAATAGATGTCCAAAACCCATCTCCCATCAGG
Source organism: Antilocapra americana (assembly GCA_007570785.1). Taxonomy (NCBI): domain Eukaryota; kingdom Metazoa; phylum Chordata; class Mammalia; order Artiodactyla; family Antilocapridae; genus Antilocapra; species Antilocapra americana. Next base: position 26,976,656 of record ML660774.1, on the reverse strand, counting down.
TTTCGTTCCTGAAAACTGAAGTTGATACCTAAAGCATGTGTCTGAATCCACTGGCTTGCTGTTGGATTTTCTTGTGCCAAGAGTAAGTGTTCATAATATGACCAGCCCTTCACATTCAGAGATGTTGATTATGAGTAGCTCTTGATACCATAGTGAGAACATGCACACAGTTGTACCAAATATTTCTGTTAGGCAAACATGGATTGGATTTCTTTTTAGGGACTGATCCAGCTCCCTATGGCATTTAGGTGCCTGATGAGAGGGGAACGTCTTCCACTGCACACGTCGATAGCAGGTTGCCCAGCTCTGGATAAACCCAAAGTCATCTAAGAAGAATTGCCCTCACCATGTGCATTTGGGTCTGCACCATTGATTAGGAGAATCATCAGCTCTCAGAACTGGAGGAAGTGTAGGAATTATCCTGTCTGATACACAAGGGAAATGTGTGAGGCTCAAGGAGGTCAAGGGATGTGGCAAAGTCACCGTCTCTCAGGTTGGGACTCTTCCATCTTGATGAAACCCTTCTGGCATCTTCCTTATCCAAATGCAGAGTTGCAGGAAACCCATGTGGCTGGAACCAAATGAAGGCAGAAGGGTTGTCTGAGTTTCTGAGGGCTGTCAGAACAAATTACCCAAAACCTGGTGGCTTCAAATAATAGAAATTGGCTTTCTTTATAGTTCTGGAGGCTACGAGTCTGAAATCAAGGTATCATCAGGGCCACACTTCCTGTGAGGTGCTATGGAAAGATCCTTCCTTGTTTCTTTCTCCAGTGAGCTTAACCCCGGGGCCCTCCTTGGTTTGCAGCAGCGTGAGCCAGCCTCTGCCCTACTCTGTTTTCACGTGGCCTTCTCTGTCCTCTTGGAAAGACACCAGTCATTGGATTTAGGGACCATCCTAACTCGATCCCATGTCGATCCTTAGCTAATTACATCTGCCTATCTCCAGTCCCCAAGGGCACTTTCTGAGGTTCTGGGTAGATGCGGATTTGGGGGAACACTGTTCACCCCATGGCAGGGGTGAGAGGCAGGAAAGGAAGGCAGAGAGAAGAGCAAGGTCCTGTCTCTTCCTGAAGCATGCCAAGTGCATCCTTTCCTCGCCATGTTCTCCCTAGATGTCCCCCTTCCATCCCCCGGATGTCCAGGAGGAAGGCTTCCTTTCTTCAGCTCATCCCACCCTCACATCCTTCAAGCCTTCTTGTGTGTGTGTGTGTGGGGGGGGTGGTTTAGATGCCATTTGTAACAACTTTGGCTTTTATTCCGTGTGAAATGAGAAGCTCTTGGAAGATCTGGAGCAGAAGAGCCTCAGGATCTGACTTCTGTCTTGTAGGACTCACTCTGGTTGCTGTAGGAAAACTGACTGTAGGAGGGGAGGATGAAAGAGAGAATGCTGTGGCTTTTGTAGTAGATTAAGGGAGGCTTCCCTGGTGGCTCAGATGGTATAAGTGCTTGCCTACAATGTGTGAGACCCAGGTTCCATCCCTGGGTTGGGAAGATCCCCTGGAGAAGGAAATGGCAACCCACTCCAGTATTCTTGCCTGGAAAATCCCATGGATGGAGGAGCCTGGCAGGCTCTAGTCCATGGGGTCACAAAGAGTCAGACATGACTTCACTTTCACTTTCAGGGGAGAGCTGCTTGGAGTCAGAAGTGGTAGAAAATAGGAGGTAATCAGATTCTGAGCATATTTTGAAGGTAGAGTAGAGATTTAGTCATTATGGTTTTTGAGATGCCCACGAGACACCCAAAGGGGATGTAGGTTAAGCAGTTGGATATCTAAATCTGGAATCAAGGGGAGAGGGACACATGAGGGAGAGCGAGCTGGAAGTCCCAGCAGTTATACAGTATGTGAAGGAGGAGCTCACCTGAGAGAGAAGGAGGAGGAAGATAAGGGAAAAAGCCTCTGCACCATTTGGGAGCTGGAAAGAAAGGGTGTCCAGCAAAGGAACCTGAGATGAAGTGGCCGGTGAGACAGCAAGAGAGAGATGGAGAGAGCGTGGAGGAAGGTTTTGGGATGGAGGGAGGACCCGAATGGGAAGAGGTTGGCTGACAGGTCCAAAAGGACCAGGCCTTAGGACAGTGAGCATCCCTGCCAGCCTTGATGAGAGCGGCTTAGAGGATAAAGGCGTGATTCAACGACTGCCCTGCAGCTACTCGGGGTTGGCTAGAAAGGAGACAGATCCACCCACTCCCACTGCAGGGGTGGGTCCTTCATGGTCTCAGAGGTCAGTTGACCCATGATACCCGCCAATGGCAGCCTCGGGAGCTACAGGCCCTAGAGCTGGGCAATGAACCTGGAGGGCAGTTGGCTGAGGGGATTCAGAAAAAAACGGGTCCTTGGGACCAGAAAGGAATCTGGAAGAGATGAGCCATTTTTCTTTCTTTGGTCTCTGAATCTGACCCTTGAAGGCGCCGAATCCTGCCCTGCAGAGGGGTCTGAACCTTTGGAACATAGAGAGGTCGACTATACTGCCTCCCACACCTTCCATCTGCTCTGAGCAAGGAGGCAAGAGAAATGGACAGTGGGTGTGACTGTCCAGCCTCCCAGGTTTGGGACACCACTAGGCCGGAACCCCCAGCAAGGCAGGAGTAGAAGGGGACGACAGAGGATGAGATGGTTGGATGGCATCACCGACTCCATGGGCATGAGTTTGAGTAAACTCTGGGAGTTGGTGATGGACAAGGAGGCCTGGCGTGCTGCAGTCCATGGGTTTTTAGAGTCAGACACAACCGAGTGACTGAACTGAACTGAATCACTGTAGGGGTTGCTTTTAACTGCCAAAAGCCTCTTACAATTTTTTTCACAGTTAAAAGGGAGCTTCTGTGTGCTTCCTCTGCAGGGGGTATGGGATCTTAGTGGCAGAACCAAGATCCCGAATGCCTTGGGCAAGGCATGGCTGAAGCAAAAACAAACAAACAAAAAAGGAGCCCTCAGCTCCCACTGTTAGAGAATTCCGCCTGGGTCTCAGCACTGAGACTGGAATGGACGATGCTTAGACCTCTGAGGCCTGGGAGATTCACTTAGGAGCCAAGGTGTCCCTCCAGGGAGCCAGCCCCTCTGGGTTTTCTCCAGGCATTCCCTCTCCTGGGCAGATTCCTCAGGGGAGTTTTAAACCAAAGTACTTCACAGGAAGCTAGAAGAGGAGTTCTAAGAAACACACAGAGGCCAAGGACGTGGGGGTGAGCAAGAGGTAAGAGAGTTTTGTTCCAAAGGGAGGCAGCCTAGCAGAGGATGCTTTCATTTAGCCTGTGATGACAAGATAAGGAATTAATAGGTTTAAGCTGCCTTGAGGAACGCAGAGATAACAGCGGGTGATAAACCTCCCAACCAGATGGAGCTCCAGACAGCAACAGGGGAGGGAGGATCCCTGGGTTGCAGCCCAGCCTCCCTGAGTCCCAGGCCTGCTAGAGCATTAGCAAGGCCTGCCTGTGGCCTCGGAATGGGAGCAAATGGGCAAAGCCACCGGTAGAGACCCGGAGGAGGAACAGGTCATGCAAGGGGGAGGTCTGTCCCAGCTAAGGGAAACACAGGAGCCAGCCAGGACTGACCCAGTGAGAGATCCGGGTGAGTCCCTTTAGGACCCTGAAACATCCCGGATTCCAGGTCAGGAATGCAGGAGCTCCCAGAGTGAATTTCCTCCGAAGTGACGCCATTTCCTAAAAGCCTGTTCCCTGGAGAATGACCGGGCCATTGGGAGAAGAGAAAAGGGATCATCGAGTTCCTCTCTGCAAAGCTGGACTTGAGCGGCTTCCAGATCCACTGTCTCAGGAGCAGAGCTTGCTGAGAAAGAGGGTCTGCTCTCTAGAAGCAAATAGGGGGAGGCCATGTGTGTTTGCTCAACAATTTTAGGAAACAAGTTCTGGCCACTGGTGACACTCACTCTGTGGATTTGTTTCTCCCTAGAATGGGTCATACTGGCTAAAGGTCAAGCCCTCCCCATCCCCACCTTGCACCCCACCCCACCCACCCACCCAAAAAAGAGAGAGAGGAAAAAAGAAAAAAACAAAGGCAATAAGTGGGTTTACAGGGTGCATTTGGCAGCAACCAGAATCTCAAGAAGCTGTCAAAGCAAGCGTCTTTATGGAATAGAGCAGATGCTGCTGGGGCTGGAACAACTCACCAGAATTCTTTTTCCCAAAAGGTCCTGGGAGAGGGAAGCTCTCTAATTCCTGATGTTCTTTCTTACTCCCTTGATAAGATTCAGTTCCTCATTCCCCTCTAGCATCACCCCTACCTGGTCGCCCTTCTCCATCGCTGCCTTCTCTGCCCCCAGTACGTCACCCGCAGTTGGTGGGGTAGAGTAGGGAGAAGACCCATCCAGGAACTCCTCCCGCAGCCCACCCCCAAGGCCCCCACGCTGAGCGCTGGAACACCAGGGTAATTTGAACCTGCATCTGTGGATAGCTTCGTCTGTGTTTACAGAGAGAAGACAAGCTGCAAGAAACAGGATTGGATTTGTTATTTGTAAGTCAAACCAGCTGTGATCTCCCATCTATGGCTGCTTCCTTTGCAAATGCCAAATGTCACTTGCGGTTGGAGCCCCTTTTCTTCCCAGAGAGTTGTTTTCCCTTCACGCAGCCAGCTTTCCTCCTGTGCCTCTTACTCCACCAGCTGCTCCCTGGCAAGGTGTCAGTGTGGGGCAGCCCCCCACCAGCCCACCCCTAGAGAAGGCTCCAGCCCCAGAGTCACAGCACCTCTTGGAAGCTGCTGAGCTGGGGTGGGGTTGGGGGTATCAGGCTGGGGTAGACTAGACCCTCCCCAGAGTCTTCCTTTCCCCTCCATCTTTTAGAAATCAACTTGATGTCCATCTCCATCAAGTTCTAAACCAAGAATCATTTTGGGAGGGAAAAAAAGACACCCTTGGTCTAATTTACTCTTATCAGAGGCAGCATCAGAGACTTTTTGAATGTTTAGAGACATTTCAAGCAGGTAATATTGAAATTGTCCTACGAAAAGAAAATTTTGCAGCTAAGTTGGTCAGTATCCATCTTCTCATCATTTGCGTAGATGCTCCTTGGCAACTGGGACCCGGTCAAGTTACTAGGAAGTTCCATGTGGAAATTTCCATTCAGTAAGTGTCTGTTGAATAGCTGCTGTGTCCTCAACTTTTGTCCCGAGAGAGCACACAGTCTGCTTAGACGATGGCAGAAGAAAAGCTTATAGCCTGGAAAAAGTTTGTTGTATTTCCCTGAACGTTTAACCAAGGGCTGGTTGAAGCTTACAGGAAGCCAAAGGCAATGGGAGTTCAGCGCAGGGAGTCATAGTAGGCTGGGGGTGATCAGGGAAATCTTCATCGAAGAGGCAGAGTTGGGCAAAAATCCAAAGGCCAGGGGGGAGTGAGGATAATGAAGCAATGTGGAAAATGTGGGGCTGGGAGTGTTGGTAAAAGTTCAACAGTAAGCTCCCCCACTGTGTCACCAAAGTGTTGGCCAACTTCCTGGGTGTAAATCCTCCCAACCATAGCTAGTTTCATGGTCAGTTTCAAGGCACTAATGTTGAATTCACTTAATCACTGAACAAGAGTAAGAAAGAGATACATAGTAATCATATCATTCAGTGGCATTTTGCCATACAGGTAAAATAGAAGCAAAACATGAGATGCAATAAAAAATTAGGCAGTGGTCGCTTTTGAGTATTTATTCCCTTTGCTTTTGATATCGCTTATATCATTTGTATGACTAAGTTTACAAAACTTAGTTGTTAATGACGGTTGACCTTAACAATGAGATCACAAAATCTCTGAATACTTAATGGTTGATACTCATGAGCCAGTATGGGCCAGCTCCAGCACACCACTGGTACAAAACAGATAGAAGCATGGAATGGAGATTTATACAGAGTGTTTGGTGAATGTTGTACCTAATGGAAAGTTCTTTTTTTTACAGAGCTAATGATGATTAGTCTAGCCTTGATGTTCCTGTTCACATTCTATTTTCTTCTGTTGGATCTAATCCTAGGAACTCAGATGGCTAGGAATCCCAGCTGCCCACCTCCAGAGCTCCAGAGAAAAATCATATAAATAGATCTGTTGTTGTTGTTGCTGTTTGAGACTCCATGAAAGACTGTTATTAAAACATCATCGGCCAAAAGTCACTTCACAAGAAGGCCTTCCCCAGGGAACAAGCCAGAAACTTCTGCTCCTTTTTCTCTTTCCTCCCACGTCTTCCTGTGCTGGACTCTGTGCATAGGTCAGCTGGAAGAAAGGACCACCACGGAGGATCTTTCTGGAAGGAGAGACAGGTCCCTGCATTCATTTCTCTCCAGGAAGAAGGCTCTCATACACAACTTGTGCTCACACTGGATTTTCAAGCCCAGTTAACATGACGTTTAGACATCATTATATGACTATTCCCTGAAGAAGGGAATGGCAACCCCCCCCAGTATTCTTGCCTGGAGAATTTTCATGGATAGAGGAGTCCATGGGGTTGCAAAGAGTTGGACGTGGCTGAGTGATTACCTCTTTCAGACTCTCATATGACTATTAAGCTCGGGAATGATGCTACTTAAAAGGAAAAAGGAAGAGAATGAGTTGGTCTGTTCAGATATTAACCCCACAAGTTGTTTCCATACTCCAATTGCTGAGCAAATCTTTTTTTCCTGAGATGGTATGGGATGTTAATTCCCATATTATTATTTGGAATGACTTGAAATGATTTGGAGGTGTTTGATCATGGTGTACTTTAAATCCCACCGCTAGAGTCTTCCTTTAGAATTCTGAAGGCCTCTCAGCTCAGAACTTGGGCAAACTCCAGGAGATGGTGAGGGACAGGAAAAAGTCTGGAGTGCTTGAGGTCCGTGACATCAAAAAGAGCTGGACAGGACTTGACTCAACAACAACAGAATTGAGTTTATAGTCACCGGATGACATTTGCCCTTGCAGAAGTTTTAGAGTTCTATTTCCCTTCCTGATCTATTCTCCAACTGCAATGGTGAGAGACCATTGCAACAGGTTCTGGAGACACAGAGAGAACTGGAGTGTAGGTGAAGTAGAGAGGAGTCTGGGAACTGAGCTCTGGGGCAGGTGAGGGGCCCTCACAAATAGCCTTAGGGGTGGCCAGTGATGCAGGGGAAAACCATTAGAAGCAAATAAATGGTAGCAAGCATAGAATATTCATTTTTCTCTCAGTTTTATTGAGGTAGAACTGTTGCACAGCACTAATGACCTACATATATTGAGAAATGATTACTGCCATAAGTTTAGTTATATAGACATCAAAAAAAGGGGAGGGGGTCCCCTTGTGATGAGAATTTTTAGGATCTACTCTCTTAGCAATTTTCTAATATACCAGATAGCAGAAGTATAGACACACTTAAAGAGGCTGTGATTTAATTGTGTCAAATCCTGGTGAAAGTTGATATAAGAGAATTGACCTCTGGGTTTGGTAAAGGTTCCTGGTGACTGTGTGTATTAGTCAGAGTTCTTTGGAGAAATAGAACCAATAGGATGTATATGCATATATAGAAAGTGACTTATTTTAAGGCATTGGCTCATACAATTATGGAGGTTGGGAGGTACAAATCTGCAGGGTGAATCCAGGAAGAGCTGATGCTGTGGTCCAATCTGAAGATCATCTGCTGGAGAATTCCTTCTTGCTCAGGAGAGGTCAATCTTTTGTTCTACTCAGGCCTTCAAGTGATTGCATGAGGCCCACCCACTTACGGAGGGCAATCTGCTTTACTCTAAATCCGCCATATTAAATGCTAATTTCATCCAGAAGCACCCTTACAGAAACACTGAAGATAGTGTTTGACTGAACTGCTGGGCACTGTGGCTCGGCTAAGTTGGAATATAAAATTAACCATTGCACTTGGACAGCAGCAGTTTTGGTGAATTATGGGAGCAAAAGGTCTTGTTAGAGGAGGTTCAAGAGATAATGGAAAAAGGAGAAGGAAATCCACGGAGTGGAGGCCACTCTCTAAAGAACTTTCGCTGTAAACGGAAATAGAGAAATGGATCAGTAGGTGGGGAGATGTGTGGTCAAGAAAGGTTTCACTTTTAGAGATGAAGAGATACTACAGAATATTTACATATTGATGAGAATTATCCAGTAGGTACAAAAAAGTGATGGAGGAAAGGGAGAGGACAATTGCTAACAGGAGTGTTTGGTCAGACAAGAGGCACCAAGATCCTGGGTACAGCCGAGAGTGGCCTTAGGGCCAATCTGATGGCAGGAACATGTAGAAGGTCTGTTCTGATTGCTTTAGTTTTCTCTGTGAAATAAAAGCGTTGTTATTTGTGAATGGGATGGGAGAAGGGGCTCGTGTAGTACAGAACTTGATAGCAGGGACGGGGTTGCAAGCTCAGGACAATGATGGATATTTGAGATTGATTAAACTGAGAACTTTCACTGCTACAGCCTTTCTCAAAGGGAGGAGTGGGAGGCCAGAGAGAGGAGGTGAAGGCAAGGTCAAGCATTTCTCCTTAATATGGAGAAAACCTTGAGTATGTTGGAAGGCAGAGAGAAAGACAGAGTCAGAGAAACACAGTGAGAGACAGAGATGGAGCAAGACAAAGAGAGACAGAGACAGAGGCTCTGTAGGAGGACAATCGATTATACAAGGTCTCAAATAATAAAAGTGAGGACCATCCCCACTCACCTTTGTAGTCAATGGGCAGCTTGCCAAATACCCTATTTATTATAGATTCCTAAACATATAAGCAAATGGTTAGATTTGTTTTCTTCACTTAACAAGTGATATGGAAGAAATTTTTATTCAATCCCACCTTATTTAATTATCTCCTGCCATGTATCAAGGGCTATGAACTTGAGGGAGTTCTAGAACTCAATTAAAATTTATGCAATTTTCTTCTGTTTTTCAAGCATAGCTATTTTTTTTTTATTCTAGTTCATCCATCACTCACTGAACTCTGTTTTTAGTCTTTTTTTTTTTTTTTTTTAAGTGTAGGCTAACAGGAAATTCTTCTGTAATTTTTAGGTTTCAATAGAGGCTCAAAATGTGCCTAAGAGAAGATGGGGAAAGATGTAGGTAGGTTGGGAGATTTACTGTGAAAAGAAAGAGAGGGCTGCAAGTTTTAGAATGATCTCCTCTTGCTGAATCCACTCAACATTTTCAAATCTCCGTTTGACTTGTCTTAGCAGTGATGGGAGTTAATGACTCCTCCATCCCTGCAGGCTCACAATCATCTACTTTGCCCTTAAATGTCAGATTCCAGAAGCTATTCCTTTAGGCTTCCTCCCCTTCCTGACATAGACTCCTTCACTGGACAGACTTCGCCACACAAGTGCTTTCTGTAGGCGGATTAACATACCCAACCCAGACATCCTGTGGACCTTCAGACCCACACGTTCAGATGCCTACTTGGTATTCCTCTAGAGGTCTCCAAAGCACCTTAAATGCAAGCCTCAGAACCAGCCTGATGACCCAAGCTACACTGATGAGTCCCTCTTTTCTTGAGCCACTACATCTCATTGCAATTATATGTACACCTGCAATGGCTATGATTAGCCTGGGACCACCTACAGAAATAGGCCTTATTGATCTGTGAGTCTCTAGCTCTGACTCTGGGGCTTGGCAAGGGCAGACAGATGGATGGATGAATAAATGAATGAATTCTCTTCCTTCCATGGAAGACCCTGTGAGTTTTCAGTTCCAGCAAAAGTAAAGAGTACTATTTGGTTTCCCTCCTCATCATGGCACTGAAACTGTCACCATCAAAGTCATCCCTACTGCTATGTAGCCACATATGTGGACATCTTGGTCTCATCTCAGGAGCCCTCTCATGTGACATGATTTATCCTTCCTCTTCAGTTTCATGACATTGTTCACTGTGGTTTTTCTGTCATTGGAGACTTTTTTTTTTTTTTCCAGTTTAGTTCAGTCGCTCAGTCACGTCCGACTTTTGCAACCCCATTGCTTGCAGAATGCCAGGCCTCCTTGTCCATCACCAATTTCTGGAGCTTGCTCAAACTCATGTCCATCAAGTCGGTGATGCCATACAACCATCTCATCCTCTGTTGTCCCTGCCCTCTTCTCCTTCCGCCTTCAATCTTTCCCAGCAGCAGGGTCTTTTCAAATGAGTCAGCTCTTAGCATCAGGTGGCCAAAGTACTGGAGTTTCAGCTTCAGCATCAGTCCTAATGAACATTCAGGACTGATTTCGTTTAGGATGGACTGGTTTGATCTCCTTGCAGACTCTCAAGAGTCTTTTCCAACACTACAGTTCAAAACATCAATTCTTTGGCGCTCAGCTTTCTTAATAGTCCAACTCTCACATCCATACATGACTACTGGAAAAACCATAGCTTTGACTAGATGGATCTTTGTCTCAAAGTACTGTCTCTGCTTTTAAATATGCTGCCTAGTTTGGTCATAGCTTTTCTTCTAGGTTGGTCTAGGTTGTCATTTTTTTAATGTCTTTTATTTTATTTCGACTTTATTGAAGTATAATTGCTTTGAGGAGTACTGGTTAAATACGTTGTACAATGCCTTTTCTTTAGTGTTTTTCTTGTGATTAGACCATGGGTATGGTTTTGGGGTAGGAGACCACAAGTAGACTCCATTGTCATCACATCTTATCACAAGTATGTATTATCAAAATGATCTGCCACCATTGATGATGACCTTGATCACCCAGCTCGAGACGGTGTTTGTCAGCTCTCTCCACTGTGAAGTCAAGCTTTTATTTTCCCTTTTGTATACTATAGTCTTTGGAAAGAAGTCACTGTGCGTGAATCACACTTCAGGAGTGGAAGTTATGTTCTTTCTCCTTGAGGCCACGTGGAGTACTTACTTAACATTTTTTTTGAATTCTTGTCTCTTTTTTGAATGAATTTGTCTTATCTTATATATTTATTTAGTCATTTGTTTATATCAGTATGGATTCATGGATATTTATGTTTTAGGTTATAATTCAATACCACTTTATTTTACTTGTCCCAGCTTTGGCCATTGAGAGCTCTTTCAGCTGGTTACTGGGTCTCTTTGACACATTCCCATCAGTCATCAATGTGTGTGCGTGTGTGTGTGTGTGTGTGTGTGCGCACACACATTTTCCTGAGCACTTTTTAACTCCCTGGCATTTAAAGATGCTCCATGCTGACAGAGGAATGGATAAAGAAAATGTGGTATATGTATACAATGGAATATTACTCAGTCATAAAAAAGAATGAAATAATGCCATCGGCAGCAACACAAATGAACCTAGAGATGATCATACTAAGTGAAGTGAATCAGAAAGAGAAAGACAAATACCGTATACTATCACTCATATGTGTAACCTGTGCAGTCTTTGTGCAATAAAGTTCTGTGAGTTTTGACCAATGCATAATGACATGTATCCACCATTACAGTATCATAAGAATAGTTTCATAGCTTACAAATCTCCTCTGCTTCACCTGTTCAACTCTGTCCCTATCTCCCTGAATCCACTTATATTCTTACTGTCTCTATAGTTTTACTTTATACAGAACGTCATGTAATTGAATTATACAGCTTTTTAGGCCTTCTTAGTGATAAGCATTAAGGGCATCTATGTCTTTTTGTGGCTTCACTACTCATTTTTTAAAATCACAGAATAACATTCCATGATATGTGTGTACCACGGTTTATCAATTCAGCATACCGAAGAACATCTTGGTTGCTTCCAGTTTTTGGCAGTTGCCGCAAGGCTGCTAAAATATTCACGTGCAGGTTTTCTGTGTGGACACACGTTCTTGAATCAGGTCGGCAATCACAAGACACATAGTGATGAAGAAAGATTTCCAGCCCAGCAGATACCTTTCCAACAAACAAACAAACAGAAAGCCTGGGTCTCCAACTCAGCCTCTTACAAATGGCTGCTTCCTGGGACTCTAACCCAGCCTCAAAGAGTATACTCAGAATCCTAGAAATGAACACCTGCTCCTAACAAGCTTCAAAGGACTGCCATATGGATCATTCAGCCAGGAATGAAGAGAGTCTTCAAGGGTGCTCCCTTAGGGTCCTGAGTAAGAGGTCTGGGGGTCCAGTGATGAATCTGATCTTATCTGAGTCATGGCATCCTAATTGTTAAAGGGGGAAAAAAAAAAAACCAAAACACTTGTTAAAGATGGCCAGGAAGACTTCATTCAAGGCGGGTAGTGGAATAGGGCTTTTATGGTAGGGAAGAGAGATTAGCATCAAACCTGAATACAGTAAAGAAAGATGGGGATTTTGTAGCCAAGAGGCAGGATGCTAGATTGGTGGATGGAGAATTACTAAGAGACAGGTGAATTCTTTGCTAAACTTAAGTGACAGGAGTTTTGTTCAGGGCAGAAAGTCAGAAACCGAGGAGGCTGATTCAAGTTTGGTGAAGGAGGGAGTCTTTGTTACGTAAACCAACAAACAAGGGCATACCGGTTTACTAATAATGCCCGTGCACATTTCTGATTTGTCTGCTGTTGCGGCTGTGCCGGGTCTCCGTTGCTGCGCAGGCTCTTCTCCAGCTGCTGCGAGCCAGGGCCCCTCTTCACTGTGCAGCTCAGCTCTAGGCGCCCCGGGCTTCAGCCGCTGCAGCCTGTGTGCTCAGGACTGGTGGTTCCCAGGCTCTGGCGCACAGGCTCCATAGTTGTGGCGCACGGGCTTAGTTGCTTCGAGGCATATGGGATCTTCCGGGATCAGGGACTGAGCCGCGTCTCCTGCACTGGCAGGCGGATTCTTGACCACTGAGCCACCAGGGAAGCCCTTTCAGATGAGCCTGGTGATGGAGGTGAGACCAGGGTATTAGGAAACATGGAAGCAGCGATGTGAAGTCTGCCCAAAGGAATTCGGAATGACTTCACAGAGAAGGTAGTGGAAGCTTGAAGTGACGTTGCAGGAGGAGAGAGTGCTTGTCTCATATAGGAAGGAACCATGCATTTCAGGCAAGAGGGAGGAGAGTTTACCAGGCTAGGCACGTGGTGGAGGGAGATGACGCTGGGAAGTGAGTGTGGATAAGTCAAGATGGGGGACTTATGCCAAAAAGAGACAAGGATGCCACGTATGAGAGTTCAGGTTGTACCCTGCAGGTTCCAAGGGCCAGGGAGCCTTGGGACAAACAGCGTCTTCATCACTTGGGAGCTTGTTAGACGTGCAGACTCTGGGGCCCTGCTCCAGACCTACTGAACCAGAACTGGCACTTTAACAAGATCCCAGGGGCTTCCTAAACACCTCAAAGTTTGAGAAGCACTTCTATAGAGAGCTCTGGGCAGAGAAGACAGTGGCAACATTGGCATTTTGATAGACCTTTTTTTCTGTGCTAATACGGCTTTTCTATTGAAAAAATTTCCAATCTCTTGTCCGAGAGCATTGGCTTGGCAGCCACGTTTCAGGAGGACCTGGGGGTGGCTGCTGGGAGTCTGAAGGTCAGTATTTGGACTTTAGCTTAGTCTGTTTTTAGTATCATGCCTCATTCTTGCCATTTGGGCATGATTTTGCTCAATCTGGACCTTCTCCTGAGAATAAACTAGTTTCTTGAATTGGGTGAGTGTGGATACTGTTTGGTAGGGAAAAGAATCTGGGGGTTCGAGTGTTCTATGCATTGTTTATTTATCAACCCCCTTACTTTCAGCCCCACATTACATGGTCTCTGGTACTTTCAGATATGGTAGGATAAACTGGCTTATTTCTCAAAGGTGCTACTACCCAGGGATCGCATCTTTCTCTGCTCTGTTAAGAGCAATAGGCTTTATATACCCAGTTTTCTAAAACTTTCCTGAAACCTCTGAGACTATTATTGTTTATCCTATTTGTACTTGAAGATTTAATTCCTTCAACAACTATTGAGTTGAGCTGAGATAAAAAGGAGCTTCTTCCATGTGTCACTGAAACTTTTTGAAATTATGCTCTAACCTCTTTTTTAATAACTTAAAAAATTAGCTCTATGCATGTAATAAAATGTACCCATTCTAAGCATACCCTTTAATGAGTTTTATCTCCAGTCAAGATATACATTTCCATCAGCCCGTGCACTTCCTTCCTGAGGTTGGTAGCTACTGAAAAGGCCTATTGATGCCTACCTCCTAGCAGACACTCCCCTGTGCCACCTCCTCTGCTGGAGTGTGAGGTGTACCCAGGGACTTCTTTCTAATGAACAGGACACATCAAAGGTGAGGGAATGTTGCCGCTGAGGTTAGGTTACAAAACACTGGTGACTTCCATCTCGCTGGTGTTCCTGCGCTCTCTTGCCCTCTTGGTTGTTTTCTCTGACAGAGCCAACTTCAGTCATGTGAGCATCCCCGTGGAGAGGCCCACAGGCCCCCCAGATTGAAGGCGTTCTCTGGCCAACAGCTTGGGAGGAAGAGAGGCCTTCCTCCAGCAGCCTGCAAGAAACCGGATCCTGTCGATGACGACTTGAAGGGGCTAAGAAGCAGGCCCACTCCTGGCTGGGCCTTCAGAGGAGCTGCAGCCTCCACGGAACTGAGACTGCAGATTTGTGAAATGCCCAGGGCCAGAAAGTGAGAGATGCTAGCTAGTAAATACTAGCATTTATTATGAAGCACCAGATAACTCATCTACCTCCTGACCCTTTGCGGTCCACCTCTCCCAGCCTCCAATTCCGGTATCCACTCATCAGCTGACCATCCTGTCATTATAGATTTGTCTTCCTTTTCTAGAATGTCAAATGACACATATATATTTGGGGGGGGGGGCTGCACTGGGTCTTTGTTGCCGGCAGAGCCTTTCTCTAGTTTCGGCAAGCGGAGGCTACTGTCCAGCTGTGTGCAGGGGCTTCTCATGGCAGTGGCCTCCCCTGTTGGAGAGCGTGGGCCCCAGAGCGCAGGCTCAGTAGTTGCAGGGCACTTTTATTTGGGCTTAGCTGCCCCATGACTTGTGGGATCGTTCTGGACCAAGAATCGAAACAGTGTCCCCTGCATTGCGATGCAGATTCTTAACCACTGGCCCACCAGGGAAGCCCAATATATTTTTGTGCATATGATTTGCCCATGTTGTTACATATGTTGGTTTGGTTCATGTTTATTGCTGAGTAATATTCCAGTGTACGGATATACCCAAAATAATTTATCTATTCACCTATTGATGAACATTCGTATTGTTTCCAGTATTTGATTATTATGAATGAGACCTCTACTATCACCCTTGTGTAATCTGTGTGTGAAATATGATTTATTTCTCTTGGGTAAATATGTTGGAATAGAATTGCTGGGTCATACGGTAAGTGTAGGCTTGTATGTTAATCTTTCAAAGAAATTATCACACTGTTTTCTAAAGTGTTTTTACTGTTATCAAAATTTCTCCTTTTGACTTTCAGCAGTTGACAGGAATGTTATCTTGATGTGGCTTTCTTTGTATTACCCTGCTTAATGTTGTCAAAATTCTTGATTTTATAAGGTAATGATTTTCTCTTAATTTGTAAAACATCACCACTATTTCTTTAAATATTTTTTATTTCTCTCTGAGACTCCAATTATGCATACATTGGATTGTTTGCTATTTTTTCACAGATTAATTTCTAATGGCTTACTTCTCTGTTCAAATTCTCTGTTCACTCATCAGAACCACATTTTCCTTTAATTGTTAGTACTTATTTTCCTTGAATACTTTGAACACATTCATAAAAGTGATTTGAAATCTTTGCCAAATACAAAATCTTGACCCACACATAGTTATTTTCTATTGATTGCTTTACTTTCTTATTTCTTTGCCTATATAATTTTGGTTGAAAACTGAGTAGAGTGGGTAAAATGAAGTAATTCTGTATTCTGCTACCTTCTTCTGAGAGTTTTGTTGCTATTGTTGTTCTAGAATATAGTAAATTGCCCAGAATCAAACCAGAACTGCTGCCTCCTTTGTACTGTGCAGGAGCTAATATATATGCTCACTTCTTCCAGGTTCTAGTTGCTGTGTATCCTGGACCTGGACTCCTGGGGGTTGGTGGGGGAGGCTTTTTCCTAGGTTCCTCGCTCTCCCACCCCACACACGCATAGTTTTGTGGTCGTTGAAGCAACACGGCATAGTTGGCATGCAAATTTTTATTCTCACACTTTCCACAATTCTCTTGCGCCCAGGATTTTGATTCTTAATTTCCATTGCTCTGCCATCCCTAAACTCTTTCCCCTGACACTCTGAGTTGGTAAGACTAATGCTTTTTCAGGCCTATATCCATAAGGGTTGCGAAGTACTGTCCAGAGTACTTTATTTTGAGGAAGACAAAAATAAAACAAGAAAATACAAAGCCAAAACCCATCAACTTGTAATTCTTACTTGGAGCAAGTATAATCTTTCAAGATTTGCTTATAATCTTATAATTATTTATCAATAATCTTCTCTGACATATTAACCAGTTACTTCAAATAGTTGAGCATTTAAAAATAATTTGTCCATATTTTGTAATTATTATTATATAGGAAAGGATTTATCACCTACTTTACTCCATCATTATTGGAAGCAGAAATTAGTGGAGATTTTAGGTGTTCCTGAGGATAGCTTATGTACATAGAAAGATTATTATGTGCAGGTTAACATTAATATTTGATTTATTAAAATTGTAAATAAAAACCTAGATTTTCCTTAATCCTTTAAGTTCAACTTACAAACCTTATAAAATTAGTAAAGTACAAAAATTTTAAATTTTCCTTTGATTAAAGTTTACTTAATGCAGGATGAATGGAACATATCCCCTTAAACATTTAGTCTCTTTTACAGCTCAGTTAATTAAATTCCTTCAATCATTAAAGCTGTATTTATAAGTTTAACATAGTTGATTTTCTTTTCAGCACTTCAAATGCCTCTAAAAAGCATTACCTTCCCAAGTACCTGAATAAGCGTATTAAGTCTGATAGAACAAACTGATAAATATAGCAACTCTTTAAAAACATTCCAGTGCTGTTTAAAAATCCAGCTGAAGTCTCAATACCTTTCAACTTACAACTATAAATCAGTTACTCAATTGCATGTTGTAAAATGGAATCACAACTATAATCTGCTAAATTCTCTTTATGCCAAGACTCTTAATCCTACAATCACTGCGAACACCAAACACACACAGATAGTTCCAGTGATACTCAAACCTATTTTCGAATGCAAACACAAAAGTGTTGATCTTGGAGGGAGAGCAGTGAGCAGCCCCGAAGAGAGATGTTACTTCCCTGCCCAGGAATTCAACCTGGGTAACCTGGATGAAAACCAAGAGTCCAAGCCACCAGACCACCAGGGGCTAGAGCCTAGCAGCAAAGTGGCCCTGGCTCCTGCCCCTGTTTGAAAGCCAGAATGTTTCCAGGGGTCAGAAACCTGTAAAAACAGGTACACAGTTTATTAGAGACACGGCACAATGCATGGGACAGCACAGAGGAAAACAGTTTGTTTACCCGACCCAGAAGCAGAGCCGGGATACACACGGAGAAAGAAAGGGTATGGGCATCCTCTCTAATGAGGAGCCCAGTACATCAGACACTAGGCAGACACACACACGCAGACACACACACAGACACTAGGCAGACACACACACAGACACACACACACACAGACACTAGGCAGACACACACACACACAGACACTAGGCAGACACACACA